>CAXHWN010001835.1:44031-290976 GCA_964020975.1 Hermodice carunculata | reverse complement strand
ACTAACTCGTTTGGCCCCATCACCAGGTTGAGGCAGCCTTTGACTAGCTCTATCAACACCTCAATACAACAACACAACCAATGACCCAATTTACCATTTACACCTCCATGCAATTTACAGTGGTTGCGTTTACACAGTGGCCCAACTTGCAGTAAAAGATCACAAGTGGGACTCAAATATACTGGATAGGCTGTACCCAGGGAAAGGGAGGAGGGCTGGGATGGGTGGGTGTCTCAGTACACCAGTACAGGAAATAATTTGTCCGGCATTAGGGGTGGTCTTAAATTGTAGGTACCACTGTATAGGGAAACCTCTCTACAGTGGGCACCTTCGCTACCAGAGAAAAATGCCCACTCCTGAGAGGATCAGCCCTTCTGGGTAGTATTGATGTGTATATGTGCATGTACAGTGTACACATATTATAATTCAGAGGGATGTGCACACATGCAATACAAAACTGTATTTGTTCCTGTATTACATAAACAAATTTTAACACATGCTGTCACATAACTACATGTACATGTACCTGTGAACTGAGATATGCACTGTACTGACCCAGTATTGGCTATGAAGAACAGGCTTTATCTCACTGGTTACAAGAAAGCTAAGACATGAAAGTGTCCATTGGGATGACACAAATCCACACACTTTTTTTTAAATTCACCAAAATGTGAAAACAGTCACTGAGGACTGTAAGTCAGACCTTGAACAGTCCAGCAAACCCAGATCTAGATATTTATGTAGTCTATTTTTAACAGAGGGTACACTCCAGCTTGTTCTGGCTTAAGTCCAGCCCCTCTGATCTCTTGGGACTGATAAGATCAGCAGACTCCTAGCCTCAGTCGAACCTACCAATGTGAAAATGTCGTTAACTTCATATCTGTATATCTTATCACTTACCATTATTCTTTATGCAGCATGATTTTTGTATGGATATCCTGAAACGTTTATTTCTCTTTCTACAAAGTAGCATCTACATGCTGTACGAATATAACCTGGTTTGACTTGGACATATGATAGAATACTGACTATGGTATGAGATTTCTGATACGTCATATATTAAAACCCAATGATCAAGTGTCATTGAACAAAACTACATGTATATTCCATGCAATATAGTATTTATTTATTGATAAAGGATAGACCTTTCTTTGAGGGATTCTAATCATAAAGTTGCGAATTATCATTGCCTACTGATGATGCAGACATTCCCTGTTCCTTTTTTTTTCTTCTTTTTCTTTTTCCTTTTTTCTCTCTTTTAAAACTTCAAACAAGAGTTTAATTTTCTTTAGAACAACTTTATAATGCTGTACTTGAATTTTGCATCATTTCTAGCACATGGATAATTCTTAGTTTGATTTATATTGCATCTGTACTGGGTATTTCAGAGTGCGTTTTCCATTCAGAGATTTATACCCAGAATATGCATGAAAGAAATGTATGATGTAGCATATAAGTGCATTTTGCATGTACCATCTGGGGGACACCATACTCTTTCTTTGTTCCCCATCTGTATTGTACTTTCTCAATATTGATAACATATTTTATTTCCTCTCTTTGTTGTAATTTTCTCGTTATGCTAACATTTTCATGGTACTCAACAAACTTGTTCAGTTATAGTAAGATATCATGTTTACACTTTCAGACAAGTTATATCAGTGCCTGGCACAGTCAAAACAATGCCTGCAATACCAAGGTTAAATGAATTCGAGAGCATTACAAGAGGACATCTTAAGAAATTTTGGTGGTGTATCTGTCAATTGTCTTAATGACTTACTCAATAACCCAGAGGACCTTGATAACTCTATTACCATTACAGCTGACTCTCCATACATTGAACCAAAAGATCTTATCGATTATCTTAAGCCACTAAAGCATACAGTTTCTTTATTAGACATAAATATCCAAAGCCTCAATGCCAAATTTGAAACTTTTTATGTTAATTCAGGACCTAAAGAAACAAGATTTCGAATTCATTGCTATCTGCGTTCAAGAAACATGGATTGAATTAGATAATGATATTGAACACTAGACAAAAGTATGCTGAATATTTAGATTTAAAGGGCATGTCTCGGAAAATATAAACATGCTGCAAACGCGTTTTTGTTACCCCAGACGTAAGATCATATATAAAAATAACAATAATTAGGTACATTTGTTATACATAATATGTGCAATGGGTTTTTTGGTGCTTTCAAACATAGCGCCACCGAGGATGTCCGAGAAAATTTCAATCGGGAAGATCCACTTTGGTGACGTCACAGCGGGAACACGTTTGTGAATCTGGCATTCGACCTGGGCAGTCGTGGCCATTTCGTGATAGGACACACATTTTTGTCTCGATTCAAAATTTTAGATTATCTATAAATTTTATCGTTTTTGGCACCAAATTCAATTTTTAGACCTAGCCTATTATTTTTGTCAATGCTATGGCCCATGGCTCTGTGGTAATGTGGTCTGGCAACACCAACAAGACGGGCCGCAGGCCTAGCCTCCGAGCAGCATGGAACAGGTTTGCAGTCGAATGGAAAGACGCCTCCGATTATAATTTAAAGCATCCTATGTGCTCTATATTTTGAAGACTCTATGTTTGTCGGTGGGATGATGAAGGATGCTGGGTTTCGATACCACATCGACATTATTCCTGGTGCTATGCCCTCAATACAGCCACAGGTACAGCCAACCCATGAGCAGTTGACCAGTGTCCTGGGATCCAAGACGGCAAGAGGGTCGTGGTGCTTCTGCCACAAAGTTGACTCCCGAGTCCAGACGTCGACGCGTGAGCACGGCAGTGGAGAAGCTTGGTAGACTAGTAGAAGCCGTGTACGTTTTACATGATATACTAAAATACAAAGGAATGCAATATTTTGTTTCTAAAACGTTCGGAATTTTTATACCTGTTTACTCTTGGTCAATAAATTAGTCTATAAGATAACCGTCTGCCCTGGTACCATAATCTGTATGCACTTCCCTGAGTGATTGTTTTATTCATTGACCGTATATTAGGCCTAAGCTTCAGTGGACTTTTTTACAATTGTGCTATGGAAACAGCAAGGGTTCATTAAAAAATCCACAGATTGAAGTGGATTTTGGAAGTGTTGATTCAACATTTTCACCATTTTTAAACTTGAATACCCGTATGCATGCACGGAGAAAGTTTTCACACTCCATCAAGAAGAGGACATTCACCACCCAACCTTGCTAAGAGGCATGTTACTCCTATTAGGACTGACACGTTCAAATACTTTTTCATAAACTGGATCAGTGGAATTCTTTTCCAGAATTATATGTTGTGTCTGTCTCCTCTCTGTCATCTTTCAAGAAGAGACTGAGAACCCTGATAAATAACCAAGAGGGATATATTTACTTCATTCTTTCCCAGTACACCTCCATTTTTTGAAAAAGTAGAAGCACGGTTTGGTTTGGTTTGGTTTTTTTCACCGAAAAAATGGAAGTACTGAACAAGTTTGTTGCTTGTTTGGTTCTTTAATTGATCTGATGTTAAGAATATATATATATATATATATATATATATATATATATATATATATATATATATATATATATATATATATATATATATATATATATATTCTTAAGAATATATATATATATATATATATATATATATATGTGTGTGTGTGTGTGTGTGTGTGTGTGTGTGTGTGTGTGTAGTGCATGTACAGTATTATATAAATGCATCGTATAAGTTTCATCATTTATTTTCTCATACCTTGTCTGTAGGTTTTAGTTGCTAATTCCAAGGATGTTGCCCATATCCCTGCTATTTCGGAAAAAAGAAAAACACGGACCAATATGACAGGCTGCCACGGATAAATGCATATACTGGTCAGAAAAACAATGCATCACCATGATGATAAGAAAATAAGTTTGCTTGTGACTTAATTTTATTACATGATCATGCATCTGCAGTGCACCCCTCCCCCTGGTGTACTTTGGTCCTTTCATGATGAAAATGATTCGGTGAAAATGCTGAATGTTTCCAAATTAGCTGTTCTATTCTCTGTAGATTGTCTTTATCACATGGGTGATTGGATATTTCTAATGGGCCATCTCACTCCGATTAATATGTCTTTGCATGATATTTGTGCACATCATAATCCTGACCATGTAATGATCTGTAGAGTGTTCATTTCCCGTGAAATGAACAGGGTGCAGGCTGTTGTAACGTCTTTTCCTTGTGTCAGAATGCAAGGCGATGTTATAGGGCCTACCTACTTGCCCACTAACAGACGTATTTTCAATCTTTTCTCACATGCGCTCAGTAACAGACTACAGATCGCAGAGATTGTTACTACCTAGTTGTCAAGATGACAATGTTAATGTTGAGTGATAGATGCACACCCTCTTTTATTCAGACAGAAATATTTAGACAGGGAGCCCATGCTTTTAAGCATTGTTGTGATAGAAACATTTTGTGATAAGATAATGGTGTTAAAACATAATATTTCAGTTTTGCACCATTTTAGGTTCCTCCAAAACTAAAACTTGCATGCAAGTGTGACAGTGTGGCATGTACAATGCTGGTGGCCAATTTGCAACTTCACAAAAACATCATGTAAGAAAACACTTCTGCATGTTCTGTGCATGTACAAAACACTTCTGCATGTTCTATGCATGTACATTGTATATGCATAAGATAGTCTAATGCAAACCTAAAACATTCACACACATATACAATGGTACCTGCTGTATGCAACCACTCCTGTGAGCAGCCGTATTCCTTTTATGGTCATAGGAGTCAATTTCTTTGTAAAATTTACCTGTGGTGACAGGCCACTTTTTCTTGGCAGAAGGGGTGGCCACATACAGCAGGTACAACTGTATATTATCCCATCGCTCAGCATTTGCCATCTCATATCAAGTTTTCCTGCTTAACAGACTCCAGTGGTGTGCCTAAGACTACCTTGCCCCTCCGCAATCTGTACACTGCCAGTTGAAAAATGACTCACGGTCCTACTAGATGAAGTGCAGTGAAGGGAATCTTTTGAGTCCTGTTACATTGAAGTCCACCAGCTATGGGTGCACCAATCCGTTGTCTAGTCAGCTGTTAACTGCATTATTTTCTAAAATGCCCTCATGCAACATTTGCATTCATGTACAAAGCTGCATTTGATGTTGAGCCCCACAGCTAATTTGTGAAATCTGTACCTAGTCTTGCATATGTTGATACACTGCATGGGGATCTCAATTTTTTATTCATCATGAGTGATAATTTGAAACAACTTTCAATTTCAATGACATCTCTTTTCCCTTGCAATTAAAACTGGTGTCATCAAACGAAAATAAAAATACAATGAAAAAAAAGTAAATTTACGGTGCTGCCCAGTGTAACCAAGTGCTTGCCATGGCAAGATATTTTAATGGTTGCTTGTGTTTAAGAATCATGGACATTTAGTTTTTCTTTCTTTTGCTGAAAGCCATCTAGGCTACTAGTTGAGTGATAAGTCTTCCTTTGGTTTGCTCATTGCCATTTATGCTACTTATTAAGTATTCCTACTCTTTGTTCTATGTTCATTCACTCTGGCAAACCCCACAAAATTTCCTTTACTTTCAGATCATAAAATCCAGTTGGAACAAGTAACAAGACTGCAAAATAACTGCTATCTTTACTTCTCCACATCATTCTTATTCCTTATTCTCTTTTTCCTTTTTTTTTTCTTTGATATTTCTCATCAAGATGATAGTAAATGTGGGGCACATGTGATTTTGAACTAATAAAACTGTTGTGGATTTCCGCCAGAGTAGGGTATGCCAGAGACAGCAAAATACACAGGTGGTGTATTCTTTCCTGCACAACATCTGACTTCATTTAAACTGTAAACAGATCTTTGGAAACAGTGTATTCCACCTAAAACACAACAAGAAGTTTCATCATTTAGTGGCAACCACCTTATACCAGGACAATGATATATTCCACCTCAGCATGAGAATTTCAAATCACTTGCCTTTGGGGTAGGTAACCGGGAATTCTGCTTTTACAACCAGACTTTAGATATGGGGGCAAATTAAATACAGTGTCATACTTGCCTTGATGACAAAATCGAAAAAAAAGTGGCTGAGCCTTGGGCTTGCATGACACACTCAACTCAGCTGGTAACTTCAGTCTTGATACTTATCAGCCACATGCATGTTCCATGCTTGCACAGTGTTAACATCATTATGGTCTAAATGATATTGTTCTTTGTAGGTAAACAATTAGAATTATTAACTTCCTCCATTTGATGTTAGCAGGCTGGATTACATAATGCCACATGGCAAGAGCAGAAGACAATCTTTCCACAGTTGACTATAACAAAGCTCACTGACAAATTCTAAAACTTAACATGCCACAGTTTCATTAAAAGTTAATGTACCCTCACCATATTGTCAAATCTACTCGTACTTGTGCTAAAGAAAATCTAGCAAAATTTCAAAGATTTCTGTGCATACTTTTAGACAAGAAGCTGAAAAAAGCCTTTACACACAAAACTTTATTAAATAGTAGCAAAAAAAGAGTATGACCACCTGCTAGCCAAAATGAGAACTAAGTGACCCCTGAAGACCCTACACGCAATATCAAACAAATTGGGCACGTGGTTCTTAATAAAATAAACTTCGGATTTTTTTGTCCCAAAAAATATTCAACAATCCGTGAAAAATAGGAAAAATATTAGCTCCTCATCTTGTTTGTACACTTGGAAGAGGCTGACCTGGTGAACCTTCATCTGTAAAATGAAGGCATTCCACAAAACCGTTTTTGAGAAGTGGAAAATGTAAACAGTTAACGTAGATGCAAATGGATGGCATAAACTCTGCATACTGACAAATCAGCAGAGCTAAAAACCATAAATGGCAAAAACTAACATGAAATGTATGTATAAGGCAAAGTATGCTGAATGGATGGTTTCTGGTTGGAAACACAAATTACATGCAATGAATTGGGCTGAAAAGGTGACCTTTCAGGACAGATGGTCTCTCAATGGAGTGGTCCTGAAGACAGGGACAACTATGCACTTGCAATCTACAATCCGTGTTAAAAAATTGTGCAAGGCAGTGTATGTCTCACATATAGCGGTACATTAAGTGTACATGCATCAGGTGCTTTGCTACAATATACATATAGTACCGTCTTCACTGTCAGCATTAAGTGACCACTGATGATCTAATCATTGAAGGTTGTCCCTATAATAGTTGCTTGCATGTATTGCACATTGAACAAGAAACAGCTACAAGTTTCATGCCCATCTTGGTACATCAGACTATCTTGGGTCATAGAACTTGTCCCCCAGTAGACTCAGCTGGTGATATTTCTAATGTGTCCTTTGGCGGATTATTGTCCCATGATTCAGTTCTAACGCTGCAAAAAAGAAAAAAAAAATGATTAACTGTAGTTACCATGGTAACAGGCTACAATACACCAGGATTCCTATGCTGCTACTGACAAATACGATTCCTGATTGTTGTGTAACTTGTGATTCTGTATGTATTCTGTTTTTAACAGAGGGTACACTCTGCCAGGCTTGTTCTGCCTAGAAGTCCAGTCCGTCTCATCCATTGGGACTGATGGAACTGATAAGCCCAGAACACTCCTAGCCTCAGGGTAAAACAGACCAGCTACCAGGACACTCTGACTGTTCAGTCTCAGTCATGGTGTACTTACAGCTCTGTCCAGCATTAGTGTAAACATGCAGCAGATATGTTTCTTGCATGAATAGAAAGAGATCATCTGTATTTTATTGAGAGCTTCATTACACAGTTGTTGGGAGCCCCTCCCCTCCCCACCGCAATTTGCTACAAGACCCGAACCTTCCAAAGCGTACACTCAACATGCATGGACAGAAAGCTGGTTCAAGCTAATTAATTATAAATGTAAAATGGTTGCCTGGCACCATAGAGGTCAAGCAATAGGTCATACAGGAGGCAGTTGAAAGCCTGCATGTGGATTGGGGAGAAATTTAGTGAATTTAGCGTACATTAAAATTCCCCAAGTTTTGTTTGTGTGCTGTTCGATTTGCCAGTTGTCTCAAACCTATATGTGTCAGTTAGAACTTTGTGTCTATCTGCAATAGTTTGGAAGATATGGAGCTTTTAAAATTTTAAATGCCCCTAATTTGCATAATTTTAAACATCCTTATTCCTCTGTGTAAAACGGTCAAACTCCTTGTATGGAGGTACAATTATGCCAAGTTTGGAGTTTCTATGTATAATAGTGTCTGAGAAAAGTGTCGGACAAATTTGCTGGTAAAGAAGAAAGAAAGAACTAGAAAAGATGATTTGCTGCATAGCAAATCAGTGTGTGTGTCTTCAAAGCATATTGGTATGGCAATGTACAACTATTCCATAACACAGGAGTAAAAGTTGGAATGGCATCTCTATCTATTACAGCTTTGAAGTTATTTAAAATTTCTAATGGTGCTATTTAGCATAATTCAAATTGCTACAACTTTTGTTTTAGATTCATTACATGCACAATGGTCAGGAACCCCCTATTAGAAGTTAAACTGACATGAACATGAACCAAATCGGATGAAAATTTACCAAGTTATGGCAAGATAAAACTTTCAAAGGGCCAAATGACCTTGACCTTTGCCCTTTCGAGGTCACATGTTCTTATAAAAATGTGCAGTGTTGCAATACATACAATTTGAGTCTAACATGACTAGAATTGGATGGAAAATAGCCAAGTTTTGACTGGATGAAACTTTCAAAGGCTCAAATGACCTTGACCTTTGACCATTAGAGGTCACACATAAATTTTAAAATATGCAGGGTTACAATAGCTACAATATGAGCCCAACATGATCAAAATTAGATAAAAATTGACCAAGTTATGGCTAGAAGAAGGCCACCAAGGAAAGTGGCCTTTGACCTTGAGATGACCTCTACCTGAAGTGAACCTTGACCTCAAAAATGACATTTTGGCTTAAAATTGACCTTTGACCTTGACATGACCTTTGACCTTTACATGACCTTGACATTTGAGATGACCTTTACCTTGCTATGATTGAACTCCTATACACTCGGGACCACATCTACTATAGTATACAAGATATTGAAGATTTAAAACTTTAATTAGCCCTCATTTGCATAATTTTCAAAACCATGACCTCTCATTATAAAAAGGCCAGACTTTATCCATAGAAGTATAATTGTGCAAAGTTTGGAGTTTTTACATGTAATACTTTTCAAATGAAATGTCGGACAAATTTGCCTGTAAAGAAAGAAAGAAAGAAAGAAAGAAAGAAAGAAATAAAGAATTCCTAGAAAAACAGAAAAGTGTGCGTTGACACACACACTTTAATGAAAGAAAGAAAGAAAGAAAGAAAGAAAGAAAGAAAAAAAGAAAGAAAGAAAGAAAGAAAGAAAGAAAGAAAGAAAGAAAGAAAGAAAGAAAGAAAGAAAGAAAGAAAGAAAGAAAAGTGTGTGTCGACATACACACTTTAATTACCAAGGAAGGTTATCCACTTAGCCCCCCGCACGGATGAGGATGGTTGGCTGGTTGGGCCACTTCCGTCCGCCAACCTTTTGCTAGGGCTTTGGGCCAATGTTCGGTTCGTTGTCTTCCTCTTCAATCTTGTCCACATAAAAAACCTCCTCCATGTCGACATTGATCTTGTACTGTAGTTGTGTGCCGTCTTGTGCAAGTGAAACGAGTTCCCTAGGTGATGTCATGTGCTTCGCGGATTCCGATTCAAAGTTTTTCATACGAAATGAGTAAAAATAGACAACAGCTCCTTTTTCGAGACCTGCCCTTTAATGGTTTGTAATGGTTTTAACCCTAGAGTAGCTCTGCCAACAAGAATTACTGAGAGGTCAGCCACATTGATTGATGACACATTTTGCAATTTATCACATTGTAGAAAATCAAGTAGATCTGGTATCATTATATAAGATATGTCTGATCATTTACCTTCTTTCACTTGTCTCAACACACATGTAGAACTGAATGCCCCCCCCCCCCCAAATATGTGCAGGTGGAAACAACTGATAAAAACTCTATACAGTCCTTTTGCACACATCTAAATGGGAAAAACATTTTGCAAAACTAAGAACGGGACTTATCTCTGATCCAAATAAAAATGACGAAATTTTAGAAAAACACTTTTCTATGTGCTAAAGAGGAATATTTACCAAAAAGAACCGTGAAATTTCACAAGTACAAACACAAATTTTCTCCCTGGATCACTGCTGCACTTATGGTCAATCAAATATCGTGACGCTCTGTATAGACAACTGAGAAGTACTCGGCTAGAAACCCCTGAATTTCATATCATAAAGCAGAACCTTAAAGCATACAATACAATACTACGTAGATTTATTCGTGAATTAAAACAATATTACCAGTCAGAATTTCAAAAATTCAAAAGTAACACTAAAAAAACTTGGGACACCATCATAACTGTTTTGAATATGAGTAAAAATAAAAAAGCATTCCCTTCTTTTTTCTTAATTGACAACACAAAAATAACAAATAAAGAAGCAGCAGCAGATCATTTCAATACATTTTTTACAAATGTTGGACCAAAACTGTCAGCCAAAATTGACACATCAAATAAACCATTGTGTTCTAACTATCTGAATGATAATATTGACCATATTTTTCATTTCAAGCAGATAAACTCAGATCACATAGTCAAAATTATTAATGATTTTAAGCCAAAATCAAGCACTGGGCATGATGGCATATCTATGAAACTAATAGAAAATTGATCCCCTGTGTTGTTGAACCTCTCACTCTCATAATAAACCAATCTCTAACTATAGGAATTTTCCCAAATAAGCTAAAAATTGCAAAAGTAGTACCTTTATATAAGAAGGACGACACAAATATTTTAGAGAATTATAGACCAATTTCTCTACTCCCAGTCATGTCAAAAATCTTTGAAAAAGTAGCTTGTTGTCAGTTATATGATTATTTCACAACAAATTCACTATTTTATAACAGCCAACATGGATTTAAAAAGATGCATTCGACTAAAACAGCTGCACTGGAATTTTTGGACCGAACCAGTCAAATTCTTGACCATGGTAATCTGCCCTTAAGTATATTTTTGGACTTATCTAAAGCTTTTGATACTTTGGATCACCACATTCTTTGTAAAAAATTGGAACATTATGGTATCATTGGCACTGCTTTACATTGGTTTAGCAATTACCTTGAAAATAGATCACAGTTTGTTTTATATGACAATATCTGTTCCAAACCACTTCCTAACAAAACTGGTGTTCCACAAGGATCCACACTTGGACCTCTTCTTTTTAGTATTTACACGAATGACATGCACAAAGCATCTTCCAAGTTCACATCTATTCAGTATGCTGATGATACAACTTTAAATAGCCCTCTATGTTGCCTTTCTTTTCATGTCAATTCTGAATAGTATGAACAAGACATATCAAAAAGCATAAATTTTGAATTGAATAAGGTAGTCGACTGGCTTGCAGCAAATAAACTATCATTAAACATAGGCAAAACCAAATACATGTTATTTCATTTCTACCAAAGGAGAATAAATCTAAAAATTAATGATATTCTAATTTCAAAATTGGAAGAATTCAACTTTTTAGGCTTAACAGTTCAAGAAAACTTAAATTGGAATGCTCATGTAAATAAAGTAGCAAATAAACTATCTAAAGTTATTAGTGTGTTTAAGAGACTACATAAGTACATGCCGGCTAGTGCTCTGTTACTAATTTACAACTCTCTTCTATTCATATATCAATTATTCTATCCTTGCCTGGGGTTTTTCATGTGAACGGATCTTCCTTTTACAGAAAAAAGCTGTACGCCTTATGTGTTCAGAAACATTTAATGCCCACACAGATCCACGTTTAAAAAAAATAAACATCTTAAAAGTGACTGAGGTTTTTCAGTTGAGACCAATTAAGTTTTATTATAGATATGTTAAAAGTGAATTACCGCAATACTTTAGCAATTTATATAGAACTCCTGTGCAGATTCATTTTCACTTTACCAGAAATAGAGAAAATATTCCTCCTTCTAGGCCCACCAATATTACCTCTGAAAAATGTATAAGATACTATGTCCCATCCCTTATCAAAACCCTTCCATCTTGTATTACTGAGAAGTTTGAGACACATTCATACTCTGGTTTATCCAGCTATGCAAAAAAATATATTATTGACAGGTATCAAGATATATGCACTGTGCCAAACTGTTATGTATGTAATAATTGATTCTAGTCCTGTCTAATAATAATTTTTGCGTGTACATGTTTTAGTCATCCTTAGTGTCTTTATGGATTTCATGGTATTTTTGTGATAATCAGTCTGTTTATTAAGTTACCTCCTTTTTTGGTGGCCCCAGTGATAGCGGACTCAGGTCCTTAATTGGGGTCATCCAGACACTCATCAATTTTTGTATTCTAACGCGTCTAACTGTCATGTACCTTTGAGTTGCAATATTACATACTGTTTGTATCCATAACAATTATATTTTGTCAAATAAACGTTTTCTGACTCTCACTCTGACACTGTATGCACATGGGTAATCACCATTTGAGTTTCAATAAAAACGACTAATGCTCGTATACGTTCTCTGTACGTATATATTCCTACCTTATATAACACGATTTAATCACAGCAATCGGCGCAACAGATCGCACCGGGTCTACCTGACCATTTTAAAATGGCGCCGGTGTTGAACCTCATCACAGCGCACAAGAATATACATTCGTGTCGAATGGCACTTTTTGCTAGGCTATTATTACAACTACGACTGTTGCTCCGCCTTCTGTAAATTTCTGCGAAAGGTATAATCTGCGCCAAAGTGAACTTGAGTGTTTTTGTCCGCGAATTTTTTGCAGATTTGGAAAAATACCCTCAAGAAAAGAATCGGGTATGGCAAATATTGACCAAAATGACACAATGTGGAAGGAAATATAAGATATCATTGGCAGTGCTGATCTGTGGCACCATCTTATCAGGAGTCTATTTTGAAAGCAGCACGTCAAGCTTTTCGAGAGATTGCTCCTGACAACATTTTTGTTCGTAAATGGATTAAATTCTGTAATTGTCATGGAATGGGCCACCAGAAAGAATTTGTGTAGAGATCGTGCTGCAACAAGTCATTTAATGCACTTTTCACAGTGACACATTTTAGATCCTTCAGGTCAATTATGGAATGAATGACATAATTTGATGTTAGCCCATTTTAATAGGAATTTCTAGGCAGTTGTGAACACATTAATTTTCATTTGTTTATAATATTTTACCCATTCACTGCCAATTTCTTAATTACAATAGGCCTATTGCTATAACAATCTGAAACCCTCCATGTCAATGGTATACATTATTGGCCCACACAAACTCTAATTGAATTTTATAATTTTCTAAATATGTTACCCATTTTTTATTTATAACTATACAGTGTATTATCCATTATTGGCACACACAAGGGAATTTCAAGCGCCGATTAGGGCATATATTTTGTCCTTGTTAACCCTTAAAGTGCTAATCATTGTTACAGCTGCTCCAGTCATATTTTCCCGCCAAAAGTATTTGTTGTCTGCTTTTAACATATATTTCAAAATATGCATTATACTCAGCAGAAATTGGGTGAAATAGCTTTCTACATTATAGATGATCCTGGCTGACATCTGGCACTGGTGCTACATGAGCACTGAGTGCCCAAATGGCACCAGTGACAGGTTTTAGCCAAGGGTAATTCAACCCTTTAAGGTTCATTTATTTCAACCCATTCACACTGCGTTCAGTGTTATAGTTTCTTTTAATAATATATATACACAGTAATTGATAGTACCCTGACAATCTGTGCCTTTTTACGGAATAAAATGCATTATTCCACAGTTTCAATATTGTAGGAATTACTTCCAAATTGTAACCCTTCTAGCTTATCACAGAATAAACCTACTTTTTTACAGTTTTCATCTACCAGAGAATTTAAAACTTTGATAATGATCATGTACTTTATGCAATTTCTATTATGTACAGATGAGACAACAGGACTAGTAGATTTAGAGATACCATCTGCACCCAGTTCAAACAGATTTCTTTATCTTTGGGCCCTGTAACATAATTATCATCCTTGCACAACTCTTACAGATTATGTCAACATGTCCAGGAATATTATTGGGGTACCAATAATCAAGACTCAGTACGATCCAACCAATCCTGAAGCTTCATTATTTCCATATACACCTCTTAGTGAAGTCAAACCCTATTGGCCTTACGGTGTTCACTCAACATTGAAAGACTGTTGCCACGATTCCTTATGTATCGCAAACCTGCAGGACTTGCCTCACAGGCTTACACTTCAGGAGTGCCATGAATTTGTGGAAAATACGTATCATGACTTCCAAGACTTATGTAAAGGTTGTTGTTCCCCAATACCATCACTGAATCCATTCAAACTTATTGTAGTGGACTGTATAGCCAAGGTGAAAAAATTTCTTCATGAGGAGGACATGGAGTGGAAATAATTACCCAACACCAGTCACACTACACAAATTTATTACTGCTTCGAACTAAGATATCAGAAGAGACTGAACATGCAGTTTGTCCGACGGAATTTTATGAATGTGCTGGCAATTCACCCTTATCATAACATTTATCGATTTAGCCACCAATCCCTTCGATATGCACCCAGGGCAATAGGGCTGGCACCACTGCTACAGAGAATTCTCACCGAGGGCATCCATAAATTGGACAAGGACCTAAGTGAACAGACACCCTTCCACTGTCACTGCCAACCGATACTTCCACTAAGCCTACCTTCCACTTCTCAAGCGACTCAAGAACCTGATGACTATACATGTAGACCTGGCACTACTTGTGACCCTACTGATGAAGATCTGCATGTTGATCTCAACTTGGCGAATGATGCGGAAGAGCCTGAAGTTTTTGTTTTAGCTCTGATACTGATGCGGATGAAATAGACCTGTGTGATATCAGCTCAGAGTGCACTAAAGAAAGTCAAGTGACTGATAATGACATGGACTGGTATCAGTCATCCCCATCAAAGATTGATGTATACACACAGGATGACATGGACTGGCACACAGTGTGTGGCAGTCAAGAGAAAACAAACACCAAAATAACAAAAATGTAAATTTGTTTTCTGTTAAAAAAGTCCATTTAAGAGTTACTTACGTTTCCATTCATCTAACATGGACAATGGGCAGTAGACTATTGTTCACTGGAAAGAAGTAGGCCTACTTGAGATTCTGGAGTCTATTTTGGACTGCGCAATGTAAGCAGTTTGTGTGGATTTCCCACTACATATGTCTTATAGAGCACAGGTAAGTACATTCAAATTGTCAACACTATTTTATATAATCCAATGCAAAAGTCACTTATAATCCAATTTAATTAACCGGTAATAACAAAATAGGCCTAAGTACTGTTCGGTCTAATATCGTATCTGGGCAGCAACATGGGGTGGAACAACTTCATTGTGGCACGGATAGAACCCAGCAGTCAATTCTATTAGCCTGTCAAATTTATTAAGTTCTTTATTGTTCCACCGCCATGTTAGTTCATCCACGTGGGCTGACAGCTGACCAGGATGATCCCCACGCATTTGCTCTATTGCAGCCTTTGTATTGCCCCCAAATCCCTCTACAGTCTGGGTGTGAGCACCGGTTATGGGGTCAATAAAGTTTTCCGAATGCACGACTGTTTGGTGTGTATATCCATTTGGATGATAACCAATATCCCTATTTGATGGCCAGTCATCGCTTATGATTGTACTACCTGGAGCAATATATGTTTCAATTTTTGCCATCAGTTCAGCTTTTGTCCTATTAGGGACTTGAAAAAACAACAACTGTCTGTGTTTCGCGGCATATTGCCCCAAAATCAAGGGCTCGTTGGGCTGCACTCTCCCCCTGTTGTACTTTCTTCTGCCGCGAAATAGAGATTCGTCAATTTCGACAGTTTGTCCAGGGCCACCCAAGACTATCTGGTTCTCAAGTAAGTCACGGCTCATAATGTCCCTAAACAAACTGAACCATTGCAACACTCCATTTTTGCCGATTGTCCCCGCTAACATCTCTACGGCAGCCGAGACTTGGACATTATAGGAAAGTAGGTACAGAGTACTCAGTAACTTCTCTAGTGAAAAAAAAAAAAAAAAAAACTTCCTTCCCTGACCAAGGATGGAGTGCAGCAGCCAGAACAACGCCACTTATACCCATCCCTTATATTGTTCATATCCTCTTGGTGTGCCTTCCACATATTGCAACCGTTGCAAAGTATTCTTTTTTTCAAAAAGTTTCTCTCCCTCATGAAAATAAAAGTTTCCCTCTTGCTGCTAATTATGCTAGATAACTCCAAACAAAATTTGCCATTTTGGAAGATCCTTAAGTACTTTCACTGACAGAAACAACCTGAATAGCAGCGCGTCCGTAGAGATACCGGTACACGTGCTACGCGAGATTAAAAACATAAACAGGGTACAAAAATAAAAACCAATCAGAGCCGTTTAAACATAATTGTTGAACAAACACGAAAAAAAAAAAAAAAAAAAAAACAAAACAAAAAAAAAAAAAAAAACAAAAAAAAAAAACAAAACAAAAAAAAAAAAAAAAACAAAACAAAACAAAAAAAACAAAACAAAACAAAAAAAAAAAAAAAAAACAAAACAAAAAAAAAAAAAAAACAAAACAAAACAAACCAGATGGCAAGGAAATGAATGATCACGTTTTATTTTGACTACCTCTTTAACAAAATTACATTTTATTCCGTATAACGCAAGAATGTTGTAATAATTTATATGTAATAATATACAGCACTTATTTGTTTGGCGCAAACGTATTCTCGGCGATCGCGGAATTCCTGGGCCTATAGCTAGGTCAGCGGGTCCATGTCAGCATGTCGTTTTGAGCACTCGCGAAATAATTCAGTAAACAATCGCTGTTTACGCGAAATTATATACTTCTGTGATGAGCATCATCGCCAAACCTAACTCATTTACCGGCGTAATTGACAATAAAAACAGGCAACAATTAACATAAGGATTTATGAATTTATTCAGTGAAGTGAAAATTGGACAGCAATTAGATGCTGGTTCCAATAATTTCGCTATTAGATAAACATTAATCACGGGTCAATTCAACCTCCAGGTAGTGACACGCCGCGAAACCATCGTGCAGAGCAAACGTGACAGCTTTGCAGCTCGGGTCATTTCGGTCCATGCCATTGCCAGGGGCTGTCCTTATCACTACCGCAGTTCGAAACTATTCGAACAAATAAATAATATGCCTATGTCCCGATGCATGTATTTACTGCAAGAAGGTTGATAAATTATGCACACAAAGCATCGGTTGCGCTTTCACAAAATGGACAAAACATTTTATCATAAAAATGTAATAACTGCATTTGTGTGTGAGCGCGAAAAACTCACCAGTGTCAAAAATCTATAATGGGAGGAGCTTGAAAGGTAATTAGCCAATCGCCCTCAAGTATGGACGCATTCATGAATATGAATTAGGTCTGCTTGCTCATTGGGTGTTATGGCTGTTTGTGCTTACATATTCTCACACCGAGAAGATGAATAATACAGTTTATTCCATACAATTTACTCGGAGGTAATATTTATTAGCGACAAAATGTTTTATATGACAGGGGAATCCATATAAATACTTCCAGAAAACTAACATTCATATCTCATTGGGCTATAGTACGATCTCGCTTTAATACCTGCTTCATGTAGCGCATGTATAACAGACATAAGGTGTTATGTGGTCATTCGCACATGTTGACCTGAGAAAATATGGCGGCCCGAGCGGCTGATTAGGCTTGGGGATTCAAGGTACCTTTACCTTTTACCTTTACGTTTTATAATTTAGTAATCTTTAAATGCAAATGTGGTGATAAAAATCTTGGCGGAATAAAATATATTTCAACTGAAACAAATACAGGTACGCTTATCGGCTGAAATGACTAGTCGCCAAGAATCATAAATATTGTAGGCCTACATCAGCTTGTAGTAGTACTGACAACTGTATTCTGGAAGCAACGTCCGATGTTTTCGTGTGGTCACAATTTCAGAGTGGCCACATGTGTCGACCAGCCGTTCAAGTATGTAATGACCAAATGAATGATATTATACTATGCGTGTGGCCATATTTGCCTTATGGCTGTATAATGGACTATCCCCCTCCCATGCGTTCAAACTGTGACCGTAATTTCCGGTTTGGCGAAAACAAAATACGAACTGACAGATGGAACTAGGAATGGCTGGATGTATGTTCAAAATACGATATCTTCTGGAATGCCAATACCGTACACACACACACACACACACACACACACACACACACACACACACACACACACACACACACACACACACACACACACACACACACACACACACACACACACACACACACACACACACACACACACACACACACACACACACACACACACACACACACACACATACATACATACATACATATATATATATATATATATACATATGAGTGTGTGTGTTTCATAAGATACATAGTCGCAAAATATAATGTCGCATTTTACATCTGCTTTGTTGCATGTGTGTTTTTTTTTTTTTTTTTTTTTTTTTTTCATATTTGCGACTGGTTGCCCAGCCCTCAAAGAATAAATACAATAAAATTAAAAAATATAAATCATTTGTTATATTTTCTGAAAACTAACATAATTGAAATGTTATTTTTTTTTCGTGGTGTCAGTTGGATAGATCCTATCCTTAAAAAAAAGGCTCCAGTGGCCAAATGAAAAATACATGTAAACAGGTCTCTACACATGGCCTAAAATTGAGGGCCGATTTATTTAACTTTTAAACTGGACTAACTTGTTAGTTGCCACCATAGTAGTGACCATGGTATCTCTTTTTTTATGGCCTGGCTGGTGAGTGTCATCATAAACATTTACAGGGTGCTTCAAAAACGGCAACAGTAAAGAGTGTCCGATTTTTTTACAAATCTGCTCTAACTTCACTTACTGACCCGTTTTTCGTAATAATGCATCGATGGTACCGATGAAAGTGTCTGTAGGTGTCAGGCAAGGCTGTCCAAATTTAAAGAAGCTGCGGGTTGCATATATATATATATATATATATATATATATATATATATATATATATATATATATATATATATATATATATATATATATATATATATCAGCATGTTATTCGATAAAAAAGACACTGCCAGAATATGCGACATAATTTCTGCATGGAACATATCTTAAGTTTTGTTCCCAATTTACACAAGTATCAAACCAGTCCACAGAGGTCAGCACATCATACACAGTGATACTGTTACCATTCGAAGACGATATTGAATTTATTCATGAGATTCATCTCTGTAAATATACCACAAAATCATTTGAGGATAGAAAGTCTGGAGATCACAGACCCTGTGCTGTGGAAGGATGTACAAAAGTATGTAATTATATAACATGCGTACGTCAAGCATCTTTTAATAGTTTATATAAACAGCAGGTATGTTACAAAATACGCCAAAAGTACCAAATGCTTAGGGTCGAGACATGCAAACCCTTTTAAGTTGCTTTCATACAGTGCCAAATATGGTAAATACCAAGTATATAAAGGGACTTCATTCTGGAAAAACTGACCCACTGTATAAAAAAAACGTATTTATACAATAACAGTAAAAGTAAAAATGAAGTTTATTCTTGTGTCATAACAGTGGACATCACGCCTCAACAAACGTTTCTTTGGAATAAGGCAAGAAACTAATATTACGTTTTGTTTAAATATTCTAATTACATAATTTTGAATCAACAAGTAAACATCCTCCATGATCATACATATGTGTAGTAAACTAACAATTCGTTTTGTAATTTACAAGGAAACCTAACTTACATCTGGAAATTGAAGACCAGGTAATGTTACGGCAAGTGACACACGGGCAAACCAAAGTAAAACATAAATTTCTTAAAATTAAGATATTGATAAATTATCTTCACTTTTTTTCCATATTTGAGAACTTTGCTAATGAGCTAGTGTACTATTTTTCTGAAAGCATAAAAAAACCATAAAGCTGTTGGACCAGTGTTTTTCGAGATAATTCTTTTGAAGATACCCCCCGCCCCCCGAAAAAAAAAAAAAAAAAAAAAAAAAAACAAGGATACATCTACAAGGAGGTACATTAAATATAGGTACAGCTTATATTTACATGAATTTAGCTCTGGATTATGACCTTAGGACTTCAGAAAAACAGTTACTGCGACTAAAAGTAGTAAGCCACAAAATTATAGAAATTCTCTGAATGTTCGTGTTCTGTGAAAAGTAAGAATCAAAAATAAAATAGATGCACCCCCCCCCCTCTTTAGGCCTAGACACGCACGTCTTATAGGCTACTTTTTGACATGATTTATTCATGAGGAATTTTCATTCGTGAATTATAGGTTAAGCAATTTAAATTTATGGACATAGGACCCAGTATATATATTTTATCAGTTTTATAAATATGAAGTTGTTTGACCTAAACTCCATAAACGTTAGGCTTACAACCGAATTACGGCGATGTATGTTGAACAGGCTTATCGATAGGCTTGACTTGCAGTACGTTTGTGCTATGTCTCTACTTATGCACGATAAATTAAAACTTGGGGTGCAAAGGGTACCCTACTATTGTAGTTCCACATTCACCCCCATTCTTGTCTTTGTGTTAACCTAGGCTCTCTGCCATACAATGAAGATAAATAAAATATTCGGAAAAAATATTAAAAATGCATTGAAATTGAGTATATAAAATCGGTTCAAAATACGTTACCATGCTGTAGATGGCGAAAAAAAGTGCGGAATTACAACAAAACGCATGTGCGACAAAAATAAAAGAGCGACGGTATAGAAAGGGATAATGTGACAGAATGATAAGGTATTGATTACCTGCAAGATAGGTTAAAAAATTTAGCCTGACGAAATGTACGCAATACATTTCATAAAAAACTATCACGCCTCAAGAACGAGTTATGGTTGGTTGCCTTACGCCAGCAAACAAAGATTCATCGAACCTGAAAGTGAAAGTACCAGCATTGTCAAAGACAGGCAAGAGTGAAGTTCAAGGGTGAAGTTCAAACGCCCTCATCAAGATACAGAATACGTTGCAGGAACAAAATAGAATTTAATACTTTTTTTACTTATATTGGACCTCACCTGGTAAAAACATTTACTTCTAGCAAATAATCACAAGAAGTATCTGTAAGAGGGATATAACTTCCACGAAGAAAACTAAACTAGTTATCCTCTGTGATAAGATCACTTTGAGAAAAAAGTCTGTGCCGGAAAAAAATCTATTTTTGGGAATTTTAATTGATAGGAGGTAAAAAAACAAAGTTAATTAAGCCAAAGGTAATTATGAATTTGTGCCTTCGGAATAATGGCTGGGAAGATTGTCGAAAAATATCTGTGTCCGTGACACTCAACCAGTCTTTCGAGTCTTGGCAGAAATTCCGTTGGTTAGTTAAGGTAAAGTCCTCTCATATAATTGGGAATGTATGCACGCATCATCTTATTAGAAAATATGAGCTGACAGCGATTGAACTTTTGAAACAAAAGGATAATTCATGCACATAGCCGGGAAAAAGCAGGTGTCATTATGGTTTATATGATTAAGGAACACCAACACAACCTGAAGACTGTTTAGATCACATACATGCAAAATCTCTTTCAGAGAATCTCACAATAATTATATCTCTTGAATCATTCTGGAGGTTTCGATCGAAGTGCATACTTTCAGCTCGACTTTGAACCGATATGCGCGTGTTTGCACAAAATTCCAGAACATAGGACTATGGCCGGCGGCAAAGACGAACGGAAATGTATGTTCTAAAGTAATTCCCCAGGTGTTCTCGGTAAACATAAACAACGCTTGCATATTGATTGAGACAGACTTCCATGAAATATTAACACACTTAATGTATTTGGAATAGTGCCAAAATTAATTTGGTGAAATAAGCGCGAGTCATTGATGATACCCAATCAAAAACAGTTCTGTCACTGTCTATGAACAAATTCGCTGAACTCAATGAAGATGTATACGGCAACACTGGTATTCAAGTTAACGGGTGAAATAAGTGCGATTCTTTGATGATACCCAAGCAAAAGAACTTCTGTCACTGTTCAGGAACAAATTCACTAAACTCAATGAAGATGTATAAAGCAAAACTGATATTCAATTTATTAGATACATTTTTAGTCTCAAGTCATTCATGAGTGACCGCTAGACTGTGAAACCTTTACCTGTCCATTATAGTCACTGGATATGAAAAGGCTACATGGAATATATATATATATATATATATATATATATATATATATATGTGTGTGTGTGTGTGTGTGTGTGTGTGTGTGTATAATATCCACTTGAAATTAAAGAAGCTACGGGGAATAAAACCATTCGTGCTCTTTGTTCTATGATAATGGAGTGGACATGTTGATCGGTGTCGGGTATTCCTGGGGTGTTGCTTGACAGGGTGAAGATGATTCGACATTTGGGTTTTTGTGTGCGATAGTATGTGAACAAATGTGGTAAAACTCCATCCATGGTAGATTATCACTAGGTTTGCAGAAATATGGCAAATGGTTTTGGAGTCAGACAAAGTTGTTCACTAGTTTTTGACTCTGTGGAGCCCTATTTTGCGTCAATGTTTAAATTTGGAAACTTGTCCGTCAATGCAAACATTCTTTTTTAGTACAATGTGACTCAACGCGGATTGTAACAACAATTCAAATTTTTATCTTCTTCTCCAAAATGTATATTTTTGGAAAAAGAAAAACTATTTAAAGATACACAAAAAGTCGTCCTCCCAAAAATGCAACATCATAAGTTGAGTTCTTTGTTAAATTGTCCGTCAATGCAAACATACCTACTGATTACAATGTAAATCAAAGCGGATTGCAATGGCAATTCAAATCTCCATCCTCTTCTCCAGAAGGTACATTTTCGCCAGTTTTCAATGCAATTTTACCCACGGTTTTGGAGAAAATCGTAAGAACCCGAAAACGCACTGCCATCTGCTGAGCTATTGAATATCTAGGACACATGTGCCAACCTTTCGGGACTTGAACTAATGGTAAATGAATTCACGTTCATATTTCAACAGTGTATTATTTCAATATAATAAAGAACGTGACCAAATAATAAAAATTCAAATAAACTTCGAGCTGCTGACCACTGAACGCAACCAATGTTGTGAAATTTGAACTGTACATTGTCTCATGGCATCAATTCCATGTACGGTGAAAAATGTGCAGTCTGTATTTTTCATCTGTACTTGCTTATACTTTTTCTATTTCTTTGTCAGGGAACCCATTCATTTTAGAAACTGTAAAGACAATCACATATCACAGAAATTGCTTTTGACCCTATATACGTTTCGGGTTAAATTCCGAATTTTTAACAGCTCTGAGGGCTGTTTTTAATGAACATAAAGACCACGTGCTTTGCCATCCCCTTTCAGCTGAAAATGTGTCAATGAGTGAACGGGGTCGTATGGAATGTGCTTATGCTGTGCGAGTAATAATTAGGGTGAGCATTCCCTCTGCTAGACCTGTCTGGTTTTCAGGCTAATGATATTGATATTTCAATCAGAGACAGAATTAAATACAAATTTTAGCTCGTTGCAAACATTATGAGGATATTTTTATCCTCTCAATAACATGGCACAGGAGTCTCGAACTTATAAGTTAAATATGGCTGGTTCTTCTTAAAAGTTGTATGTAAAGTGTCATTAAGAGCAAACACATGTGATCTTGGGGCATTTGATGTGAAAAATTGGAAATTGTGTAACATTTCTTAAAAATAAAATACAAACAACATTATATTAGCCAATTCCTATTTTTACACACTCATTACGACTAACATATCATCCATAAGTTATTTGAACATAAGTTATGTTACCTCTTAAGTTCCACAAAGATACCATATGATTTACTTGAACAGTTCATTTCTTCAAGTTAATCAAGTAAGCATATCTCAACACACATATTTAAAATTCTCATCAACTGCTTATCCCCCCCCCCCGCCAAAAAAGTACCTGCATAGAAACATTTTGCTTTTGGTTTGTGGACTTACAAAGGTAAAAAAGAACCTCTTGCTAGTTGAAGGCCGCTTTGGTTGGGACTGAAATCAACTTGGTGTGATTCTTATTCCAAGTAATGATGAAGTAAAGTATTATATCCACACCAGAGATGTGCATACAGTTTCTCTTAGATTTTTTCGGCATTTCTTACTTAATTTTATATTAATGTGTACATTTATATGATTTTAATTTTTCAATGCCGTTGTTCATTAATATTGGATACACACAAAGATATGTCTTTGCTGCCAATAGGTGAACAAATTTAGGGTTAGATACTTGATATTACATTATCTGCCGGAAAGAAAAACTGCGTCGAATTAAAAAACCCTTTAATATCTCTATTTCTATTGCAGTTAAAATTAATACTGTCTGCTTACGAATTCAAATAAACTGAACCGCAGTCATAATAAATAAACAGGAAATTTAAGCATAGAGGGAGCAAAATTCCCAAAAGATTGAATAGACACAGATCATGTAAAGGCATGCTGTTGATATATAACAGTCCATTCTTGCCGCACATAAATTATTCAATCCCAGTCTGGGGTTTCCTTTGAAATCAGTTAACACACTCCGTAATATTTCGGATCTAATCGACATTAACTACGTAATTGTTTTCAAGGTTTCTTGTCGGCCTGACTACCACCCCCCCCCCCTTCTCATTTTTTTTATTCAACAGAGAGGGACACCGCCATACCCATTACGCCTACTCGCGGGTATCGAGGCAAGGTGGATGAAACAATGTGTCCTAAATGCGGCACTAAAACTACCCTCATACTGCATTTTTAGTCCTGTAGCATACAGTGTCTTTCCAGGGACATAGCGAAACCAAAACAAAGGAGGATACTGACACTGTCAAATTAAAACGCACGGATAATGTTACACTAGCAACAGCCATTTTCTACCAAAGGGAAATACAATCTCCCTATTAAAATAAAATTGAATAAAATTACAATGTAAAGGTCTCGTGTTCAGCATGCTCATTAATAGGTCTCCTTATTACTTTGCTGCTGTGGACTTGCATAGTTTCATGTGCGCTGGAAATTAACACTGATCTAACTCAAAACCGTCCTCCAAGGTGAAGTAAACTTTTAGCTGAAAGCATAAGTGTATCATAGACCAAAGCATTTATATAGTGACTCATTATTCCAGAGTACTATGTGAACAGCTCATGCTCACCTGCCCCGGAAAAATCCATCCAAAAGCAGGTCCTGACATCAGCTAAATTAGATGAGCAGAATAAGGCTGCAGTGGGCGGATGATGGATAGCATGGGTAGCTCAGATATTCAATAGCAACCAAGGTGTACCCAAGACACACATGGGACACGTGCCACGTGTGGATGGCGTCATGACTACAATGCCATAACATACGGTAAAAATTCTCTCCGATACCAAGGGTCAAGCTGTGGAACAACTTACCCCCACACATCAAAGCATCTACTGATTTAAATCACTTTAAGACGTTAGTCAAGGCATGGCTTGGCCCCTCCTGCTCTTGTTCTATGGGCATCCTATGTAAAACCAGAGTTCCAGAAGATTATAATTCTTCCAAATTTAAGGAAACCTTGTTAGACCGGCTGCATATAGTCTCATTGTGAGTTCATTGTATATACCATCTCATCACTTGTCATTGTTTCCTCTTTTCATGGTCGAACAATAGTGCTGTTGCGCTAATGTTTTTTTATTTGTACAATTCGACTTGAAATAAAGATTATTATGAGTATAGCCACAGGACACACACAGACTACAGATTAAATGCAACAAGCAATACTGCTATTATGTCACTGTGGCCTAAATACTCTATCTCGTGACTGAGATCTACTGCAAACACGTGTTTATAGATTTCAAATTGCCAACTTTGAAGGGAAACATAAAAGCGCCGTACGATAAGCGATCTGTTTCAATTCGAAGTTTGCAACTTTCTCAACACATGGCGCTGCATGTACTTGAACAAAGCGTTCCCGCCTACCTCGTATGCGTTCAACCTCTCAAACTGTTAATTTTAAATTTAAAGCATGGAAACACAAAACTATAGTTTCCTTTGGATGTATAAACATAATTCACCCTCATAAAACAAAAACAAAAACAGACCAAAAAAAAAAAAAAAGAAAAAAAAATGCTTGATGGGACCGTGGTTGCTACAGGCACTAATGCTGGTCATATAAAGATTTATCATCGTCAAATGAAATTTAAAAGAAAAAAAAACCCCACTGGAACATGACCTACTAAACAGCCATTTCGAACCTCTTCATTCCAGTTTGAAGAAGATGTAGCAACGTTTTATTTTTTAATCGACACCAATAAAATTATCTCCCGGGCGTGTAGTTGGC
This sequence comes from Hermodice carunculata, assembly GCA_964020975.1. NCBI lineage: Eukaryota > Metazoa > Annelida > Polychaeta > Eunicida > Amphinomidae > Hermodice > Hermodice carunculata. The sequence goes on along the minus strand of CAXHWN010001835.1, from coordinate 264,564 downwards.
CGACAAATCAACAGAACTGAAATAACGGTAACCTGCAAAAATGTATACTTTGATAAATCTCACTGTACTTTGCTCCGTTGCATAATTTGGTACAACCTGTTTGGTCACAGAGGATGGGATATTTTAATGGCACATCCCAACATTATCTATGGCACAAGTTGGAGAATGGTGCCGCTAACGTGAGTAAGTGTACCTCAGTGTACCACAACCTTGACTCACATATGGAAAAAGCCCCAACGCTCAACCTGTAGGAGGTGTATAGAGCAGCATTACCAGCCGGCATTTAGTGTTCAGTCTTGTGGGTTTATACTTTTAGATGGCTAATATGATCATGCAAACTATCAAGCTGTGCCAACGGCCATGGAGGTGCAACAGTGTTGAATGCATTTCACCCCGCAATACTGGTAATTAAACTGTTAAATATTCACAGGGGTGGGGGTCACCCACGATACGGCATATAATGCTGATCTACTGTCCGCCCACTTTGTCTGTGCTGGAAGGTAAATATTGAGTTTGCTGAATCTCGCTGGTAATATTGGTTTCTATATCTGCAGATAATGAGCATATATTTATGGAATTATCAGCCGAAAACTACAGATCAACGTGCATGCAACAGAATGGACTTAGGAATTACACACCTTATCTAAAACTATGGATTGAAAATTTAGAGAGGGAAAACATCTTTATCAGTTTACTTTGTGTTTGCTAACATTAGTATACATTCTCTTCCAATATTTCGTATTTGACTTCAGTAGGCTCGCTTGAATTACATAGTGTTTAACACAATAAAAACGCTAGTTGCATCCGCTAGCACAAAATAAGGCTTGATTCCTTCTGTACACAAACGAGAGACATACTTACCTTCCATCAAATTAACAGTATGTTGCATTCTATCCTTGGATTGCTCATCAGGTAGTTTAACTGGCTTTCCACCCTTACTCAGCATGAAACATTGGTACCTGCTTTGAATTCTTATCATTTCCTTAATACGTTCCGGTTTGGGGCCTATCATGGCTGGCCGCGTATGATCGGTGAAATTACGAGGAACTAATAATGGAACAGTTGCTGGTTTCACAAGTAAATAGAAGTGCTCTTCATCGGCAGTGTTGCTACCAAATGTAAACAATTCAGTGGGATCTTCACAACCAATCACTTGCTTCAGCATGGACAATATTCTGTTTCTCCATCCGTCAAACATAGCCATAGTTATCTTATCATACTTTGTATTTACTAGCGTGATATATCCTTTCACATTGGAGCTGGCAATAGCACAAGCAAAAGCCACTACCTCATTCAATTCCTTCTGTATCGGCTTTTCAGAGATGTGCACGGTAATTGGTCCCATGTTGTCTGCTGCTTTTGTTGACGGCCATAGCTCTGAAGAATTGAAAGTCATCCTGCTAAAATCCAATTGTTAGCAATTATTTCGATTTAAAAAGTTGAAGAGGAATAAATAGGCTTTTAGTTTACATCAATAGTCTATGGTACAAAAACATATTTATTGCTGCAGCAAGTGCGTTATAATATGCTGGTAACATTTCAGGGTGCAATTAAAATGGCTCCTGAGTCGGTATATATATATATATATATATATATATATATATATATATATATATATATATATATATATATATATATATATTTATATAACTGTTCAACAGAAGTAACTGTGCTAATTTTTTATAATGTATAAATGGGACAAGGGCAAAATTATGACCTTGCAGAAAATTAATTTGTACCACTAAATGGTAATCCACTCAGATGACAACAAAAACAGACCTGTAACGAATTTTGTATCACAAGAAAGTTACTGGTTACATGTTACCAATGTTCTTGTCTTGCTTTTCAACCGATGAAAATGAGCCACTGCATTACAGTTACTTGTTGCTGCACCAGCAGAATCAAACCAAATGTCAACATTTGATATAACCGTCTTGGTTCCAGACACATTTTTCACATATTTTTCTCATACTAAATATCAGGACATCTGTGCAGCAGGTTTGCCCACTCCTCTCCCAGATAGCGTCGTAAGTCTTCAAAGGTGGAACAGTCTCTTATTTTCTTGTGTAATATCCCCCTCAGGTAGCTCCATAAATGCTCATTGGGGTTGACGTCTCGAGAGCAGGCAGGCAAGTCCATTACCTCAAATCCTTCAGCTTCCAGATAATGCGCCACTGTACGGGCAACATGTTGCCCAGCACTATCATGCATTGGACGACGTTAGCCCCCACAGCACCAGCATATGGGACTACAGGAGGAGCGAGGACCTGGCTGTTGTACCGCTCAGTATAAAATATTCCTGCGTTTCGAGAGTATAGCAGGAATCATTTTTCTGTGACGTTACGCAAGAAAAATAGAGTGTGTAAAGCAGGTATTGTGTTTCTTGCGACCACGGTTGTATAAGACACGTGGCGGGGGTATAAATGTAGAAGTGTCATGCTGTGATTTTCATTCTAAGCTCGGACACAGCATTCATGCTTCGGTTTTCTTTATGCGGGCAGCGAGATCGTCGACCTATGCAGCTGTTTCCGCTTGGCCATGGAGGAGGCGGTTTTAAACCAGAAAGTTGAACAGGTTGTTCTAAATTCGCAGTCTAATATTCTTACAGCGTTGGAAAAGCTTATGACGGCCAAGTTACAAGACTTCGAGATTAATTCCACTAAACGTCATAAGGACTGGTCTGAAGCCCATTTTTCAAAGCTAGAGAACCTGACTACAGGCGCATACACTTTCAAGCGCAAGGGAAACGAGGAGCAGTACAAGCATGGTTCTAAAGTTGCCAAGAAGTTGCAAGAGGCTTCCAGTTTACTAGCGGAGGATTCTCCGGTTTTTATACCTGCGGCACAAAAAAAAAAAAAAAACGCGGAGGGTATGTCTCTCATTTCTCGCAGACAAAAATTGATCAAGCTGGCGGATTCTTCGAAACATGGTTGGAGATTTGTTCAGCAATATGAGGCTGATGAGTTAGCCGACGATAGTGATGATGAGAAACGTATCTACAAAGCAGAGTTTCGCTGTGATGAACAGATCAGGGAGGAGCGAGCGGAGCGTGCAAGGAGATCCCTTATGTCGAGGCGTTGGTCACCTTTTGTTGCAGGCAAATCTCAGACCGTTTCACAGGCAGGTCAAGCCATTCCCGCTGTTAACGTTACACGGAATCCTTCCATGGAACCGGGTAAAAGACCGGGGGTCTGTTTTGGCTGTGGAGTACCAGGTCACTGGAGGAAAGACGGTTAATGTGACACATCTTATGAGAAGATAAGTAGATTTTGTACTTTTCAAAAGTCAAAATCAAATCGGTTTATTTCTAAGGAGTTTGTTTTTGGTCAAAACTTGCAAAATAATTTTTCAAAGGAACTAGTTGTTGGTCCGGTGGGTAGGATGAGACAAAATGTGCAGGCTTGGGAGAATATAGAAACTCATCCATACGTTTTGCAAGTAATACGCGAAGGATACAAGATTCCTTTTTATGAATTACCTTCGCCTGTAATATTAAAAAATAATAGGTCCGCTACTCAAAATCCAGAGGTGGTGTCGTTGGAAATCAGAAAATTAATTGAGAAGAGTTGTGTATCAGAAGTATCGCACGTGCCAAAGGTGGTTAACCCGCTTACTGTAGCTTTTAATAAGTCCGGTAAAGCGCGTTTGGTTCTCGATTGTCGTCATTTAAATCAAAATTTATTCAATTTCAAATTCAGAATGGAAGATGTCTCCGTAGCCAGAAACATGCTTAAACAGGGTGATTGGGCAATTTCTTATGATTTGAAAAGCACATATCATCATATTGAGATTTTCTCTGACCATAGACAGTATTTGGGATTTTCTTGGTTTTTCGAAGGAAGACAAAGATATTTTGTTTTTAACGTTCTTCCATTTGGCCTAAGTACGGCAGGATTTATTTTTACCGAAGTGATGCGCCCTGTGGTAAGTCATTGGCGACAACAGGGTTTCAAAGTTATAATGTTTTTAGATGATGGGCTTGCTGGAGCAGAGACTTTTAGTCTTGCACAAAAGGTGAGTGATATCATTAGGCAAGATTTGCAGAACTTCGGTTTTTTTAAATGCCGAGGAAAAATGCAATTGGAACCCCACCCAGATGGTTACGTGGCTGGGTTGTGACTGCGATTTCGAAACGGGTAAGATCAGCATTACGCAAGAGCGAGTCGATGGGTTAATTTTATCTATCGATCAAGCATTGGAGCGTATAGGTCAAGGCAAGATTTTCTTGAGCGCTAGGGCGTTGGCTTCTATCGCCGGTAAAATAATATCAATGCAGGCGGCCATGGGCCCGACAGTTAGGTTACGCACCAGAGCCATGTTTCATTGCTTAAACTCCAAGGCGAGTTGGAATGACATTGTACAGATCAACAGCGATGTTGTGGGAGAGTTTTCTTTTTGGAAAGAAAAAGTTAATAGTTTGAATACGCATAAATTTCATTTTGTTGCTGCTCCAAATGCAGATTTAATAGTTTTTAGCGATGCTTCCCAGTTTCGCTATAGGGGCTTTACTTATGATAAAACCGGTTCAGAAGTGCTGGGTGCTTGGTTGCCTGAAGAGGCGAAGGAAAGCTCCACCTGGCGGGAGTTGATGGCCATTAGCAGAGTTTTTAAATCGGTCAAATCAAGTCTGGAAGGACAAGCCATCGAGTGGCGCACAGATAACAAAAATGTCAAACGTATTATGGAAGTCGGTAGTAGGAAACCGGTTTTGCATCGTACAGCGGTTGCTATCAGAGAGAGCTGTTGTGAGAATAATACAGCCGTTTCTTTCAAGTGGATTCCTAGAAATCAAAACGTTCATGCTGATTTTTTAAGCAAATGTAGTGACAGTGACGATTGGTTTATAAGACACGAGATATTTTTGGTTTTAGATAAAATGTGGGGATCACATTCAGTGGATCGTTTTGCGACAGATTATAATAAACAGTGCTTTCGTTTTAACTCACGTTGGTGGTGTCCGGGGACCGAAGCTGTAGATGCTTTTGAAGTATTTTGGGCACACGATAATAACTGGTTGGTTGCCCCTCCCCGGTTGATTTGTCGAGTGTTATGCAAATTGAAAAATGAGAAAGCCAAAGCAACTTTGATAGTACCTAATTGGTGTTCGGCTCCTTTTTGGCCTTTATTGTTTAACGGTACATTTGTGAAAGGACAAGTAGATCTGGGTCTCAATTGTACTGAGAGAGGGAAAGGAAAACATGGTATTTTTGGAAAAAAGCTTAAATTTTCCATGATAGCTGTAAGGTTGGACTTTACTTCTTAAGGTGTCATGCATTTATTGATTCAATGTTTTTTCTAACAGGTTTAAACTTGCGGCAACATGTGAATCGGTTGGTTTCTTCCGCTGGCGTGGACCTGAGCAAAGACTGTGACCGGAAGTTAAGCGACAATCTGGCAAGTTATTTGTTAAAATCAAGAAGTGACAGTACAAGTAAAAAGTATTTTAATTATTTTTTGAAATGGCAGAATTTTATTCTGCCTAGGGGACATTCAAGTTTGCCAGCGAATCCCGTTCATATCGCTTTATTTTTCACGCACATGTTGGACAGTAGTTATTTTTTTGGTGTTTTATCTAGCACGCGATACGCTATCAAATGGTTTCATGAGATCAGCGGTTTCGACGATCCTACAAATAACGGGTGTGTTACAAATTTAGTTGAGACGCCATGTTTTTAAGAAACGTATCAAGAAGGACCCTATATCAGCAGATGATTTGCTGACATTGTGTGATTTTTATAAGAGCTCAACAGATTTACTGGTGATTAGAGATCTAACTATGATTTTGCTCGGGTTTGCCGGTTTTCTTCGTTTTGACGAACTTGGTTCTTTGTGTTGCAAAGACATTAAATTTGAAGCAAATCATTTTTCGGTTTATATATCTAAAAGTAAAACTGATCAGTACAGGCAGGGTCAAAATTTGGTGATTTCCAAAGGGACAACTTCAGCATGTCCTTATAATATGTTAAAGAAGTATTTTCAGGTTGCTGGTTTGGATAATCGTTCTTCAGATTTTTTATTCAAGCCAGCATTCAAGTCTGGTTCCAAATGTAAACTCGTATATAAATACAAGCGTTTGAGTTATACTAGAGCTCGTGAGTGTATTTTGAAGCGTTTGCAGCCAGTAGTAGGGCATTTAAATATTGGGTTACATTCGCTCAGGTCGGGCGGGGCAACTACGGCCGCTAATGCATTTGTGAATGACCGTTGCTGGAAGCGCCACGGTCGTTGGAAGACGGATTCTGCTTAGGATGGATATGTTTCAGATTCTTTAGCCCGACGTCTTTCTGTTACTCAACAGTTGGGTTTATAAGGTTTTTATAGTTTTCAAATGTTATATATATATATTGGGCAGACATTAGCCCAAATTTTTCGACTGTTCTAGTTAGGACGTCCACGGCTTACTGCTATGATTTTGTTTGTTGGTTTTTGGTGTAGTTAAGCACAGAATAAAATATTCCCGCGTTTCGAGAGTATAGCATGAATCAATTTTCTGTGACGTTACGCAAGAAAAGTAGAGTGTGTAAAGCAGGTATTGTGTTTCTTGCAACCATGGTTGTGTAAGACACGTGGCGGGGGTATAAATGTAGAAGTGTCATGCTGTGATTTTCATTCTAAGCTCGGACACAGCATTCATGCTTCGGTTTTCTTTTAAAAACGAAAGAAAGAGTGGAGTTAGTCACTCTTTCCCACAAGTCAATTCCGCATTGCTACTAACACAGGTTTCCAGAGTTTTTTATGGTACCTCCATGGTTTTTTATCTCTGGTTTTTCCTGGGCGGTGGTATTGAGCTGATGATGGGAAGTTTAAAATTGTTCGCCTTTGAGGTTTAAGAAAGACGATATCTTTTGTCTGGTTTTCCATATTTTGTCATTGCAAAAATTTGTATAGGGATGACATCAGTTTTTCTGCAGTTAGTAAATCATACACCTGGTTTACTTTTGTAAAGGTCGACATTTGTATTTTGAGTGCTGTTATCGCATACCATGTCTAGTTGACGTTTTATTTTCTGTAATAAAACTCAGCTGCCCGCGTCTAGTCAGGACGTCCGCGGCTTACTGCTATGATTTTGTTTGTTGGTTTTTGGTGTAGTTAAGCACAGAATCCATTATTCCATCAGTGTCCAGGCCAGTTTTGCAAGCAGTAGATATTGTTATGTGTTTATTAAAAAAAACCCAAAACAATCTTTTCAATGCTATGTGTCAGCATGCCAGCAAATGGCTGTGTGATGGTCACTTTTTGCTCAGTTCTCATTCGTCAAGAAGGGCCTGCCTGATAGGTTCAATAAAAACAATGCTATCACAATGGGGGTAGGATAAAACTTGTAGGGCAGTCTATCTAAAAACAAAGTAGGAATGGGTGCTGCAGATCACTGTCAGACATCTGAACTAGTCTGGCCCATGAACATAGTGCCAAAGTGCATGTTAAATTTCTATTAGTGTTCCTGCTGCGACCTATCGTTTTTCATGTGAGTATTGGTTTGTTGAGAACGTTTGTGTGCTTTACAATATTTTACACTTGGTGCATCTGTGTATGACTCACCATTTGAATAATGTAAGGTTCTAAATGAGCCATTTTGATCACTCATATACTCTTATATATTTTGTATTTGTGGATCTTTGATTTACTATTTGAATAATGTATGATTCGAAATAGCCATTTCTTTGTTACAAAGGGACATGGGGGAAGTATATTTTTCTGAGCTTTTGTTAGCTCTCCACTGTGGTGTTTTGTGTAGTAATGTTATCGGTGTTTGTTTCAAATTGCACAACAAGTCTTCTAAATTAGTGTGTTTTATTTTTGGTAATTGACGAAAAGCAAGAAAATTGAAAACTAAACCACAGTTTGGCCATTACAATTAAAATTGGGTTTTCCCACGAATTACAAGATGATCGTCTTGGTTTTAGTCTTTTCCTACTGCTCTTTGATTCTAAGTTGCAGCCCTAAAGTCGCCTAGACAAGCCTGAACACAGGACCCACCACTTCCTTTGTGAACAAGTCAACATGGACAGCCAAAAGACGTACTGCCTGTTTCCGCCATTGCTGTTCTTTTCTTGTATTGTGAAAGTGAATATATTCAACAAACGTTTGTGTCTTGTGTTTCTGTTCATGGAAATAAAGTGTAGCATCATATTTTATTTTCACTTATTGTGGGCCTGGTTGACACAGGTTGTGTTAAGTAAAGCCACGTCATAACAGAATACATGCTAACAACATCAGACTACCTCCATCAAAGATGAGAACAGGTTGGACACAGCAACTGGAACGCCTCTTTTCTTCCGATGCCAAATACGAAAACGGCCATCTGAATTATGTAGACAGAAGAGCCGCTCGTCTGTAAAAGGCCCGTTCGTCCATTGTGGCCGAGAAAACCACACATGCCCCTCATCCACAGCAGTCCTACTCTTCGGTGCTCCTGGATAAGGGTCTGTTTCTTTACCACTGACCTGGATTTAGGGACTCTTGCATAGAGTCGTCTTCTCACTATTTGACAGCAAACACGTCTTTGATGTGCATAACTGCCATAAGGTTGGTCCTTCATGTGGGAAGCAGTTCCTTTTGCATGTAACTGCCAGATTTCTTATGAATCTGTCTTGCTGCTCTGTGGTCACTTTCAGCCTTCCTGGGTGCCGCAAAACATCTACACCATTGGTGGCACTAAATGTCTTTCTAAGATCATATATTGTTTTGTAACTGACGCTTAAGCCACTGTCGACATTCCGACCCCCTTTCCTCAGCTTTCAGTCTACCTATGGCTCTGTACTGCTTTGTCAGCCTTGTCATGGTGATCTTCTTATTGCAAAAGTCAGCCAATGTCAGGCTCCAGGGCAACCCGAATATTTACCCAGAAATGACATTGTTTTCCGACATGCTGCAAACATTTCTACCATAGGCAGGAGGATAAAGACAACTCCTTATGTCATTACAAAAACACTAAAGCCATAACCTCACGCAACGCGGTGCACTGGTGTGGTTAACCTTGCTTTACAACTGAAGATTTCATTCAGTGCAAGTGCAGCTTAGCACGGGATCAAATGGCTTGAGATAATGCAGGCAGAAGGTATTGTAGTCAAGATATTATGCCACACTACTCAGAAAAAAAAAAGATTTTTCTGAAAGCATTCAAAACATACATTACAAAAGTGTCATAGTTACTCCTGTTTACCAGTTTATATATATATATATATATATATATATATGTGTGTGTGTGTGTGTGTGTGTTCATTCATTTGTTGTATTTCCCCTTCAATCTCCCAATTGTCTTTCAACCCTTGTAATTCCATTCTCTGGCTTTCGTAATAGTTACCACTATCTTTCCTCTTGTGCATGTTCCACGCCAATTTGGTCATGCCTTCCTCTCCCCTGGAAAGCTTGCATGCCAACTGAAATTGACATCCAGTTGTGATCGCTTACTGTATCCAGTCTATCGCTTCATCTATTTCCCATTTTGTGTCATTCCAAAGATCTCGCTCTCCACTAAGATTATTGTCTCTCAGCCACCTGAGGCCCATGCTAATTTCCCTTCGCACTCTGTTTCTCTGTTCACTAGTATCATCGCATATGCCCTAGGAAAGTTCAATAACCTGGTTCCAATCAGAATCGTATAACTTCTCTGCCCCCTCTTCCTTTCCCATTTACTCCATTCCCTTTGTGTTCATTAAAATTCCAAGCAATCATAACCTTATAGCCCTGCTGGTCGATATCACCCATTATCATTCTAATTCTATCACATTTATGGTCTTTCCATTTATTCGCTCAACCCTCACGGGTCACCTACTGCTACTCTATTTCCATTTGGCTCTACTCCTATTCACTGCATCTCATTTTTAACCTCACTATCATCCTTGCATCTGTACTTCCACACTTCGAGCCCTTTTACCTTTTCTCCATCAGAAACCCTCCTCCTCCTCCCTTCCTTTGCTTGCTTTCTCTTCCTCTGCCTATCATCATGTCACATAATGTGGGTCCTGTAACTATCCCCATTTCTTCTCTTCTAATGTGCGTCTCTACAAGTACTTTTATTTATACCTGTTTGCTTTCAGCTATGTGTATTTCTTATATCGTCCCTTTCAATCCTCTACAATTGAGGGAATCCAATTTTCATATCATTAATTTTTTCACCATCCATCTTCGTGTATATCCCATTCATCCTACCAGAAATATGATGGGGGAGTGATGCTGCTCGACAAAACCATGTTAAACACAAACTCACACATTGAATCCATCTGGTTTCTGATAACACCAACACAGAGATATCGTTAGTTTGGTGGGCACAAACCATGGAAGAATCACATTGTCAAGATTGTAGCAGACACAATTAAAACATGCGTGTACCATTTGCATCCAACACATTTTAAAGTGGATATTCGTAATATGTCAGACATATTCGTATTCATAGCATATTCTCCGGTGTAACATGCATCATTCGTGCCCCGATTCCACTATATGTTCACAACTAATCAGCAAAAGAGTCATTTCTACTTGGATGGTTATGGTTGCACTGCCAAGTCAGAGCCAAAGGCGTTCAAACACTTTCCAAACGCGTTCAACAATTACCCGAACGATTTCAAACACTTTCACAAACTCATTCAAACACTATGCATTTCAAACACTTCCATTTAAATGATGAAGAATCTCCAAACGTATTTTCAACAGGCCCAGCAATATATGATGTACCTACATGTAAATGTGCACTTATCAAGCATTATCGGTTGTATATATTTATACTATCCAAATACGTTAACCAAAGTGTCTATATCAACTAAAATTAATAAAAGACTTAATTCTTTATTGAAGATGTCATGAATACTTCATCTTTCAAAAACTGTTTCGCAGTAAATCCAGAGGCAATATCATGATCAGATCATGATTCATGATCTGATCATGATATTGCCTATAAATTTACTCCGAAATAGTTCCTAATTTTCAATTAAAATAAATATAATTACTCCAAGTACCAAAGGAGTTTCGCCTGGCTTACTCCACTGGAGCTAATTCTATTGCTTGGCTTAGTAAGCCAAACAATACTTAAATTGAGCTGCTTCTGTATTTCCATTCGAAATTTTAAAAGTTGGCCTTTTTTCAAGAACTTCACTTTCAGAAAAAGTATGATAGCGACTGGGTATACTTGCTACTGAAAGATCTGTACTTTATGATAAATGAAGTGTTAAACCTGTCAATGTAGGCATATTATTTGTTTTCTTCTATCTATACTTATTTGCTTCCTTAAGTAGGTATGACCATGTCATAATATTGTTGATTACCAGTAACAATATAAATATTAGCAAGTAAAGGTGACAAATACATATTTCCAGGAATTATTTGTCACTGACTCATTTTTTCTTTTCTTCTTTTCATGTTAGTTTGAATCAGATATAAAGCAGGATTTGATTTGTGGAGCCCAGATTAGTGAATAAATGATAAGCTTTTTAGACACTTGTTAAAGAATTTTCCTGTCATTAGAATTAGATAACCAAGTGTACATGTACCTGTATCACATACGTTTGGCACAAAGTGTAAAGTGTTTGAAAGCGTTTGGAAAAGTGTTTGTAAACGTTCGGCTTTCACCAAAACGCGTCCGGCAAAGTGTTTGAAAGTGTTTGGAAAAGTGTTTGAAAGCGTTTGGAAAAGTGTTTGCAAAGTGTTTGCTGCGCGTTTGCAAAACGTTTGACTCTCACTGAAAGTGTTTGGGAAACGTTTGGGAAACGTTGGTGCGTTTGGCGTTTGTTAACGTGAACGCGAGCGTAACTGTAGAAGCTCATATTCAGTGCAAAATGTATACCTTCGGTTGATGGGCGTGTAGAGACAAGGGCTATAAGAATGCAAGCCACACAGCCAACAGCCATCACAGACATTGAGAACACAAATGATTTGTCATTCCAGTAACATTTCCCTACAACAAATTTGATGAATTGAAATATATTCAAGAGGTATAAACAAACTATACAGCTGATAATGTTATATATATATATATATATATATATATATATATATATATATATATATTTGTTTTGGTAATATAAATATTTTAATGGTTCATTACCTTGATTTGTAAGACGATCATCAAATTGTCAACCAGTCAATATATACATCATTGGTTACTTTGAAAAGGTTATTCATCTGGTGTGTCTATTTATGTTACATACAGATATTGTGTAAAGAGGATCCAGATTTTTTTTTTCGGAAATAGCATCAAGAGAGTCAAAACACATGCCAAAATGATCATGTGTTATCATATGTCCATTACCTCTGCACGCAGGTTAGTCATGTGAGAGCAAATATTTTCACAACAATGTGCTAAAAGGCCATTCTGCTAGCTAAATAAATGTATATCTAGCTAGGAAGTGTACAGACTTGCAGGCCTTGTAATCATAACTGATAGATTTGTATGCTGTTTCTTTTATGAGGAATGGGCATGACCAGATTGAGAGATTTTCCTGTTTAGGTGTATATGGGGAAAAATTATCGTGTTCACAAATGTGTGTCATTATGAACCTCTGTTTGCTGTAGTAAATATCTTTTCATTTCCCTCTACATAATTATTGTCCTTACCTAATATGTAGTTCCAGCAGACTGCGGCCAAGTAGAGGACTGACATAGTTAAATCAAGTAAAAATACAACCAACGTTACAGTTGTAGTTGATATACTTCCTGTGATAGTCTTACTGCATTGTGTATTTCCTGGAACAATAACAAACAGTTGGCTGGAACTCACTCAATGAATAGTGTGGTAGAGAAGGCACATTCAACATAAGACAGCAAGAAAATTCTGTAATTGTGCAATGACAACGTGCATGCAAAGGGGAAAATTTTAGCAGTACGAAGGTCTCAGAGCGTCACATATCAACTTTTCATATAATTCTCAAAAAGTAGTTTTAATCAATAATTAAATTGTTTGCTTTGTAAGACATGTCCGAACAAGAAAAGACTTCTCAATCTGTCTGCAAACGATACAAGGCACTCACAGTACTTGTTTTTGTTGGAAGCTCGTGCTGTGTTTGCATGAATAATCCGCAGATTAGGTTATTTGGTGATATATTTCAGTTAGAAAAATTTGCCTGCCAAGACAAAAATCGCTACTTAATTTAGATCAATCGGGAAGTACGTGGTAGCTATAGTGATATTTTCAGCTCTAGGATGAACTGTTTATTGTTCCTCCTTGATGAATATTACGACACAGAGCATTGTGTACACGCAAATTGAATACTCATGTTTTCATCATCCAGATTAATACTCTCACCTTTGCCTTCAGGTAACTGATAACAATAACCCACAAAAAATTAAAACCCATGTGCCTTTTGCATTACACATACCTATGCAGAAATTAGAAATCCATTTGTGTGAGTAATAACATAAAACACTTGAACGGTATATGTGCAGTAAATAAATACTTTGCTGTATTTATTTAGAAGTCAAGAAATCACTATATACTACTTATAGTCAACCTTCTGATTTTATTCAGGCACTTCCCGTCCAATTATTTCCATCTTGGTTCAAACCATTCATTTATATTTTTTTGTATAAAAATACATTCTCCTGTCCATAATAAAACGGCCACAGTCTACCAGATAATATATCATTGTTCACAGTTTCAAATTATTAAAATGTAAGTCCAACCTATATTCAACATTAAAGCATAACCCCCCCCCCCAAATAAAAAAACAAACAAACAAACAAACAAACAAAAAAACAAACAAAAAAAAAACAAAAATAAAAAACAAAAAAACAAAAACAAAAACAAACAAAAAAAAAAAACAAAAATAAAAAACAAAAACAAACAAACAAACAAAAAAAAAAAAAAAAACAAAAAAAAAAAAAAAAAAAAAAAAAAAAAACCAGAGTTTTTGCACAGCTGACCCACATTGTTGAGTCGGTATATTTATTCAAGATGTATATTGACAGATACGGAACCACGTTACAGAGACCAGTGACAAAAATCTCCATATGTCCATGTTTGAAATAAGAAACCAAACTGATCTATTTGTCCTCAGAAAATGTGACATGTGACGTATCACAGTTTTCTTTAGGAGAGCAAACAAAGACACCTCTCATCATCAATACATCTATGTACGCTCAGCTCTAAAACGAGGAAATATTACTAAGAAAAAAAAATTCTGGAAGATAGTGTGGCCTGTCGGCAAGGACATAAATAGATGAGGGGAGTCGTGGTGCTTGAGAGCTACATCCCTTACTGGTATATATGTCTACATAGCGAAAAGAACAACATGCGGAAGAAACCAAATAACCAAATAGATGTAGTCCTGCTGAAGTGACCCACAGCTCCGAGCATAGATTGAAAAGCCCCGCCGCATGCATTCCCCTTTTACGTTGACTTCTTACATAAGAATATGAAAACACGCATCATGATGCGCTGATCCCAGTCCAACTCCTTCACCCAAAGGTCTTCATCTCATCATATAAAAAAAGAAACAAAAATAACAAAAAAACAAAAAAAAAAAAAAAAAAACAGTCGATGAATTCCTGTCTAGAATGCGTAACGACAGAAAATAATATTTTCAGCACCTCGGTGCTGCAACCCTCTTCCTTGTGAAGTAGTCCCCACTGAAAGCTAACTCAATTTATTTTTATCATAATTCTTCTTCTTCTTATTATTATTATTATTTTTGTCTTCGTCTGATTAGAGGAAAACGCACATTTTTCCCCTGGGAGCAATGCAACAACAATTGGCTCTTAGCGCATGTATAACATTTTTTCTTTTTGAAATACTCTTTGTTTATCTCCTTTAAAACAACATCATGTCTTTAACTACATGCCTAAAACACATCGAATTATGTAATCATATTGTTTGGATTCTTCTTGATGGTCAATTTTAGGCCTAGGGGGCTTTTCTGATGGATTGATGTTGGTTTTAGTGTCACTATGTGGACTAATATGGATGATGATCATTGTTGAGATGGTGGTTGCAAGTAGTATCTTTTTAAATGCTGAATTTTATTGACATTTTCAACAAATTAAGAACCTGCGCTTACAAATTCTCTGATGTGCTGCGAATTTTGGTCCCTTTTCATAAATTGTGCCAAATTATGAAATAGGCCTATCATTTCAAACAAAACTTTTTGCATTTTGACATGTTAAAACTAGATATGGCTCATTCGACCCTATGAACCTTTACACTTACGTTTTGGTCTCTTTTGGTTAAATACGAACTATAAATTTATGTGTTTCAGCTATACATACCAAGGAACAATGCCTTTGGTCGGAATTGACTTGGATTTGTTTCACTAGGACTACGGTTTGGATATGGTAATGACACTGTCTAATGTGTGGAAAACACAATGTGATATGGGTATTTATACCCTTGTGAATGACGAAGTGTTTGAATCGGCTAAGTAACAAAAAATATTACCTGATGACATGGGCCTTAAGAGAGGCTCCCCTGATTCTTGACCAGCCAGCTTTGGTTTACCTTTGCGTCTGTGGTGTCGATATACAGCAGCACACGGGCCACACAAAAGGAAAACTACTGTGGCAAGCACTGCTCAGATAGAAGAGTACCAAGAAATTTTATCGGGAAGAATCATTTTTCTCTTGATAAATGTCATGTACATAAAACCATAAGAACAGGATAAGATAGGATCTTAAGACTTTTACAACTTCTCACCATTGTAAGAGTCAAGCTCAGTTTGCAAAGACCTGATTTCAAGGTAACCAGAGTCAGTCCATTTGCAAAAACGCAAGGAATATTAGAAAAACCAGACGGTTGATCTACCTTTCGGAAGGTGTATTAAATTTTGAAGGATAATGAATAGAATGTCGGTGGACTTTTCTCGTAAAGTTGGCAAGGACGCAGGACATGTTTTCTGGTTCATGGGTTTTGAAACAAATTAAAAATGTTACTTTGCATTGCAATTCTGACTGATTTTCATGGTAATTAATAAAAATGCATACATTAATTGCCAGGTACTCGAAGGGAAAAATAAATGAAAATCAGGAGTCGAGAGAAACGACATGTTCTGATATAAGATGTCTTAGCGCGGAGGCAAAAGTGAACACACAGCCTCGTCTATGAAGGCGGTAGTGGGGGTTGGAGTGTGGGTGGGTGTGGATTTGGGGCGGGATGTAGGGTGGGGGCGGCTGGGTAGGAAAAAATTGTTTTCTAATTTGAACATCACTTATCAACAATATCTCATATAACTCACAGAGTTAAGTATTCTTAGTTAAGGATTAACTTACGGTAGTTTTCATCTAACCTGCTGAGACGTTCTGAGGAACCTGTCTGAAAATACTGTGGTTTGATCTAGTGTTAGCGCAAAATAATTAAAACCGTGGGAAATAAATCCAATTTTGATTGTTTGATTTAGAATTATTTTTTGCAGTGAATGAACTATTTTCAATATGGGCTAAACACTTTTGAATGACTCAAAAGTTTGATTTCAGCGGCTTGTATTTCAAACATATGTGTATCGGGTTTTTTAATCATGCATGTAAATTCGACGGAGTTCTTTCGTTTACCGCAAAGGTATATTTGTTTCAAAAATGAGCTGCCTTTTTCTACAGTCTTATAAGTTACCCCATTCCCCATAATTCTCTAAGTATGCCAAAAAATGAAAGTTCTTATAGTCTGTACCCAATTATAAGGGTCACTTTCGTTCTGGTGTTGCTGTATGATTGGATGGATTAAAACATAGCTGTGAACATAACATTAGGAGCCCAAGAAATGTGTCAATTTAAAGTTTGAGTGCACTTTGCTAGGTTTACTGACAACTACTTTCACTAGTGCCCTTGTCCACTGCTGAAGGCAGCTGTCTGTAGCTAAAAGTATGATCTAATGGTATACAGTATGGTATTGTTTTGGTTTGCATGTATGTATGTATGTGTGTATGTATGTATGTATGTATGTATGTATGTATGTATGTATGTATGTATGCATGTAGATATGTATTAATATATGTTAATCACGTGCTCGATCATGGTTACATAATAAATATGTTGCACAATTGTGAACAGTTATCGTTTGATTCAAAGTGCACTGCCCATGAATGGCGTATGGACCAGTTTAACTCCGGCCTTTACTTTCTAATCTCTTTGGTCAATTCTTGCATAAAACATACCTTTCTCACTCATATGTGGGCCCCACGGGAGCTGCACTGTCATCCTAATGGCAGCAATGACACCAACAATATTCAACACAAGACGAACAGCGAGATAAGTGAACACCACAATGGAAACTGGGGTTCCTGTAACACGTACTTCCGTGGACTCTGCGTTAAAAAGAACGCAAATAAAGCATATGCTCTGGTACAGGCACTGTGTTATGTTATGGTAAACTGCTTACAGGTGTTGTTTATACAATATTTAAACACTTTTTATTTATGTTAGAACTTGCGAAGTTCTACCTTTAAACATTTATATATGCAAATGAACACATGACAGAATGAAATTTGAGGATAGGATTTGATTAAATGCATTACATTTCTTTGCACACACTACGGCGTACTCAATTGGTTGATAATGGTCTTGCCTACATTCTTTTAATTGTTATCCATAAAGAGACTTTTATCTGATATAAGATTTGTTTCTCTCGTTATTTGAAGGTTTACTTTTACTGTCTAAGTATCTGATTTTTGTGTTTAACATACCCGTAATGAGATAACACACAAATACCAAAACCATAAGTTCGCAGATTGTGCATGAGTTGCCTTCTGTCTTCAGTAAAAAATATATTCTGCATTATATATGGTATCATTATATTTATTGTTGTGAATTGATATTATTTTCGTCTCACACGTGAATGTACAGAAACAGACTAAAACAATATACAGTGCCGACAGAAAGTCTTGCTCCAAAACTTTGGGGGGTCACCAGGGGAGCCACTTGCAGGGACCACTTTTCAAAGGGTAATAAACATTATAATTCTGACACCATAACCAGTTTAGGGCCAATTGGAGGCCACAAGTAGGTACAAGAAGCAAACTGAGTAAGTAACATAAAAATTCCTAACGGTGTTCCCTTCAGTAATCCCTTGTACAAGTTGTGCCCGAGGAGGACCACGCGCAGGGGCCACCAGAGGAGACGGTGCAAAACTTTCTGATGCCACTGTATGGCGGTTTGTTGTGACTGTCGCCAAGTATTGTGTTCAATTTTTAACGAGCATCATAGAGGTCCAAAATGTGTGCTCCATTTGATTTTTTACTCACTATCCTTTATAAGTTGACCTGGTGTGTAATAAATACAATTCATATGTACCCCTATCTCGAAAGCTGGACCCAAAGACGCATGCTGCACATGTGTGTGAAACGAGAAGTACACCCATGACAATCTGGCCTAAGAGTGCAATAAGGCTGTATTTCATCAGCAACATGTTTGGAGTCCCATGGCTTTGATTCAAACGTTTTCCTGCATGCAGAACACAAGAACCAAATATATGTATATATATATATATATATATATATATATATATATATATATATATATATCACATGTGATTAGTACCAATAACCTGGCAAAATCGCTTATGCTGCACACTTGTGACTGAAACAGATGGTATCATTGTGTGAATTTATTTAGGAAATGGGTTTGGAAAAGCGAAACAAAAATGCGTAACTTCAGACATATTCTAGTAGTAATGGTACAAATATAACCCAATTTCTGTGAAAACTAGAAAGGCAAATAATGCTTTAAATGGATAAATGCGGTCAAGAGGGTCTTTTTTTGAAAATAAAAAGTGATTATGATTTGCACGGTGCGTACATCTATAGAGGTTATTCCATGCCATCTGTTTCAAAAGGTTCTGGCTTTGTTACATGTTGGATCGTCGACAGGATATCTTGAATGTATGTTTCTAGCAGGTGTTTCGGATAATAGCAACACATTAATTGCTATTTCCAATCCTAAGTAAAATATTTTTTAAGCTAAGAAAAAAAACATATTACCTTTTTCACTTCATATAAGCGCACAAACATTTTAAGATATTTTCAGAATGGTTAAAAGTACGTTGCCGCAACACACATATTGCACTTCTGATGGATATGTATCCATATGCAATAAACCCTTAGTGTGACGTGATAAGCTGGACTTTTGCCACAAAGCTTGGTCTTCTAGATTTCAAGCGTCAGTTTGTAACACAGGAGCAGCGTAATTTAAGGATGGGTAATCCCGCGCATATGTAACAGGCCTTGGTCCTTAACCCCTTTATAACTTCTTGTCTGTTATTCATATCAGCCCAGAAAACTTTGACATTATGCAGGAAACAAATGTGGCCCGAAACTGGAAACCAATTGTACCAAAGGGATATCGACATAATTGTTTTGGATCGATAAGTGAGAAACAAGTGCTTTACCTTTAAAGTCAAATAATGGGAGGCTTTCCCTGGCTGCAACATTTTAAATATGTTCAAAATGGTACACATTTGGGTTCAGTATTCAGTGTGACAAAATCAGACTGTCAGAGTCTTCATCACTTCACATTACACACACTGTTTTTTTTTTATATCAGGGAGCTTGTTGACCCAAATACCATTTTCTAGCTCTTCTTAATTTTGTTACGGCAGGTCAACCTGTGCAAAGCATGCGAGGTTAAAAGTAATGCAAGTATACGCATAAAGTATTGTTATCATCAAATTTTGTCATCATTCGATTTCCAGTGCCTGGTCATGTTTGTTTGGTAGGATCATTCTGTGTTCATGTTGTGGGGGTTTTGACCAAACGGAAATTGTTATATTCATATATCGTCAACATCACAGGTGAATGGTCAAAAGACAAAGCATAAGGGCTTACCAAGCATGCATATCAATAAAATAAGCGACACGACGGCAATACCCACTGTAATGAGGGAGGTCAAGATAATTCCTGGCCAAGGAGCGCCTGTAAATATAAGGTTATATTGCATCTCCTATATGTTATTTGTCTGATATCATGTGAATAAGACAATTTACACAAATAGTAAGCATAGCATTCGTTGCTGCTTGATCAAAACGGTAGCATTTATTCTATAGTAAAATAATTGTACTGGTTGTGAATCAAATGCTTATGGAACATGTAACGGTATTATATTTCCTTGAAACATCATCGAAGACGCATACAAACACACAAAAGAAAGAGAGCGAGAAAGCGAGAGAAATATAGATAGATAGATAGATAGATAGATAGACAGATGGATAGATAGATAGATAGATAGATAGATAGATAGATGAAGAGAGAGAAAAGAGAGAAAGAGAGAGAGAGAGAGAGAGAGAGAGAGACAGAGAGAGAGAGAGAGAGAGGAGAGAGAGAGAGAGAGAGAGAGTTTAGCATTTGAAGTTAAATAAGGTCAAAATGAAGAACAGGAAAAAAACCCATCATTTAATTCCTTCTAATATGTTGAATGACTATCATGAGCCTGGGTTCCCCATTGTAACGGAGTTCTTTTGTTTTTGTTAAAACCCAGGTAGAACGTGATAAAAAGACAGTGACTTGTGGTTTAATAGTGGTTTGCTTCTCGACATGTGTACAGTTGTGAAGCCAACCCGCACGCAGGTTGGATATTATTTTGGGATGAAATATATAGTAATTAAGCATTACGCAATTATGAGTCAGCATTCCATGGTTCCAAAACTAAAGTTGATCAAATCGATGTACAATTTAATTAAATATTATTCTCAAGCAGAAGTGTGCTTGGCTGCAATTCGGAGCTATAAAACAGCACTCAATTATTCAGTGTCTTTATATGCATAGCTGCAATTTTTGAGCTTTAAAACGGTATACGCACTCATTTATTCAGTCTTTTAGTTTGTAGCTCAAATTAAACATCATAAAACCCTACATGCGATTAATAATTCAATTACATTGTGATGTAAGTTTCCCTATCGAAAAGTTGCTGGTTCATTTGTCGTGTTTGATATTCTTGTTTGTTTAAATAAAAAAAAAAAATTTTTATTCCAACTTTTAAGTTGAAAAGTGTCTTGAAATTAGTGTTCGTGACTTAAAGTAAAACGTTCATTAACAAACATCTTTTTACACCATGACCATCATATAAACCAATACTTTGGAGTGTAAAATCAAGTCTACTAATCCCCATATACACATCGCTTGCTATCGGACGCATACATGTTGCATCATCTCCTTCACAAATGTGGCAAAGGTTCACCCGAGGAATATCTAGATGTGAGAGCAAAATATCCTACAGAATAGTTTCCACAATAAAGCCATACATGCAATGTATCCCTTATGGAGTAGTGAAACCTTTCGATCCATGGTTCCAAAATTTGACATCCCCTCGTTAAAAAGTGTGTGCTCATCACTTTCTCAAACTTTCATCTTCATTAGTCAAGTTATATTTGCTGGAGTTTCATACAATTCTTCTATTTGTCGTTTTAAAGAAACAGTCATATCTTTGTGGCCAAACAATGAACTACATGACCATAGATGAGCTTGTAGGCAATGTTAAAGCAGTTGGCAAAGGAGTTGTTCTTGTTCAGGAAAAAAATGAATCATTTCATTAAAAAGACAATCTCATCGCCTATTCACAAAGTTTTTAGAGATAATATATGCTATGTTTTTGTATATCCTGTTCCAACGGTTACTATGATGATACTGAATATCACGCACATGTGCCAAATGTAGGATCGCTGTAACTTTTGGGTACAAATGAAAGGTTACCTACGTTTGACCAGCTGAACACACAGTGTTTCGTTTTTGAGGATACCACTTCTATCGTCAGGCACTTTGACAGAGCAGTGCAATGGGTCATTTTGTATTTCTGTTATCTTGATCTGTCGCTGTGCACTTCTAACGTATACGCCTCTGCTCTCGTATGTATTGTACGATGTGTTCATAATCGTGTTGGTGTTTCCATAGCTCCATGTCACCTCTGGGTATGGTTTTGAGCCCCCCACACGGCAAACGAACGACTGTTGCCCTTCCAATTTGACAATGGGTATCGCTTTCGCATCTTTACAGTCTGATGTTATGTATGGAACCCCTGACATATCTGTGATGACAGGCTGGCCATCAGGTGGAGCTGCAAGAATATGAAATAAAGGAAGATATATGTAGTTCACTTTCATTTGCACCTGTATATATATATTGTAATAGTTTTTTCTGCTGCCCCATTCCAAATGTTAACCAATTTGTAGATACTGACCTTTTTAGTTAACAAGAGTCTACCACTTTGTCATTTATGTAAACAAGAAGCCTTTAGAATAAGGATAGTGATATGCTGTAGTCGCTGAATCCTGCTGTGTTTTTATTCACTTAATAAAATATAAAAACCTTTTCATGAAACGTGATATGGTGTCGTGTCGCGAATGTCTGAACCTTTCCCTTCTAATTTGAAACACCTGACAATTATTCTTATGAAGAAAAAAATCTAACTTCTTTGCAAGGCAAAAAAATACAAATTAAGGTTTTGACCGTCTGGATAATCGCAAAGAGTTATTTGGCTCTGTTCTGAGAGAGTTATCAACAATATTTTCCAGAGTATAGTTTTCCCGAATTCAATGCAACGCTTTCAAAAGTCATAGAACCGTCATAGTCGTCTTGGCAGAAATACCGTATCCACACAATTGGAATCAAACCCATTAATTATATACTAATAACGCAATTGGTTTAGAAGACTATGACAGTAAGATCAGGCTTAACCGATTTTTTTCCCCCAGGAAATCCATCTTTCTTGAAAAAATAAAAAGTTCTTGATGAAATGGACGAACCAATTGGCCCTAACTTGGGATATAACAAACATGTGTATAACATAAAATGAGTGCATAGAGCTGAACAGAAAGTCTGAATTTACTAACGGCTTTCTGAAATGCTTGGTTTTCAGCCCTGTAACTTGAACTCTTGCACAGATGCTCCTTTACCCGTGACAGTTATCTTGGCTTTTTAAAAATCTTCACATTTATCATAATTCACCAATCACGTTCATGGGACTTTGGCGCATCCTACTCCAAAACTTAAAAAAAAAACAAAAAACATTGAGTGTACTTGGCCTTCTTCGCCTGGTCATTGTCCAAAGCTTCTGCCACCAGTCTTCTAACTTAACATCCACCATAAAACATCATCTGCTTTCCCTCGAGCAGAGTAAAAGTTTGCCGACAGCATGACTCCTAGCTCTAACACCCAATAGACCGTATCAAAATTTTAAAGAATCGTCTTTGCTGTCGTGTTATGAAACGAGTGAACACTATAGATAAATCCATTCTTCATAATGAATTCTAATCGCCGTCTCGCTAAACAACTTATAAACTGTAACAGTTTTAAGTTAAAATTTATACCTAGCAATACACAAATATAAACTTGCGGAGGCCAATTGTAAGTCACAATTCATTACAACCAGATGTACACAATGCAAGCTGACAAAATCATTCACAAATTATCATTGTGTATGCTATGTTGTGTTCTCCAGTTTATTCTATTCAATATACATCTCAATCCTTTTGTATAGAGTAAGTGACCCCAAAAGGCAAAGGGGCAAAATATTACAGGTACCATGATTAACAAGAACAATACATCGATTATGTACCAAAAGAATTCCCGCAAAATCCATCTCAGGTGCATTAAGTAACATGTATTGACACTATGTGAAATCTGCATGTAACGATCAATCACTTTTGATTAGAGGGGTTTCGTATAACATACCCCCCTCCCCCCGCAATCAAATAACAAACACTCAGTTTCACCTTAAAAAGTGCCTGAAAGACCTTACTGGAAGTGATCATGCCAACCATGCAAGTTTCAATCTCGAACCTTGCATACATTCTGTGTCAAAGGTTCATCGGTTATTGTCTCCCGACAGGCGAAGAAACATGTGAAACAAAACCAACATACACATTGTCAAAAAAATAAACTCACATTGTGAACTTCCTACACAAGAGCAGTACCACAATCGTGGTAACCAATAACATGTTAGGCTGAAGTGTTATTCACCCCCAAAATGTACTGTATCATGAATAAACACAAAATAAGTCAGGGAGACAGGTCACATTAATCAGCAGGCTATACTACCTATACACACACATTTAACCTGGCTTGAATTTAAATATATGGATAAAATGATGAAAAAAGACATTCAGATGGCTACATACGTATCAAAGAACGCAATATACATTGATGGCATTGCTTGTGTAAATGTACATAAAGAAATTTACCCAACAGATAGCCCTTTGGAGGGTAACAATTCAGATGGTTTCAGAGATGTGTTTTTGGACTTGGATATTCAGGTCACTAATGACAGGTTTTGCATTAAAGTCCTTCACAAAATAGATGAGTTTAACTTTGTAGTACTTAATCTTTCCCGGACAGTAATATTTCGGAAACTATCGGATATAATACGTTTTTGTCACCGATTTTGATATTTGGTCTTAATTGTTCTTAATGTCTAGACTTTGCATCTAGAACCAAATTTATTTACAATAAACTTGAGTCAAGAGGATTCAAAGATGTACTTTTGATCAAATAGTTTTACAAATTTTACTGTAAACACCCGGAGAAGGTTAAACAGTTTTGCTTCAATAATTTTAGAGATTTTAGACTTTCCTGTATTGGTACTTAATTGTATCTCTTGGCATCACTCTGTTTTAATGGTCACTTTTCAGCCATTTTAGGCTAGCTTGTTTTCTGTTAGGTTAACCCCCCCCAGGGGCTATCGGTAGCAACTAGTGGCCTACGACATTTACAAGCTTGCCTAATTGTGCCTGATATCTGCTTAAGAAATATTATATTTTCATTGCATTCTATTGACCGAAATACAAATGAATTTCATTCCTTTTCTGACTTGTCCTACAATTTTGCTGTTAATACCCAAGGATTATTAGAAAGTTTGCCTACAGTATTTTACAGTTTTAAGACTTGTTTGCTACTTTACTGTATCTTTTCGCATCATTCTGTTTTAATATTCACGTTAAGACATTTTAGGCTTACACGTTTTCTGCCAGGTTAAACCCATTGGGGCTATAGGTAGCAAGCAGAGGCCTACGGCAGTTAGATGCTTGCCTAATTGTACTTAAAATCTTGTTAAGAAAAAATATTTTGATAACATATTTTTTGCATAAATGCTAATGACATTTATTCTTTCCTGACATGTCTAGATGCACATTTACTCAATATTAAAAAAATATACTCAAAATTGACAGTTTTTTTTACCCAAATGTCACACACCTGACACATAACATTTAGACATAGACTCAGAATTGGCAGTGATATAGAGCTTAATTGTTTGTAGACTTCCAAAGTGAGGATTAGGTGTCATCATGGGTTTGTTTTACATTTCTGGTGCAGGACGGCCATAGTTGCAGTCCTTGTTAGGATTTCTCTTGGTTTATATAGGAGGTCTAGCTGCAGCTGTTTATTTTATAACACTGGAACTGAATATAATGCCCCAGTTTGTTTCCACCTCAGTTATACACTGGCGGGCGGTTCAACTGGGATAAGCTGTCCAGCTAGAAAGGGTACATATTGGTTAAGGGGTAAGTCAAATTGTTCTTATCTGAACCTGTACCATATAAATTTGGTAATTATGATTTGTTTGACATGTATTCTTCTTTCATAATGAAGCTCTGTATTTATAAGCAAAACTTCACGCATTTAGCTAGCTCATCATTTTCCAAGTTTATGTTTATTCAATATTATGTGGGTTGTCTCTGCTGGACAAGGAGCCGCTACTCAGAGAGACATGTACGGGTAATAGGCTCCGAAACATGTTCTGAGTAGTTAACCCGCTGAAGACCCTTTGATTTATTCGGGCTTCTACAGCCTATGTCAAAATTTACAGAGGAACGTGAGCAATATGGACAAAAGTGCTTCCATTTGTATAAAGGTTAGACAGGGACCTGTTAGCTTATGGAGAGTAAAGAGTTTGGACTGCAGATAAGGGTAATGACAACTAGGAAGTGGTTCTGGGCAAAAAGACTCAAATGCAATGCAGCAATGTATGTCTTTGAAACAAATTAATAAATATAACATTTGCCCACACTCTAAATGCTGCCCTTATATAACACTTAACGCAATTGATTTCGCTAAAAATAATAAGGCAGACAAACAATAAACTTGCCATCAATTATCAGATAACATTACACTAAAATCTCGAGCTCACTACACCATAACATAGTTGATAAACGGTACATATATACTGCAACTAGAAAAGATGATTTGCTGGCAAATCAGTGTGTGTGTCTTCAAAGCATATTGGTATGGCAATGTACAACTATTCCATAAAACAGGACTAGAAGTTGGAATGGCATCTCTGTCTATTATAGCTTTGAAGTTATTCGAGATTTTAAATTTCAAATGGTGCTTTTTTACATAATTTAAATTGCTACAACTTTTATTTTTAATTCATTAGGTGATTAGGTGCCAATGGTCAACAACCCCCTAGTAGAAGTTGGAATGACATCTCTATTATACTGTTGAAGATATTCAAGCTTGAAAATTTCAAATTCAGAAAGAAAGAAAGAAAGAAAGAAAGAAAGAAAGAAAGAAAGAAAGACAGACACACAGACAGACAGACAGACAGAAAGAAAGAAAGAAAGGACAGAAGGAAAGAAGAAAGAAAGAAAGAAAGAAAGAAAGAAAGAAAGAAAGAAAGAAAGAAAGAAAGAAAAGTGTGTGTTGACACACTCACACTTTGATGATAGAATGCATGAGCAGGGATCTTGAGCATTCCCTGGCCTGTGTAATTGTATATAAATAATGTAGCCCAAAATGTTTTCTTTAAGAGCCACTGAACTGACTGGTGTCCAGAAAGAAAACATTAGCTTATAATTAAATTACCAAACAGACATAGCCATTCAATCAACGCAGCCAATGTTTATGACAAAATTAACTGATTCAGGGATGAACCCAAAGGATATGCTCTTTATACCAGGATTATGGCTTGTTCGCAGTTTAATTGAGATTTGACACCCCTGTAAAATGTCCCATAGGTCTTACGGTGTTGATAAAGGCTGTGGATTATGGGTGAAATCTATTGGGGGTAACAAAATACACATAAACTTAAGAGGAAAGGGTAGGGTTTATTTTGATGTGGTTACTCTTGCCAGGACTTTGGAATAAGCTGGCCATTTGATACCAATCATTCACTGTCACTGGTCCTGTGTGTTTGGTGGGTTGGCAGACACATACTGTATAGTATATAACATATTGAAGATTTAAAAACTTTAATTAGCCCTCATTTGCATAATTTTGAAAAGCATGACCTCTCATTATAAAAAGCCAGACTTTATCTATAGAAGTATAATTGTGCCAAGTTTGGAGTTTCACGTGTTATACTATTCAAATGAAATGTCGGACAAATTTGCCTGTAAAGAAAGAAAGAAAGAAGAAGGAAAGAAAGAAAGAAAGAACTAGAAAAGATGATTTGCTGCATAGCAAATCAGTGTGTGTGTCTTCAAAGCATATTGCCATGGCAAGTACAACAATTCCATAAAACAGGAGTAGAAGTTGGAATGGCATCTCTATCTATTACAGCTTTGAAGATATTCAAGATTTAAAATTTCTAATGGTGCTGTTTAGCATAATTCAAATTGCTACAACTTTTGTTTTAGATTCATTACATGCGCAATGGTCAGGAACCCCCTAGTAGAAGTTAAACTGACATGAACATGAACCAAATCGGATGAAAATTTACCAAGTTATGGCAAGATGAAACTTTTAAAGGGCTTAATGACCTTGACCTTTGCCCTTTCAAGGTCATGTGTTCTTATAAAAATGTGCAGTGTTGCAGTACCTACAATTTGAGACTAACATGATTAGAATTGGATGGAAAATAGCCAAGTTGTGACTGGATGAAACTTTCAGAGGTTCAAATGACCTTGACCTTTGACCTTTAGAGGTCACACATGAATTCTCAAATATGCAGGGTTACAATAGCTACAATTTGAGCCCAACATGATCAAAATCAGATAAAAATTGACCATGTTATGGCTAGAAGAAGGCCACCAAGGAAAGTGGCCTTTAACCTTGAAATGACCTTTGACCTTGAGATGACCTCTACCTGAAGTGAACCTTGACCTCAAAAATGACATTTTGGCTTAAAAGTGACCTTTGACCTTGACATGACCTTTGACCTTGACATGACTTTGACATTTTGAGATGACCTTTACCTTGCTATGATCGAACTCCTATACACTCGGGACCACATCTACTATCGTATATAAGATATTGAAGATTTAAAACTTTAATTAGCCCTCATTTGCATAATTTTCAAAAGCATGACCTCTCATTATAAAAAGGCCAGACTTTATCCATAGAAGTATTATTGTGCAAAGTTTGGAGTTTCTACATGTAATACTTTTCAAATGAAATGTCGGACAAATTTGCCGGTAAAGAAAGAAAGAAAGAAGAAAGAAAGAAAGAAAGAAAGAAAGAAAGAAACGAGGAAAGGGTAGGGTTTATTTTGATGTGGTTACACTTGCCAGGACTTTGGAATACGCTGGCCATTTGATACCAATCATTCACTGTCACTGGTTATGTGTGTTTGGTGGGGTGGCAGACACATAGCAGAGCCAGCTCCACAGCTATATAACATATTGAAGATTTCAAACTTTAATTAGCCCTCGTTTGCATAATTTTGAAAAGCATGACCTCTCATTATAAAAAGGCCAGACTTTATCCATAGAAGTATAATTGTGCCAAGTTTGGAGTTTTCCACGTGTAATACTTTTCAAATGAAATGTCGGACAAATTTGCCGGTAAAGAAAGAAAGAAAGAAAGAAAGAAGAAAGAAAGAAAGAAAGAAATAAAGAATTCCTAGAAAAACAGAAAAGTGTGCGTTGACACACACACTTTAAATAAAGAATTCCTAGAAAAACAGAAAAGTGTGTGCTGACACACACACTTTAATTACTGGTTAAGAAATTGATCCAACGGTAAAGTTTTGCTAACAAATTATGCATGATACTTATGCACGTAGCTTTACAAATAATCCCACTTTCAGCAGAGGAAAGTAAGACAAAAAATAAATTTCCGTCATTTATTCTTATATGTTTCTTATCGTGGTACTGAATAAAAATAAACTTGCATGACACAGAATAATAATAATAAAAAAAAAAAAAAAAAAAAAAAAAAAAAAGATACAAATAGCATGGAAGCTTGTTCCTGAAGGTTTCTATCCACTTTAGGAATCATGAGTGCAGTTGTAATGCATACGTCACCAGACGAGCCATCACGTGACAGCTCCCTAACACAATAATGAATCCATTCATGCATGAACATAGTTATCAACGTCGCCAAGAAATCAATGTTAATGAATCCCTGACAAAGTAATCCTCAATAACAGAACAGATCACATTACGACTCTGTATACAACACACATTCACACGTGTGTGTGTGTGTGTGTGTGTGTGTGTGTGTGTGTGTGTGTGTATTCCTGATTCTCTGATCATACATGTTCTTCTCATTTATGTAATATTAATTGTAGACAAACACGCACCTTTGGACTGAGAAATGTGCAAAGTGAACTTCATTGCAAGAAGAAAACGCTGAATATGCATGTTGGTCGCATAGATATGTCCAACTACATAGAGTGGAGTCGTCCTATTAAGACCACTTAAGGGATTAAGAAAATTTGGTCTTTATATGGAAGTGGTCTCAACACATAATATTATTTATTGAGAGGAAACAAAAAACGGGTGTGTAAATTGATTTACTTACTAAAGAAATGGTCTCTTAATAGAGGTGGTCTTAATTGGAGATTCTACTGTAGTTCTTGTAAGCCATCAATAATTCACTATAGACTATATTTTGCTACTTTTCACCTGTGTACATCAAATATATTAACTCTGTTTATCAGAAGTTTTGTCCCTAACGAATATATTACATTTTTTCAAGAACAGAAAAATGAAATGCACTTATAAGTAATGTGCACTGCATCGTCTGATTCATCATCACGTGTGCACACTAGTCTTGAAGAAAGAAGAAGGTTCTTATTTAAGGAAAACTCGCGATTGAGTGCCATGAAACAAACAGAAATGAAATTGGGATATGTCCGACTTTGTACGCTAACTTTAACTACCTCCAAGCTGTTGCCAAGAAGATGTTTACGTAGACCAGCTGCGTGTATTGCAATCTGCAATCAAAGGTAGCATCTGGCAAGTTGGTGTTATGTCCCAGGGTGGCTAATGGCCAGCTGCAGACGTCAGTGTTAAGTCGGTGTTGAATTAACTCTGGCTTTAACATGAGGTTGAATTTTTTTCTTTTTGCGCATGTAAGGTGTTGTGTTCACCTGGGGCTAAACCCTGAGTTGACACTGAACCTGCCTTCTGCTTCGTTTTACATCAAGGTTTAAAACGTGTGTTTCACTAAGGAAAATTAATAAAAGTTGTTTTTTGTCTTTCTATTATATAAGAGAATTGTCAATCATAGAGTTTTGGTCGATGCGAAGCTGAATGGAAAGTCAGTGAAAGGAATAGATGGTGATGAAAATGGCTGCTGTTTGGAGTGGATAGATGACTTTGAGATGTTTGAGAGGCTATGAACGAAGAAAAGAATACCGCATGATAGAAGTAATCCGTTTCATAAATGATATGATGACGGATTTATCTTCAATTTTCGCTGTACAAAGCAAGCAATTATAGACATTCTGCATTTTGCAGTTGGTAGAAGGACAGATGCAACGTATGCAGGAAAAAAAAAAACTTCTGTTCTCCCTGTTATTTGGGTCAGTCCAAGGTTAACACAGACGTGTGCAACTGGCCATGTGAATTGACACAGGTATACTGTTGTCAAAATATCTGCAAAATTTATTTTCTGAGTTAATCATGCCAGATCATTGTAATTGCTTGCAGTCTCTGTCTATCGTTTTGCATACAATTAAGTGTGAACTGTGCTGAATTTTCAAGCAATGTGTAGTTGATACAATTAACATCATCGGTTAGGGCATAAAGAACGTCAGCAATTGACGAATGGGCCATTATTGATGGATTATAAAAAAGGGTGACTGTGAAAGTCTTGTATTCAGCTGACCTTACATGCACATAATGAGTTGGTTCTGAGACCACCGAGTAAGGTCAATGTCACCTCCCATGAAAGCTGAACCATCACGTTCCAAGCTCAAGTAAGTCCAAGCTCAAGCAGCCTATTGATGATCAAGTGAACAGTAAA
Source organism: Hermodice carunculata (assembly GCA_964020975.1). Classification (NCBI taxonomy): domain Eukaryota; kingdom Metazoa; phylum Annelida; class Polychaeta; order Eunicida; family Amphinomidae; genus Hermodice; species Hermodice carunculata. The sequence continues at coordinate 233,536 of CAXHWN010001835.1, read as the reverse complement.
TTTTGTGAAAGTGTCCTTATGATCTTTGGAAGGAACCAAAGGTCATACAGGTTCTGTGTAACTGTAACCCGCATAAAGGAAAACTTGTGTCAAAGTGCTATATCGTATTGTTCTCAAGTTATCAAGCGACCAGGTAAATTATGCAAATAGTCGTGGGGCTTTGAAAATAGGATCAAAAGCCACCCATCTACAGTTTGGGCTTTAGTCTTACAAACAAAAATCGCCCCATGCAATTTCAGAGCAGTTGGTAATGCAGGTGTGCGGATAACGGTCACAGGAGTTTGACCACAAAATAGAAAATAAATCACAGGTCTAAAATGGTAATTTTTTCACCAGAACTGTCATAATCTAACTATACAATCAAAAGTGAAAAGGTAATGGTTGCAAATCATAACAATGTGTGGTTTCAGTCATCCAGTAGTTGTCAAATAAAGCACAGAACTAGAAAAGAAGATTTGCTTCACAGCAAACTGGGTGCCTTCAAAATGAGAACAGTTTAAAATGCTATACTTTGCCATCGTTCAACATAATCTAAATTTCGTGTATTAGCTTAATTTTCATGTACTAAAATGTGCAGCTTTGGTTCAAGGGATGTGGCCATGTCCCAAACTGATAAAGTGAAGTTTGAATGAAACTAGTAGCTAAAGTAGTTTTGACGCTATTCAACATTCTAATTTTGTGTATTTGTCTTATTTGCATGAATCATAAGCCTAGAAGAACTTTGGTTTATTGTTCATTGGATGGGGTTATGCCACAAACCCATAAATTGAACTAGAAATGGCACCTCTATGATACATTTGAAGCTATTAAAGATTTAAATTTTGCACATTCACCTAATTTGCATAAATTAAAATCCTACAACTTTGGTTCATGGTTCCTGGTTCATTGGATGCGGCTTTGCCACAAACCTACAAATTGAAGTTGGAATGGCATCTCTATGAACAATAGTCTTGGAGATACTCAACTTTTAATTTTTTCGATGCCCCTTATTAGCATAATTTGAAATATTACAACTATACTGTCCATTATAGTGGCAAGTGTCACAAAGGTATATGTGCACATTGAAATTTTGAGTCCTTCTGCAATAGTTTGGAAGATATGGTGCTTTAAAATTTCTGTTGCCTCTAAAATTTGCATAATTTTAAACATCATGACTATTCCAAATGAGATGCACACTTTTGCTGGTTAAGTCAGTCATCATGGCAAGCTTGGTGGTTCTTTCCAATAGTGTCTGAAAAAAAAAATCTAGACCAACTTGGCCAGAAAGAAAAGCATTGGCTTTTTTATTTCTTTGTTAATTTATCTGAGATGAAAGACAAGCTGTCCTATGTGACCACTTTTATCTGGCATTAGGGGTGATCTTAAATTGCAGGTACCACTGTATAGGGAAACCTTTCTAAAGTGGGCATCTTTGCGACCACAGAAAAGTGCCCACACCTGAGAAGGTCAGCCTTTCTGGGCAGTATTGGTGAGTGTATGTGCATGTACAGTGTACACATATTACAATTCAGAGGGATGTGTATACATGCAATACAAAACTCTCTTTGTTCCTTTATTACATAAACAAATTTTAACAGATGCTGTCACAAAACTACATGTACATGTACCTGTGAACTGAGACATGCATTTTACTGACTAAGTATTGGCTATGAAGAACAGGCTTCATCTCACAGGCTACAAGAAAACAAATACATGAAAGTGGCCTTTGAGATGACACAAATTCACACACTTTTTCAAAATTCCCAAAAATGTGAAAACAGTCACTGAGGACTATTAGTCAGACTTTGATCCGTCCAGCAAACTCAGCTCTGTATGTAGTCTTTTTTAACAGAGGGTACCTTCTGGCTTCTTCTGGCTAGAATTCCAGTCCCTCTGATGCCTTCGGACTGATAAGCCTAGCAGACTCCTAGCCTCAGTCAAACTCTGACCGGTCAGTCTCTGCCATGGTGCACTTACAGCTCTGGCCAGCATTAGTGTGAACATGGATCAGATATGTTTCTTGCATAAATGGAAAGAAATTCTCTGTATTGTACTGAGAACCTCATTTCACAGTGGTTGGGAGTTCCCCCACCCCACCCTACCCCACCCCTACCTCCCATTTGCATTAAGACCCAAACCTTTCAGACCATAATCCCACCAGGCATGGCTACAAAGCTGCCTATGAAGGTGTTACGCAATTAATTCAACCCGCAAAAAATGTAAACAAACCAGGCTGCAGTCTGTACCTTCCAAAATAACTGATAAACCCAAACATATCCTATTCCAAATTGTTCCTTACAATACTCTGAATCATCTGAGAACAAGAAAACCTGGTCATCATTGGGGAAATTTTAAGATATGACGGTTTGCTGCAGCAAAAGTACTGACAGCAGTCACGCCGCCTTGTGCGGTGACTCGAAGTACTCACACTGTGGCTATGTGTATTCATCACTACGCTGGGTATGTTGAAAACTGACCTGTCAATATTTACTGCACACTGTACCTGTCAGTTTCAGAAAAAAAAAGATGTTATTGTGGCCAAAATTAATTAAGAAGCAGCCCCTTGTACCTGCATGGGTCATTTCTAATATACACTCTATAACCCTTCTACCCGGAAGCCGGCCGAATTACTCACGTAATACCTTAAGGGAACAAGTCATCTCCACAATTATCTAATAAGGTTCAAGTATCATGAATGCAAAATGGTTGCCTACGCCATGGAGGCTTATAACATGCAGTACAGCAGAAGCCCTTGTCAAAATGTGGATTGTTGGGGAATTCACTGAATTTAGCGTACATTGAAATTCCCCAGCTTTTGTTTGCATGCTATTTGAATTGCCAGTTGTCTCAAACCTATATGTGTAAGCTAGAGCTTTGTGTCTATCTCCAATAGTTTAGAAGAAATGGAGCTTTTAAAATTTTAGTTGCCCCTGATTTGCATAACTTTAACCACCATGACTATTCCAAGTCAGGTGCCTAATTTCACTGGTAGGTCAGTCACCGTAGCAAGTTTGGTGGATTTCGGAATAGTAGGGTCTGAGAAAAACTCCCGACAAATCTGGTCGTAAAGAAGTAAAGAAATAAAGAGAGAGAGAGAGAGAGAGAGAGAGAGAGAGAGAGAGAGAGAGAGAGAGAGAGAGAGAGAGAGAGAGAGAGAGAGAGAGAGAGAGAGAGAGAGAGAGAGAGAGAGAGGGAGGGAGGGAGGGAGGGAGGGAGGGAGGGAAGAAAGAAAGAAAGAAAGGAAGAAGAAAGAAAGAAAGAAAGAAAGAAAGAAAGAAAGAAAGAAAGAAAGAAAGAAAGAAAGAAAGAAAGAAAGAAAGAAAGAAAGAAAGAAAGAAAGAAAGAAGAAATTGGCACCCAGACATAATAAATCACATATTGGAACTTACTTTCTCAACTGTGCGACGCTGCACCTGACACCGCCGGGCTCATCAAGCCCAGTGGTGTCGGGCGCAACATCGCACAGTTGAGAAAGTAAGTTCCAGCATGTGATCAATTTTATGCTTTGGTTGCAAATCATATAACACAACCCTGTATCATCAAATACAAACAGACAAACAGGCAGTTATAAACTGTGCCAGTGTTTGGGTAAGTTCCATGTACTATGCTTCCATCTCCTAAGGTTATGATAGATCATGGGATATGGATAAATTCACAAATGATGGTGCCATGATGAGTCATGGGGAAAAAGTGGGTAGTTAATGTGTGTTAGTATATGACATTCATTGCCAGCATTGGCAAGCTATTTGGAGATGGTGGACTATGTGACCAGTTCTTCTTTTCTCAAAAATTGCCGAATACTAGTATGTTGATAATTTCTGTAACACAGAGTCATTTTCCTTTTTATCAAAGTACATGCAAATTCGGATATAAGTTTTTTTACTGCAAAATTGTGATAGAAAATTCATCAGTATTTTGGACGAAATAATAGGTTTGATCTTCATTCCATATCCAAACTCAAAATTTTAAAAGAAGGTGACATTAATTCACTTGCATCGGATTAATTAGTTTTTTCTTGTGTCAAGTTTCAATCTTATCCATGAGTAAGTATTATCAATTGAAGAATAGCGTCGTATAGTGACAAAGCAGTGATTTTTCAGGGGGTAGGGGTAATAATTTTTGGTGCTTTTAAAATGTTGAGAGACTTGGGATAATAATTTCCATGTAACCTTGTAGCCTTATGGCTAAGGTAATTTTTAGTGTATAAAAATGCAATATTGGACAAGAATTGTGAGATTTTTTACCTATTTTTCGGAGATAAAAATGTCAAAATTAAAAAAAATTGCATAATTGTGCAGTTTTCTACATTTTCCCCCATCTCAAGGTTCTTAAATGTCTAGTATCATTATTTTGTCACTTTTTCACATAAGTTTTCTTTAATATAAGCCTAATGTCATCAAGTTTCAGCAGAGATTGCTGAATTTATGCCAAAAAAATCCCCAAATAAAACAAGCAAAGTGAGAATTTATTGATTTTTAGAGTGATTCTTCACTATAAGTGGTGATAAGATACACCTGTCACTAAAATAAATTACCACAACCATCATTTTCTTATGTATCACAAACCAATCTTCAATAAAAATGGGTTGTATCTTGTTCTACCATGGGGAGGGGTATCCAAGTACTTTTTGGCTTTGACCACTACCCTAGTGCCCTCATTTCCAAATAATCCCGCTACTATTTACATTTATGGCCACATGGGGGTATTCTACGCCTTTGTACAGCTCGAAAGGCGGCGCAAGCATTTGCATAAGTTGGTCACGTGACCATTCTCACTAAATAACAACACTGGCTCTGACTAAAACAGTGTATCTTCGAATTGCCTTAGACTGTGTCTTCTTCAAACTTGATACGGATGCATTTTAGAGGCGTCCATATTATGTATAATCAAAATATTACCCAACAGTAAGTTTCGAATATTTAACAATAAATGTTTTATCAAAGCTTCCTTCTGTTGATGCCAAAAGCCCTGTTTGTGTCACGCAGAAGAACAAACCAGAGGGTACCCCAGAAATTTGGTCTGATCAATTATATTTTCTCAGATTCGTAATTTGTATGTGTTTGTGGCACTCATTTTTTTTTTACCATTTTCCTTACTTTTGATTTCGGGGCGGGTTATTTATGTATATATATTTTTCCTCACAGCATCCAAACATTCACCAGTGTAAGAAACCAGCATAATCCAGTATTTTGGCCAAGAGCACTGAGTATAAGCTTTACTGATAATTAAACGATTGGTCACTTTCTTTCATACAATATAAAGAAAAACCTCACAGCCAGTGTAACATGCGCATTCATCTTTGAAAACACATGCGGTTTCCTCGCATAACTCTACGATTTGATTAAAAAAAAAATCAAAGTCAATGGAAAGTGTGTCAAACTTTTGACAATGGCTTAATAAGTACTATGATAGAGCACCTCCCTTATGGAAAGTTTCAACACGCTGATTTGCTATTCAATGGTATATATACCTGGAGATCAACAGCAAGCCCTTTGTAATTATCATGGCTTCAGGACAATTTTGTCTCACCTCCATCAATGCATTTGAAGACACAAGGAAAATGGCTGTGAACACGCGATTAGCACCAAAGTAGCTAACGACACCAAACAAATTGGTCAAAAACTTACCAATTAGTGTCAGCTTTATGGATGTGCCCTGTTTTTGTTTATTGCCTTTCCATTTCATGCGGCAAAAGTAAAACTGATCATCCGTTGGAACTGCATTATATATAATCAGATCATATGATGTTCTGTTCAGGTTGACATGTCCTGTGACATTCCTGCCGACGAATCTTCCCCTGCGTCTTTCTCCTTGATGATTCTGTAAATTGTCGAAATACAACAAGGGTCCTTTGCGCGTTTTCCCCTCACGCCATTCAATGAACTCGATTGCGGAATTCTCTTGTGCCCAGTAGCATCTCATCATAGCAAGACCACCATATGTGCCGGTCATTCTTTCACCAGTGACTCTCTGCAAGGCTGACGAACCTACAAGAAGGAGTGATTTTCAACAGCATGTATCAAACTTTGGGATATCACATGATGATGCAATATTTATGTTTGACTTGGTGGATGTAAGAGTATTATTAAGATATGAAACTCCTTGAGATAAGGCTTGATATAACAGGGCATCTTCCAACTCGTAATGCCCTCAATTTCAATGATACCTTTAAGGTTCGTCGGCACCATTGATACTACACCAGAATCTTCATTGTCTTTGTTTGTTTTGTTCCGCTTTTTGCTTGGTTTGTCTATGTACGTAGCAGACACGTAGTTTGGTTCTATGTGAGTGTAAGCATATACTATATATCACCTGTTATACTTTTTCAGCACGTTACAAAAAAAATCGGACTCTTCTTTACACATGGGCTTATATACGCTAGACTTCTCATTTTAAGCCATATAACTATAATTCTCTGAAAAAATAGCCTATTCGGATTAAGCCTTTTAAAAATTAAATCGTTGTAAGTGCTACGAAATTGAGTTATAATTGCTTGATTAAAATTTAAGAACTTTAATTAAAACTCGAATTAAGTCAATGGCGATTCTAAAATTGTACATTCAGCACCGGAATCCAACATGATATTATGTTTTCATACCGGAAATATGTTCATTTTATAGTCGTAAATGACTACGTAGGCAGTAATTAAAGATACCAAAAATCAGCATCCATCTTCCAATACCAATGTGAGGAAAGAAATTTCACTCGTGACATGAGACAGTCATGCATTGTCAATAAAAGGTAACTTGTTGCTATAATCCACTCCTCTCAACCTTTGAAATATTCTTCATTAACCACATATTTCACTTTTTTAGAACATATAGGCTTACCTACATAAAACCAAAATCCCATCCCTTGTTCGATGTATATATATATATATATATATATATATATATATAGATAGATAGATAGACCTGGTATGCCCATCATTTTTTTTCCTGACTTGTCAGTAAATTGGCAGTGCAGAGTTTATCATCGAAGAAAGACTCATGCAAACATGAGGACGATAATACACTTTTGTTGTGATTTAATTTGTGAATGTGGGTCATTTTGAACTCCATTTATTATATATTGAGCTCGCTTTAACCCCCCCGCCCCGCCCCTCCGGCAAGAAGAAAGCACTGTCTATTGGTTACATATGTCCTGGAATTGAGATAACCGCCACAAAGATGTGAAAAGTATGTCTGATAGTGCAGTGCCGATGCACTTTGTAAGGGGTCACTGGCAACGCAAGGATCAATGTGAATGTGGGTCATTTTGAGCTCCATGTGTTTAATCTGTTATTGATGCCAAGACGTGGAATATGCTACCGACGGAGTCCAATCAGGGGACTCCGTTCATGTTTTTAAAAATGGAGACAAGGGGTATACTTCGAATCCATGAAATAAGTGCAAATAGTTAGTTAAGTAATCGTTATCTTGTGGAATGTTCTACCACTTGTTATTATGTATTGTACATAGTGTGTTGTGAGTACCTCTCTACCTTTTTATCATTGCTTATTGGATATCCGTATATCTGGGCCCCAAGTAAGAACTTCCTTAGCTGATAGATAGATAGATAGATAGATAGATAGATAGATAGATAGATAGATAGATAGATAGATAGATAAATAAATAAATAAATAAATAAATAAATAAATAAATAAATAAATAAATAAATAAATAAATAAATAAATAAATAAATAAATAAATAAATACAGGTTACTCACAATTCTCTGCGCAGGCGGTGTTAAATGTTGCCGTGAGTTGTGACAAGTATGTTCAAGGACAGACTTGACTTATATGAACTATAGAGTGACTGTCTCGCTGGGCTGAGATACTTGGATACTTGGCATTGTAACCTAATCATAGTATTACATGGGTGCACTGCCTCAACCCTGTTCCCAGTTGTGTGTGTGATATTGGATACACTAACACTCTGTTCAAATCTAAGTCCTTTTAGCAGTGTTTTGGGTGCGTTTCTTCCTTACTGGCCATTAATTCGGCATAAGCAAGGTCATTGGCATGTTGGAGCCTGGCCTTTTTCAGTGTGAGTTTGCCAATTAAATGGAGTGTCCTGGGTCAGCAGTACTGATTTGCTGGGACCACTTTCAAGAAACAATATGATACAGGATTTGGAAGAATTTCAGATGGATGGTAGGGATGACTGTTACCTGGTGTAGTGCGCAAAGAGACACAAGGTCCTTTTGGTGGAGAGGCTTTGTCAGCAGTAGCACCAAGCCTGCAACATCGCATCACCAGGGTATACAATTAGCTAGAAACTAATGTTGGTTAAATAAACAAACTCTTTGCACACATCTTTTCACACGTGCACATTATTGATGACGGGCTGCCTGTTTTTTGTTTTCACCAGGAGCATATAGTAGGGATTTATTGGATTATTTTTGTATACAATGTGGGCATATTGACCCCTTTGATTCACATTTTATATAATGTATATATATATATATCTATATATATATAATATAGGCAGCCTTGTCCGGAATATTATTGCTGTGTGTGTTGTAATTGCAACTCTTCCAAATGCACTGAGTACAGGTAGCAACAATGGAAAAATACGGAAATATCACGGAATTAATGTGTCATGTGTGTCCGTCCATGCTTATGGGTGCGTCTATGTGTCATGTTAACCTACCGTTTTTGACAAAGCTACACATACTTGTGTGCATGCTGTATCTCTCTAGGCATCGTGTAATCATTATGTTTTTATGTTGAAGAAGTCTTTCAAGAAAATAACAATAATAATTGTTTTACTTGATAATAAGCATGCCCACCCGATGTCAAACTTTGGTTGAGATCACACAAGCTTTACTTGTACCATGTCTGAAAAACATGTATCTAGTTGGACAGGGGTAGTGCAAAAATTACACAAATAAACAAAAAACGCATTAAACACGGAGCCACTTGTGGACAAATAGAGATCACCAGGGAGTCAATATTTTCCAAGAAGTGGTCAAATGCTTTTGCAGAAACTTCTTAATATTTTGCCAGCATATAAATAGAATGCATTTAAAAAATCACTGGACTACGATATGTTAAGCCCACGGAGGTGTGTGTGTGTGTGTGTGTGTGTGAGTGTGTGTGTGTGAGTGTGTGAGTGTGTGTGTGTGTGTATGTGTGTGTGTGTGTGTGTGTGCAAGGTTTGTACACATATTCAGCAGATAAAGACAAGTTGGAAAATGGGCGTAATTATGACCTAAATACTTGACCTGGTGAGCAAACTTTACTGTGAAATATATATGCGTTTCCCGATTAGTATTCCTGATTTGAACAGAACAACGTGAAAACATTTGAAGGGAAATTCCGATGGTCAGAAAGATATGTTGAATGAACAATACCTCAGTCAAATGTGAAAAACGAGCCAGAATTCAATTTCAAGGATCAGCCCATATTAACCCCTTAAATCGTTAAAAAAGCATGTTCAGTTTAAAAGACCTTCTCGAAAGCTAGACAACACTTTTAAGCAAAAATGGTGCTATGGGAGAGATTTGGTCGGCAAAACTGGTGGGTGGACAGTGTTTATAGAACAGATAAAGACAAAATGTTTTATATTTTTACCCGGAGAACCAAACGAACAATTAGGGGTGTCTTTAACCCAGATCCTTATTAATTTAAAGGGGTTCCATATAAAAATGGAAAATGAAATAAATATTTGTCCAAAATTGTAAAGTTTTGCATATTTCATGGAGTCTATGCTTCTCAAGGGTATATTTGATTTGAGTGTTTGAATTGAACGAGGATCTGGGGTTTTAGGGAGAAAAGGACTCCACAGTCTGGTGGTCATGGAAAAGAAAGAATTGTGAAAAAACATTCGTCTGAACAAGGCAATGGGAAAGATTAAATTTCTGATTGCCAGTGGGACCTCGGGTAACTTCAGTAGTTGCACAGTGGACAATAGGGCACACTGATGCACGAGTAGCTTGTTCGCGAATTTATACATTCAAATCAATGGACTAAATTTTCCATGTTCAGCCGATGTAAACCATCCTGGTTTCTCACATAATTTAGCACTGCTTTTGGCGACAAGTTCTCTCAAGTTTTTGTTCATCTACCACACTATGCCCACTCCACATTGTACTTGCATGTTTGAGTACTCGTAAAATGAAAATATATACAAATAGATTTTAACCTCCTTCTTTGAAGATAAATATTTCACTCACCAAGATATCTATCAATTTGTTTATTACAAATTTCTAAAATGTGATCCGGTGATCTTTCGTTTCAACGTGTTGGTTTAAACGTGATCACTGTTTAAGCCTGATTCACCGAAATGGTACACATGATGTGCGAATCGAGTGCTTCACTAGACCAAATATGCTCATTGTAGTATACCAAATAAACACAAAATATGCATTAACACTGGGGACAGGCACTAATATATGAGTTTCTCCATTTCAATAATGTAATTTTGCACCAGCATTCCACAATTATAAAAAAGTAGTGCACCCATACGCAAAAATTATGCGCACATGCGGAGACACAATTTAGTAAGGAAAGATTTTGATTGTTTCAATTTTAACCGTTTGAGTAAGGCTAAACGGTTGGACGCTTTGCTTATGACGCATACGATATATGAGTTTTCCAGCCTAAGTTCGAACGCAGAGTAATACCCAAATGAGTGCGAGAAGAAGCTTCAGGAACCTGATCAGCCATCGATAATGGTGAGTGTTTCTTTGTTTGCTTTTTACCGAACATAAGACGGCTAGCGACGTGCTTGCATTAAACGAGACACGCAAGCTTTACCCCAGTTGCGAACGAGGTCCAGATCGTGATTTACCTGGGACAGCTGGATTATGAAGTATTTGAAGGACATAAGTGTAATCAGCAAAAATTATGATGTCGAAGAAAGCATTACCGACTAAGTCATTAATGAAAAAATTAAGGCATATTACATTTTGGGTATAAATGATACCAAGCAAAGTTGTGAACAAATCTTCACAAACCGATGGTGCTTTTCCACACGTATTAAAACATATTCTGGGCAACGTGTAGTAGAGACTAGAGTCCGATTGGTTGGCTCTACTTCGTATAATTGTTGCTTGGGAACGCGTAAGAGTAACCCCACTATGCGTAGTGTTGACGCGATTGTTACAATATAGTAATAACTGGGCATATCTAAGTAGTTACAAGACTGATTTGTAGATATAAATTTCTAATAAGGAAATGGAAGCTTATTCAGGAAAGAGTTCAGACGTAATACACCTTTTTATATATAAACAATCTATTAGAAGAATATCGAAAGATTTCATAGTGATATATATATATATATATATATATATATATATATATATATATATATATATATATATATATATATATATATATCTGTATATAATCACGACCTAGGAAATAATTGTCCAGCAGAAGACACAGCGGCATTTAGGCACCTCCAGTACTACTTAGATCACCAATGACTAGCACTGACTTCAATATGATGTAATAAAAGACAAGGATCATTTCCATTAACAACAGATAATTATGACATGAGATATATTGGTCGGACAGATGCCGCTTGTTTTACTCTATCTTTTTTTTATAAAGTACAAAAAAAACGGATCACTGCAGTAGAACAAAATGAAGATAAAAATATCACCCATACTCTCTCCAGACATAGTTATCAAACATAAGTCAGATGTATGCTAAAATACAGACATGGAAAGTCCAAGAGGGCTTACCTTTGCCTCAATAGATACATTTCTCTCAGTGGGTTCCAATTTGCCAACCTACTCAATCTTTCACCATTTCGCATGGTAGGATAGATTTTTTTTCTACCGGAGATACCACTGTGCAGGGACAACCTAGGAAGGTAGACACCTGCTTTGGCCAGATAAGATTCCTTGAGAACAGCTGCAAAAATATCGCGGAGCTCGGGGAGTTGATAGCGTAATGGAGCCGCGCGGCCATCGTGTATGGCTAGCGTTAACTACGGGGTAGCCCCTAATCCACATGCCATGCTACGTGTCAATTAAAACGCGATAGGTCATTCATGTACCTCGACATAAATGGAATCTCACCCAATTTCCCTAAATGGTAACACTGGTAGTGTTCATGAAACCCAAAAATACCCCCCCCCCCCAAAAAAAAGAAGAAAAAAAAAATTCTCTTGTCAAAACATCTTATACTGTTAAGTAGGAATCCCAATAGAGTTCAACCCACAGTGTGATATATTGATTAGATGAGAATGTCTAGCTTCAGACGATTTTTACCCAACCACTTGTACCTCGGAAAATTATGTTCGGTAGAACTTTAAAATGCATATTAACAGTCCGAGGCCAAGATGGCTAAAGCCACTCATTTGAAGGTCGGAGTCGATAAGGTCGACCATAAATACAAAAGGATGACTTCCCTGTGTTTTTCCACGTTTTAAAATTTACGACTTAAGAGAAGAGGGCTGCTTGTGAAAATCGATTGCGCAAGTGGTCAATTTTATATTTATAAAGTACTATGCTTTACTTGACTGGAGGTATAGTTTTGGCTATTTTGACGTCTCTGACGTGCAGGTTTTAACGTCCATACCGTGGGAAGGGTGGGAGATATGCCAAATTTCATAGGTATGCAATCTCACATGATTTCTGGCATGAAGACAGGTAGATATCAAAAGATGAAGATTCATGATAAGTAACTTAGAAGGAAGATAAGGAGGTGCCAATTAAAGTAGAGAGGTCTGATTACAATTAATTATTGTTTGTGCAAAAACAACAGTTTACAATTTAACAGTTCACTTGATACCCATTTATGAAGTGGCTTTTTACTTAGTTTGGAAATGCTTATAGACTGAGTTGAATGTTTATCTGATATGAATGTGGCCATATCGTTTAAAGATTAAGGGAGATTAAAGTTGAAGGTCTGTTGAGCCCAAATAGTACTCACTATGCTAATAAAGGACCTTTCACTACCCCTTTTGCCGAGTTTGTTCTTTTCAGCATTTAAGGGAGTATCATAAGTGCATGCTGCCGATTTTTATTCATACATGTATGAGCATTTTTTTTTTTTTTTTTTTTTTAGGCTAAAAATATATCCAATTTAAGGCAGCTCTAACAGTTAAAATTGTGACTCTGTATGAGTATTGTATTTCCTACATGTTACATAGCAGGTAATTTTCTTCTCTAATTTGCTTGTATTTCCACATTTAAAGTCCCATGTAAGTAGTCTATAATTGATATCAGGAAATATTAATGAGTCGTACATGATGATTTTTTGTGTGGGGAGGAAAGAAATGTTTAAGTGTATATAAAATCCCTACACTTCGTTGTATTTTACCTGAATATTTTGTTTTCTAAGTCATTTGCTCATCTATAATTATGCCAAGAAAATTAACATTATCTGCATATTTGTATTAGCTTCATTTATTTTCATATTTGCAAGTAAAATTTCTTCTGTGTCTGATACAAGTTTGATTTGTTAACATAAAGTGACAGTTCATAAAATCTAAGCAAAGAACGTTTTTTTTACGTTCACTGGGTTGTTGACAGTGTTGTACCATCTGCATACATGATAAAAGTAAACATTTTACAAGCGTTTATAGCATTTTTGTACATATAACAAAGACCAAGGGGGCCAAAGATAGATTATTGGGGCACCCATGCTGTTATTTCAAATAAACCCGATTTCGTTCCATCATATTCAATATATTTGTTTCGATTGGCAAGATAACTTGTATGCTTTTTGGCGAAAGTGTCTGTGACACCATAGTAGCTTATTCTTTATTAAAGAATTGTACGGTTTAAGATGTCAAACGCCTAGGTTATATCTATAAACCTACATTGTGGTCGCTCTTCCTTGGCCATTTCTTCCATAGTAGTATTTATAAGTTTAATTGTGGCCAGTTGCACAGATTTTTTTCTTCTTCTTTTTTTCTTTTTCTTTTTGAATCCATATTGGATTTTGTAAACTATTTTAGAACTATGGAATTAATTATACAGCTTTTTGAAAATGGCTCTTTCAAGTTTTTTGGGAGAGGAGGTGGGAAACAAGATTTTAAGATTTATGAGATTCAAAACAGTCTAATTGACATATGGTTACAGTTTGTACATAATATTATTGACAAAACATAAAATTACAGTTAAGCAGTAAGTACATAACAGATGGTGATAAAATTATATGTCAGGGTGACTCCAAGTAAGGATTTATGCAATCTGCTATTATTGGGGCCACCTAATATAATTCAAACTGGAAGTACACCACATCAAATAATGTCAAGACTCACAATAAAATTAGTGAGTAATAACTTTGTACACTAAACGTGGTTAAAAATCTAATTAATCCGTTATTGCATACATAACAATTTCGAATGACACAGATTTTGGAGTACTGATTACAGAAGTACGATTTTATGTATTCAGAGAAACCATCTTCTGAGTGCGTGTGAATTTTATTTTTGATACAGGGTGGCGTTTTGTTAAGTAAAACTGGGATAGAGTATCGAATACGATTTTTAGTAGAGTTTCTAGCTGGAATTGCTTGACGGCGAACATCACGGAATCTGGTGATGTCAGGATGTACAACAGGCTCAATAGTGAAGATATTTGTAAAGTATTGCGGCAACTCGTAGTTACAATATCAAAAATAGAATTTCAGAGCTCTGACTTGCATAATATCATTAATCTTTAATGTATTTAGTTCTTTGAATAAAGGTTCGGTGTGAGCTAGGAAATTGGCATAACTCATGAGACGAACAGCTCATTTTTGAAGCAAGAAGAAGCCGAGACAAGTAAACAGTAGTCGATGTGAGGTAAGAAGAGGGAATAATAGATTTGCATCAGTTGCTGAAGGGGGGAAAATTGTGAAGTCTACTTGATATGCCAGTGATTTATGACAGTTTAGTTGAAATTTTAGAGATACGACGGTACCAATTGAGATTCTCATTCGTTGTTAATCGTAATAATTCAAATGTGGTTTTTCTCCCAATAGGAGTGTTTGCGATTTGGAGATTTATCCTAAAGTTTAATTTTCGCGGGGGGAAATGAAAAATCATAAATTTTGCCTAAGAAACGTTTAAGGATAGTTTTTTTGCAGTTAGCCAGTCATATACATTTTTCAGTTCACGGTTTATGGCATCAGAAATACTGTCGTGATGAGCAGTATCATCGGTGTTAAAGACGCATAGAGAGTTTACTAAAGTGGTTTCGTCCTCGTAAAGTATTGATCCGAGTTTAGGGGAAGCCAAACATAAGTCATTGATATAGTTAATGAATAAAAGTGGTCCAAGAATTGAGCTTTGAGGTATGCCGGTATAAATGGATAATGCTTTGGAACATATTTCATCAAACTGATCATATTGCGATCTATCACTTAAGTAACTTTTAAACCATTGTTATGCCGTACTATTGACCCCGTAGTAATTCAATTTGTGGAAAAGAATGTTGTGATCTAGCGTGTCAAACTCTTTTGATAAATCGAGGAAAACGCGCACAGGTATTTTACCAGAGTCAAGTAAATTAAAAATTGTATCTATAAATTCCAGAACAGCAGTCTCAGTGGCATGTAGTTTTCAAAACCATGCTGACTTCTGTAAACCAAATCGTGAGAAGTGAAATTTGAACTAGAACAGGCTGATTTTCCAACAGAAAATCAAATATCTCCCCGAGCGCCCTTACTATTGTCATTCTTATTTTTATAAATAGGCAAACCGATTCCAATGATCTACAGATACGGTAAAGGTACACTACTGACATTTCAAAACGTTGATTTTTGAGGAAATGCCCACGTGACCTTGAAAAATAGGTCAAGGTCATACATTTGCAGTTACAAGCAAGGTCTTACAAAAGTCTTGCATAGAACCATAATCACTCAAAATGTCAACCTCTTTAAGACAAATCTTTCTCAAGTGCATCTGCAATGCTTTTTAAAAAGTGGCCATGTGATCTTGAAAATACGTCAAGTTCACCCATCTACAATCCCAACCTAGTTGGTATTATTGAACATAAACCAGCAAAATTCCAACCTCCTACGTCAAGTCGTTGCAGAGTTGTTGCATGGGTGTCAATTTTAGATGACATGCCCACGTGACCTTGAAAAATATGTCAAGGTCACCCATCTGCAATCCCAAGTAAGATCATATATAAGAACATCTTCACATAAAATTTTAAATTCCCAAGTCAAATCTTCTATGAGTTATCCCGTCCACATTGATTTCAGACAAAATCTCCACATGACCTTGAAAAATAGGTAAAGGTCATACATCTGCAGTTACAAGCAAGGTCTTACAAAAGTCTATATAGAAACATAATGACACGAACTGTCAACCTCTTAAGTCAAATCTTTGTTGAGTTATTGCGTTTGCGTCAATTTTACATGACATGCCCACGTGACCTTGAAAAATAGGTCATGGTCATACATCTGCAGTTTCAAGCAAAGTATTACAAGAATCTAACATAAAAACAAAATCACACACAAAATTATCCTCTTTAAGTCAAATCTTTATTGGGTGAATCTGCAATGATTTTTAAAAGGGGCCATGTGACCTTGAAAATTGGTCAAGGTCACCCATCTACAATCCTAACCTAGATCATAATTTGGTATATAACCATGCAAAATTTCAACCTCTGAAGTAAAATCCTTGCGGAGTTATCGCATCCGCGTCAATTTGACACGACATGCCTATGTGACCTTGAAAAATTAGTCAAAGTCACCCATCGGCAATCTCAAGCAAGGTTTTTATATAAGAACATTTTCACAAAAAAATTCACATTCTTAAGTCAAATCTTTCTCGAGTTATCGCGTCCGCAACGCACACAGCAATGTGTTGAAAAAAAAAAAGAAGAAGAAGAAGAAGAAGAAGAAGAAGAAGAAGAAGAAGAATAAGAAGAAGAAGAAGAAGAAGAAGGAGGAGGAGGAGGAGGAGGAGGATAAATAGGAGAAGAAGAAGAAGAAGAAGAAGACGAAGAAGAAGAAGAAGAAGAAGAAGAAGAAAAAGAAGAAGAAGAAGAAGAAGAAGAAGAAGAAGAAGAAGAAGAAGAAGAAGAAGAAGAAGAAGAAGTAGAAGAAGAAGAAGAAACGGTCGCAAAAACAATATGTCCCCCTGTTGCACGGGGAGACAGGATAAAGCTGCTGATAAACAGCCGTTTCTATGACTTTCGAGAACGCAGGAAGGAGAGATATTGGTCTATAATTATTAAGTAGGGATTTGTCGTCTTTTTTAAAGACAGGCAGGACTTTGGCAATCTTAATTTTACCTGGGCAAATTCCAGTGTTGCGTGACTGATTCACGATTAAAGCAGGGGAATCGGAAATAATATCATTTATGCTCTTGAGTAATTTCATGGAGAGATTGTCGTGCCCAGCGCTTGACGTGGGTTTGAAGTCATCAATAATAGTTGAGATGTCTTCGGCAGATACACGAGATAAAAGAAAAAACGAACTGTTGAGTGAGATAGGTAGAGAAATGTGGTAGGCTTACAGAGTTGATTTTGCCAGCTAATGTGAGACCAATATTTGTAAAGAAAGTATTGAAACGCTCAGTGATTTCAACTTTACTAGTAATTTTTGTGTTATCAACTTTAAAGAAGAGGAGGAAATCTACTTTGTTTTTATTTGAATTTAGAATCGATCGGATTACATCCCATGTTTTCTTTGTGTCGCCTTTAAAGTGGATAAACTGGCCATGGTAGAAATTTCTATTCAGTTTTTTGATGATTTTATCAAGAAGTTTGTTATATGCTTTGAGGTTCAATTTAGGATTAATATATTCTACGGTATCTTGATTAGTGCATTTTAGTTGTTTATAAAGGGTATCGTGATATTTAATTGATCGAAGTACACCGTTAGTCAACCATGGCAAATGTTTGTGCTTATGTTTGTTAAATTTGACAGTTTTAATTGGCAGATGTTTCGTGTTAGCGCTACATACGATATTTTCTAATATATCTTAATTTAAATTTAGGTTTTGATTGAGGTCAAGGTTAAGCTTACCCATGATATCGGTGTTGCTTAGTTCCTGGATGCAATTTTGCACTGATAGTTCGCCTTTGGTCTGAATGCTGATGAATTTTGGCGGACCATGAAGATCCAATTTTTGGTCTAAGCATGTGAAATATGGTAGATGGTTGGATAGGTTCGTAAAAACTATGCCAGATATACCGGGTACACGTTTTTTTACAGTGGGAGAGATTACAAAAATGCTATCTATCATAGTTGCTCTTCTCTCCGAGAATCTTGTAGGTAAGGTTAATTTGGCACAAATCCGTTATTTAGTATAACGTTTAGGAATTCCGAATATTTTTTCTCTTGTGTGAATTTTTAATAAATCTATATTGAAGTTGTCTAAAATCATTTTATCGGAACGCTCATGTTGTGATAAAGCTTCTAGAATCGGAGCCAAGTCGTTGATCAATTGTCCAATATCATCATTTCTATCACGGGACGGTCTACAGATGTTACACCAGATAATTAAAGTGTGTGTGTCAGCACACACTTTTCTGTTTTTCTAGGAATTCTTTATTTCTTTCTTTCTTCTTTCTTATGTCTGTGTGCCAACACAGACATACTGTTTTTCAAGGAATTCTTTCTTTCTTTCTTTCTTTCTTTCTTTCTTCTTTCTTTCTTTCTTTACAGGCAAATTTGTCCGACATTTCATTTGAAAAGTATTTTACATAGAAACTCCAAACTTGGCATGATTATACTTCCATACATGAAGCCTCGTCTTTTTGTAAAGAGGTTCGACAGTTTTGAAAATTATGCAAGGGCCATTTGAAAATTTAAATCTTGAATATCTCCAAAAATATTATAGGTACAGGTAATCAATCCAATTTCGATTAATATGTTGGTTAGACTACACATTTTTGTAATTTACATGTGACCTCTAAAGGTCAAAGGTCAATGTCATTTTCACATTTGAAATTTTTATCTAGCCATAACTCAGTCAATTTTCAACCAATTTTAACCATGTTGGACCCAACCTGTAGGTATTGCAACACTGCGTATTTTTGTAATGTACATGCAATGCCTAAAGATTAAAGGTCAAGCTCATTCAGGCCTTTTTGTTAAAACTAGCCATAAGCATAATGGAATGTGAAGTACCAAAGGCTTCAAAGATGGCATCAGTCAAGATTCTGGGGTCTGCTTTGGTAATTGATACCTTTAGCCCAGATAAGAGAGCCTGGGTTTGATATCAGGCTACAGGCAGCATGCTTGTCTGTATGTGTGCCCCTGAGTAGCACACAGAATGCCGTGTGTGACTGCTTTTGTCATTTTTACACAAGACAGACAAGACGTACCTTAGAACATTGGAACAACACATAATTAATTAATTGGGTAAGACATAACAGATTCAACTGAAAGCCACAGGAATCTGTAGTTTTCCTTGCAGTGAGGTTGCAAGGTTAGGATATCGTACAAGCCACGGGTAGCCAGGTCAGTGTTCAATGTAAACAAAGCATGCACGAGTATGAATAGACTGACGTCTACACGTTGTATCATGCTTAAAAGACTACTTGGTTCATGAGAATGAAATGGAAAAGAATGATGACACAGTCTGTGGTAGTTTATATATCATTACATACTATCAAAAATGTTGTCTTTCTTTCTTTCCTTTTTCTTTTTTTATGGATGTGTGCCAACAGACATATTGTTTTTCTCGGAATTCTTTCTTTCTTTCTTTCTTTCTTTCTTTCTTTCTTTCTTTCTTTCTCACTTTCTTTCCTTCTTAATGTCTGTGTGCCAACACAGACATATTGTTTTTCTTTCTTTCTTTCTTTCTTTCTTTCTTTCTTTCTTTCTTTCTTTCTTTCTTTCTTTCCCGACAAGTTTGTCCGACATTTTATTTAAAAAGTATTACACATAGAAACTCCAAACTTGGCAAAATTATACTTCTATAGATGAAGTCTGGCCTTTTTGTAATGAGAAGTCATGCTTTTCAAAATTATGAAAATGAGGGCTAATTAAAGTTTTAAATCATGAATATTTTATATACTATATGACATGTGGTTCCGAGTGTATAGGAGTTTGATCATAGCAAGGTAAAGGCCATCTCAAATGCCAAGGTCATGTCAAGGTCAAAGGTCAGTTTAAGGCCAAGGTGTCATTTTTGAGGTGAAGGTTCACTTCAGGTAGAGGTCATCTCAAGGTCAAAGGTCATTTCAAGGTCGAAGGCCACTTTCAATAGGGGCTTTCTTCTAGCCATAACTTGGTCTATTTTTATCCAATTTTGATCATGTTTGGTTCAAATTGTAGCTATTGCAACATTGCACATTTTGAAAATTACATGTGACCCCAAAAGGTCAAAGGTCAATGTCATCTGGACCTTTGAAAGTTTCACCCAGCCATTACGCGGCCAATTTCCATCCAATTCTAATCATGTTGGACTTAAATTGTGGGTATTTAACACTGTACATTTTTGCAATTAACGTGTGACCAATAAAGGTTAAAGGTAAAAGGTCAAGGTTATTTGAACTTGGAAATATCATCCAGCCATAAGCTTAATGCAATGTGAAGTACCTAAGCACAAAAGTTGTACCATTTAATATTTACAGCTTTTAAAGGCACACAGACAGATTTGCTTTAAAGCAAATCTTCCTTTCTAGTTCTTTCTTTCTTTCTTTCTTTCTTTCTTTCTTTACAGGCAAATTTGTCCGACATTTCATTTGAAAAGTATAACACGTAGAAACTCCAAACTTGGCACAATTATACTTCTATAGATAAAGTCTGGCCTTTCTATAATGAGAGGTCATGCTTTTCAAAATTATGAAAAGCAGGGCTAATTAAAGTTCTAAATCTTCCATATGTTATATACCTGTGGAGCTGGCTCTGCTATGTGTCTGCCACCCCACCAAACACACATGACCAGTGACAGTGAATGATTGGTATCAAATGGCCAGCGTATTCCAAAGTCCTGGCAAGTGTAACCACATCAAAATAAACCCTACCCTTTCATCCTGAAGTTTATGTGTATTTTATTACCCCCAATAGATTTCACTCATAATCCACAGCCTTTATCAACATCGTAAGACCTGTGGGACATTTTTACAGGGGTGTCACATCTCAATTAAAGTGCTAACAAGCTATAATCCTGGTATATATTTTACAAGATGTGACATCAAAATGACCCTTTGAAAATGTGGTATGCCTTGACTCATTCAGGACAGAAGTCTTCATTTACTGTCAGTAAAATTTGTATCAAAGGGATATACTGTGTATTTTTATCTTTTAAATTAGGGGGTTCTGATTTAAAATTTCTGACAATCATAATAGAATATAATATCTGCTCATGATTTGAAATATTCTGACCTTTTTTATTTGTTTCACACATTGTATTAGCAATGCAAATTTGAAAGAATTAGCAAAGAGCATATCCTTTGGGTTTATCACTGAATGAGTTAATTTTGTCATATAAACATTGGAGCCTGCATTGATTGAATGGCTATGTCTGTTTGGTAATTTAATTATAAGTTAATGTTTTCTTTTTGGACACCAGTCAGTTCAGTGGCTCTTAAAGAAAACATTTTGGGCTACATTATTTATATACAATTACACAGTCCAGGAAATGCTTAAGATCCCTGCTCATGCATTCTATCATTAAAGTGTGTGTGTGTCAACACACACTTTTCTTTCTTTTTCTTTCTTTCTTTTTTTCTTTCTTTCTTTCTTTCTTTCTTTCTTTCTGACTGAATTTGAAATTTTCAATCTTGAATATCTTCAACAGTATATTAGAGATGTCATTCCAACTTCTACTAGGGGGTTGTTGACCATTGGCATCTTATCACCTAATGAATTAAAAATAAAAGTTGTAGCAATTTAAATTATGTAAAAAAGCACCATTAGAAATTTTAAATCTTGAATAACTTCAAAGCTATAACAGATAGAGATGCCATTCCAACTTCTACTCCTGTTTTATTGAATAGTTGTACATTGCCATACCAATATGCTTTGAAGACACACACACTGATTTGCTATGCAGCAAATCATCTTTCCTAGTCTTTTGTCTGAGTTCGTCTCCGAAAATGTCGACAAACTGACCTTCCAAGTTTGTCGTTGAAGAATAAAAGTCTCGGGTATTGTATTGAAAGTTCTTATGTAGGTATGTTAATAAACCTCCTTGTGAACTACATGTAGCTTTCAGCGGAATAGATGGGTAATTTTCAAATTCAAACAGAGATACGTCAGGGTTATGGCCCACTATCCAGGTTTCCTGAAGACAAATTGCGCTAAATACAACATTAGTAATAGCTAACTCGTCAATTAGACTTTCTAGTTTGTCAAACTTGGCATTGAGGCATTTTATATTAAAAACCCAAAACAGAGAAATGTTCAGGAAATGATTTAAGATAATCTGCCATATTCATGGGGTCAACATATGGGGATTCGGATACTATTGAAATTGTTTTATCAAGATCTTCAGGTTTTTGTAACAATTCGCTCGGATTGTTCCTACTCACGCCACCACAGTTTTTTAGAATGTCACTGACTGATGAATTTACGACCGTAATATAGCAGGTGTGTCAATATGTCGATTATACGAAGCAAGGTACTCATATGATGGTATACGAAAATGATGTAAGGTTTGAGTTCAGAAACAAAAAAACAACTGAAATGAATCGGTGAAGTTGTCACAATGAAACTGTGAGCAATCAGAATTGTGTAAAAGTACAAACAAAAAAGGTGCACATTTAACACTGGGTGGTTGAAAAGCAAAAAAAACCACATCATTAAACAGGTTAGCTTATGGAGAGTAAAGAGTTCGAACTGCGGAATAGGGTATTGACTACTAGGAAGTGGTTCTGGGCAAAAAGACACAAATACAATATTCATATACATGTAATTATCTCATAAACTTGAGACCAACAAGACTACATTACTATATATATATAGACATGTACATGTAACAATCTCACAGACTTGAGAACTTAGAGGTAGCGGCTCAAGTAGCATTAATGCAAGGCCAGTCTGGCTTTGAGTGTCGCGGCACGGTCACGCAAAAACAATCTGCATGTCTGGAATGTTTCACATAATTGTATTAAACACGTGTTAACCCCTTAGCAGCTACGTCAATATATTAAACAAAGAGTGTCCTTGAACCGATTGGATTTTATATCAAGCGATAGGAAATTGTTTGCGATTCATATATCGGAATCATATAAAACAACGGATTATCAATATTTTCAACAATACTTAAACCCAGGGAGCTGCATGCGCCCGGGGTAAAAGATAAATGTTGTCATGTTTCCCACAATAGTATTGAGCAAGAGTTAACCCTTTACAATCTACGTCAATATATTGAACAATGAGTGTCCTCGGACAGATTTCATTTCCTATCAAGCAATAGTAGATTCTGTGCGCTTTAAATCCCAGAGTCATATTAAACAAAGATCATTAATTTACAAGTGAGCAATAGTTGAAACCAAGGAGCTGCTTGCTCCCCAGGTAAGAGGATAATGCTGTGGGGGCTTATTCTCATATATGTATAGTTAGGATTTACTAAATACCTAGCTTATGATGACAGTATCATAGAATAAGACGGCTGACTGCAGATTTGTGGGCCATTTGGTACTGAGCTTGTTCGCTAAACACACAACCGCCCCGCGCGTCGGACTGGGCTCAGTCAGACACGCGGAACAACCAGCAAGCAAGCACCGAGCATACACGTGAACGACTCTTCATGAATATTAGCAAGTACAATAGACAAAATACCAACGAGTTATTATACCAATGAACATATGATATGTAATGGCAGTATATACAACACGTACAATATCTAAAACAGGTTCAGGTGCAGTACTCAAGGATAAAGGGTACTCCAAGATATATATATATATATATATATATATATATATATATATATATATATATATATATATCTCAAGTCTTGAAGTAAAGCAACTTTGTTTGTTTGTTTGTTTGTTTGTTTGTGTTTTTGTACTAATGAGCCATGGGGTAGGATCATAACATAAAGATGTGACTTTAACGCCACGTCATATAGTGAAGTGGTCGTTACGTGCAATATTAATGTTCTATTAGGGCAGGCTAAGGCAACAAGGAAACCATCCATATTATGTGCACACAGTGATACCTGTAAGTGCCATATTACAACAAGGACCCTACAAGAGTAGGCTCCTTGATTATTATTATTATTATTATTATTATTATTATTATTATTATTATTATTATTATTATTAATGTACGTCCCTATCACATCAGGTAGATATGTCTCACATACACATAATGACACATACAAGAATGAAATAATCTGAGATGGGTCATGTAATGTTATAATAGATTTGTCACTCAGAAATAAGTAATGGTACATATTAAGAAGTATATTTAAGAGGAGTTCATAATCACACTAATTGATCACGGCATGAAGTTATTTACGCTTAATACGTCCATGAACACTGCTACGTACTTCCGAGGCCATGCAAAAAGTGTGTACTATTGATGTCTCAAACCGGTCGTCCCGGTTGTTAAAAACTTAGAGGTAAGAGGCCAAGTTTCTGCACAATACTAGAGAGCAACGAGCCGAAAAGATTGGGCATGTGGCAGAAAGTAGATGTAAATTATGAAATATATTCTTACTTGTGGAGCTGTAAGAGATATAAACATGGTAAGAACCAATGCATAGATGCTGTTATCCCTGAAAGTAGTATCATAAGTACCTGTTTGGGCGATATATAACACAATCCGTATATTATCAACTTTGCAAGATATGTAATGTCTGGCTCATGAGTGACCACTGTAACAAATAGCATCGTGCTCTATTTGTAAGTTTATAAACATTCAAGGTAAATTTAAGGGCAATACCGGCAACATTTCAGTAGAAAAAGGCCATAGACATACGTCGTAGTAAATATGCAATATACAAACTACAAGTTTTCACTGTGACAGCCAGCTAGGTTCAATCAATCAGGAGTTTCTCAATAATCAGAGTAGATATAATGTCAATAAGGAAAATGTACGTCGTAGTTACCATGCTACTGCACATAGTTATAGGACGTTTTCCCGATACTGGCCAAAAAAACTGACTGAATATGAGTGGACCACAGGTTGCGCATGGACACAGCATGAACTAGGTTGTAGTCGCTACTATTTCAAACGATAAGGAGGCAGGTATATCAACCCATAGCTATTGTTGGTTGTAAATGAAGCTTGACAGTCCAATTATATTAATGATAACATTTAACATTCATTTTAGTATAAAGTTTAATAGTTCGTCAGGCCACTGAGGTATTCTATGCTTTATTACGTCTAACGGGTATGAATATATTAATGTGAAATAATTGAGAACATTGATAAAGTGACGTACCTAATACTAAGTAAAATGGGGGGGGGGCATGTTTGAGAATGCTGCAACCCAAAATGTCATAAGGACTTTCTGGACAAAAGATGTTTTGTTCGGAAGTCAACCACATTGTGGCGGGTAACACCATCGTGTTTAAGTGCAAATTGAGTGGGAAAAACCATGGTAAAAATATAAATGCATTTGAAGGGTTACTGAAAAACTCATGATAAATTCTACTTACTTGACGGACATGAAAAAGAGTTTCTTCACACTATGTCGTAACAGTCATTTGTAAGACATTCTCACTTTAGTGTCCATTTCAAGGAAGCGTTCGGCTACGTTTTCTTTTGCAGTTCTCTGGTATATCGAGCTACGTCCAGGTATTTGTAGTTGCAAGTACGGATACGACTTGAGATATTTGATGCGGGATTTTTGCTTTATGTCGGGTGGCAACGCTTTTTTTGCCGTCATGAGTTCATTTTTGAGTGGTCGGATTACGGGAGGTAGGTCATGCCTCAATGGTACTTTACTGTCGTGATGTCGCAGGTTTCTTGCACCGCTCAGCCATTTGTTCCTGTCCTCCAGATCAACAAAAGCTACATATATTGCTGCGTCACTTTGCTAGTTAAGCCTATGACAGGCGGTCATCCGCACCTCAGCAGCATCTTCAACCAATAAGTGATTTTGTGCAAACTCTATACACGCTTGTTCTCTTTCAGCCACTTTTTCTCCTGCCGGTCCCTTTACCCCAGAGATGACCAAGGACCACTTGCGGTCATGTACATCTTTATCTACCAACTTTAGAGTAAGTCCTGTCGATAAATCATACATTTCCCCCGACGCTTTGAGTAGAACAAAGTTTGTCGCTGTATCGATCCTGTTGCTACAATCTTGGATGTATATTTCCATTTTTTTTTTTTAAGTGGGCGTTTAAGGTGCCAAGCTGCGAAACAGCATTGTTTACTTTGGCTGTAATCCCGTCAAGGCTAGACTGCAGTTCTCCACGCAGTTCTTCACGCATAATAGCGCGTTCTGACTGAAGTTCTTCACGTATGATTACGCGAATTGCAGCCAAGAGATTGGCATCTACCTCAGCATCTGTGGTACTACGAGTGGTACGATGTGAACATAACAGAATAATATGTCTAGGCATTGCATATCTTCTTTTTATATATGCCAGTGTATGTTCCCAGGTTAGTTTTGAAAGTAATGTATTTTTCAGTTTCAGGATATGCCATTCTGAGTTCTTTCTACAAATTGTCTCTCTTTGATAAAAATTTAATACTGTTTTCCTTATGTTTATGTTTATTAAAACGAACAGTCTTTGAAATACGCTTCTATTTCTGAAATTTGGCCGCAATGGAATGTATTTTTGGACTCAAGATTGTAAAGTACAACAAGCTCCTTTCGATTTTTCCGGAAATTAGTCACGTCTTCAACAGACGGCAAGTGACGAATGGTTTCAGTCTCATTTTCACCAGCAACATTAAAATTCCGGCCATATTGTCAGAACAGAGGGAAAAATATATTCTAGGCCTCGATTAATGTGTTCAATGAAAGGTTGTACAATATTTTCCTCAGAGTAATGTCAAGTGTTTGGTGCAATTTCGTCCAAATCACGATCGACGCACAGAAAGACGTCAGAGAAAAAGTCGATGTCAAGTGCATCCTAGCAAATATAGGTGCACGGTCTTTATCACATAGAGAAAATGTGGTCTACAGCAGTGCAAGGATTTTACCAATGTGCTGTGAAAAAGTCATATAAGGGACATCGATTTCTATCCAAAGTGTAAAAATTTCGTCTGTAGCTTTGGCCACCATTTTGGAATTGGGGATGGAAACCTGGAGTTTTTTTTGCAATGTCTCTGTATCGCGTTCAGCAATTTCCGCTCCGCCGCTCGTCGTTACAGAGATAGACCCGTTCAAAGTCCACGAGTTGTTGACTCATTTTCCCTTTTTTTTATATTTAGGCTAGAAAAGACAGTCCTGTTTGTCATTTAGTCAAGTCATCCTTTATGAATACGCTCGGGTATCTTTTTGGGGTGCAACTTTATTTTAGCTGCAATTAATATCCTACGGTTCAAATGACTGTCAAAACTGAATAATATGGGTCAAGTTTTGTTGTCCGTTTTACGACTGATCGTTTTGGCTCGAAGGCTCCGACACTCAACTCTAGTTTCGTTGTTATCTTTGGTCATTATTTGGGAAGGCCGGAGGCAATTTCAGTTGGTGTCGTTTCTGTCCACAGAGATAACTGATATTGTGACGACCAGTTGTCACCATGTCTTGTTCAGCATCTGTACTTGACCAATCGTTTTCAACCACATAAGGTCGCTGGGGTTTTTTTTTTGTTTTTTGTTTTTTTTTGGAGGGGGGGGGGTGATTTTTGTTTGTTTGTTTTTGTTTTTTTTTTCAATTATGTATTGAACTCTAAAACCTTAGGTGATCCTCTAGCAGCTTGATTTTAGAATCGACGTGTTCTTAATAACGGTAAACACTCCAGGTAATACGGAATCATGGACGGTATTTACTATTTCGGGGCTTGCCGCAGCCTCCCGAACCGCCCTGGCTACTTGTGCAATCAGCTGATCAGTATTCACTTCAAGGAAGTTAGTGTTTGTGTCTGAAGTAGAATCCTTCTGTTCCCTTTTCCATTTGATCTCCCTGGGGTGACCAGTCTCAAAGGCAAAGCTCAGTTTAGCACATACAGGCTCCTCATCAGAATTATATTCAATTAATGATTCTTCTGAAGCGCACGGCAATGCTCAATAGAAAAACGTTCACTGTCGAAAGCAGTTAGACTTGCCGAAATGCCTAAGTGAACCCACTGTAGCATTATGGCACTGCATTAGAACATTTTTTCATAGCTAAATAAATAAGATGAATAAATTAAAAATTATCCTTTAATAAAATACCCTTCATGAAAGCTGTTTGTAACTGGCAATCTCAAACTGTACATTTAAAGGCAATCCCACCTGCATCCTGTTTCACAACTTTTAATTCAACAGCAACCTACTGTTTTATTGTATCTCTAATGTGGCCGGCAAATACCTGTCTTACTTTGCAGTTTTCCAATAAAAATAAATTACCTCATGCTTCGACTTACAATTTTACACACGGCACCAGCAAGAACCAGTTGGCAACAAGTTCTATTTCTATTTTTACAAACCAGTCTCTCAACTTGGACTCTTAATATACATAAGGACTGGTTACAAGAATTTAATTTGCATATTAGTATAAAAGCCGCCACACCCCTCGAGATTGCCAGAGCTGAGACTTGCATGGTACTGTAACAATCTTCAAACAGAATACATATATTTTCATCAAGCAAAATTGGTTGGAATTGAAGTGTATGTCATATACCTGGAAGATGATATTAATATAGCACAACGAGAAGTACAACAAGAGGGCTGTGTGAACAGCCCGTGCCTCAGCTGATCTTGACATTCATCACACTTGCAGCTCTATGAACTTGGGAAAGGATCAAGGACACCATGTTCTCAGTAAGTCTGAACTTTATAGAAGAACACTTACATGTGCAACATCAAAGTTCAAGTAGTTCTCAAGTTATAACGAAGAGTAAAATTCATGTATGTTGCACTGTGACCCCACAAATGAGGTCAAGGTCATTCATGTACTGTCTCAGCATGACCTTCATACACAATAATTAACATGTGTAGCTAACTCAAAACAGATCTCAAGTTATCAAGTAAACAGTAAATTTCGTGTCAGTTGTCCTGTGAATTAGCATTAGAATGCCCATTGACTTACAAGATCTTTTAAGATTTGTCCAAAAAAAGAACAAAAAAATTCATTAAAAATTAAAAAATCACTGGAGCATGAACACTTGAACAAAATTGGTAGAAACCCACCCAACGTACATTGTCACCAAGTTTGAAGTTAATCTGGATGACGGTTTTGGAGAAGAAGTCCAAAATGTGAATTAGTATTAGAATGCCCATTGACTTCCATAGTAATCAATAGGACAGCTGCATTGACCAACAAGTACCAGAATTGAAAAAATCGTTAAAAATCAGGAATCGGCAGCATTCCCACATAGAGTATAACTTTGTTTGACCCTTCTACAAGGAACATATCCACAAAGTTTCAGCTTAATCTGAGCGACTGTTATGGAGAAGAAGTCGAAAATAGCTACAACACACAAAAATTCATAAAAAATTAGGAAAAAATTGCAGCGCCACTTGGTAAACAAATTAAGAACTAGGAGTCCCAGGGAGTATTCCTGTGTGATATCAAAGCAATTGGGTGAGCGGTTTCGGAGAAGAAGATTTTTTTAAGATTTACCCAAAAAAGAACAAAAAAATTCATTAAAAATCCAAAAATCACTGGACCGTGACCATTTGAACAAACTTGGTAGAGACCCACCCAAGGCACATCTCTACCAAGTTTGAAGTGAATCTAGCCGACGGTTTTTGAGAAGAAGTCGAAAATGTGAATTGTGGACGACGGACGGACGGACGGACAGACGGACGGACGACGGACGGACGACGGACGACAGACCCTCAAAAAACCTCAGCTGACTGACAAGTCAGCTGAGGTAAAAATACAGCACGGTTACAATGGGTGCCGCTTGCCAGGATTTTTGCACTGCAATTTTTTGCAAAAACTGAACTTTTTCCTGGACTCTATTTCTGACAAAATTGGAGGAACAGAAGGAACAATGAAGAGAGCCTCTCACACAGCATCCAGCATGAGAAGTGGGTAAGAGCATGCTTATCATTCAACTCATTTATACTAGATCATTTGCCTATTTTTCATGGAGCTAACTTATATGTATATTTGAACATTATAGTAACTGTTTTTTTCTCTCTTAACACTTTGATATATTGTGTGAAGTTGCCTCACATGTGTATCACTCTTGTGTTGAATACAGCTGGTGTCAGTTTTGAATGTGAATTTTGTAAATAATTTCAAAGTGCACCCCTGGTCTTTTACACTTGCAAGAACCGGCGTGCATGTACTTTCCCTTGTCTGCAAACATACGTAGTCAACAGACTCCTTGGCAACTTGTGAAAAAAAAAAAGTCATTAAGTACGGTTCATTGACATGTTGGATGGAGCAAAATTTTGAAAGACTTCCAAAGTTAACAATCTCAAAATTTCTTAACATAAAGGCCACTAGTTTTAAATGTGATTTTTGTTATTATTCAATAGAAAAACCAATCACCTTTCTTGTAGTGAAAAACAAAATTGCTTGTTCTTTTCTTGCATAGAGGATTTCTACATAAAGATCTCTATTCAAACATTTGTTGAAAAGAAAGCATAGAGAGAGATACTTTGAATGGCCTCCCATAGGATCAAACTTAAACTGCAGGAATATAAATACAAAATTGAATTTCTAACAGAGGATAACAGAAAGCCAGAAAATCAAGGGTTATTTTCAAAGAAGTGTGATTATTGTCATTACCTTTGCCTGGGCAAGACCAGATACAGCTGCCAAAACCAAGTTTGGTTTTGTTCCTTATATCATTTGGAAGCGTGGTCAGCTAATTTAAGAAATTGCGGTGTCCTGAGAATTGTCCATAGTTGAATAACTGTAAGTCATGCCAATTGCCTTCCAAATTGAAGAAACAGACGAGTTATATAAAATCAGTGAACCAGTGCCTTGCCACAAGTGTAAACGAGATCTAAAAGACTTTGCCTAGTATGTAAAATCTGCATGTGGTTTTGCCTATGGTGGTTTCTTTTGCTACTGGTACACAGAGATAGGATTTCTACATTAAATGGCGCAAGCAGATCATCAAATGCCACTCCCTAATGACCCATCACAGCCACAGCAGCAGCAGGCTGCAGCTGCAATACCAGAACAAAACCCCTTTGTTGCCATTGCACAAGGATTTCAAGAAATCCAAATTTGAACTGCGCATAAACTCGCTGGCCAGTCAAATTACATCTTTTACAGGAGAAGGTGCACGTAATCTTCGCACCTGAATGAGGGACATGGCCAAAATAGGTCTCACTGTAGTGTGTAATGATGAAAAAATGAAAGTGTTGGCAATGCAAACACTTAAAGATCCCGCGGCTGAATTCTACTCCAGACTCCTTAGAAATACACCAAACATCTCATGGGCAGCTGTAATTACTGCCTTAAAAGACAGATTCAGTGACCTGACCAACATACAATATGCCCAGCAAAGACTTAAAAAGCTTAAGCAAAGTACACAGGAAAGTGTACAAAACTATGCAGAAAGGATCATTGATGTGGCTGAAGAGGCCTTTAACACCATAGACCTCAGTGATCCTTTGATTCAAGAGCAGTTGAAAGACATTTTTCTTGATTGCATACGTGATGATACTGTGGCACGCAAAATTATCAGGCAACGACCCATAACATTAGAAGGGGCATTGAATATTGCTGTCCAGGAGCAGTTAACAACTCGCACCTTTGAGTTGCGTAGAAGGGAGGAACCTATGGAGATAGGTGAGACAACAGGAACCTCATCATCATCAGCAAATGAAATTGCTGATTTGAAGTTAATGCTTACAGAAGTTTTGGCATTAAAGAGATCAAAAAATATAAATGGACACAAATTGGTTTCTTTGGGCTCTGCCAAATTGATTTTGAAATTAACCAGTTGAAATTTTCAGTCCCCTTTGAAATAGTGAATGCCGTCACCAGGCAAGTTTTGCTTGGGAATGACTTTTTGGCCACAAACAAGGCAACTTTGGATTACGAAAACAGAACTATTAGAATTGGAAACAAAATTACGCTTTTACAACGGAAATCAGACATCAAACGAAGTTGTTACTTGGTGCAATTAGCAGACAAAATTTGTGTACCACCAGAATCGCAAGTTATTGCTGCAATTGAAATTCCAGGGCTCGAGAGATCTGGCAGTTATTGCATTTCCCAGTTAGATAATGCTCCGGTGTTGTCGGAATTCCCAACTGCAATTAAAGGAATTTGATAAACATAAAACAGCATTCTTAATTCCCAACAGAGGCTTATTTTAATGGAATGTTCTGCCTTTTGGGTTAACAATTAGTCCTTCTGTCTACATGGCTGCTATGAATGAGGTGTTAAAAGGCATTAAAGGCCTACTTGCAGAAGCCTATGTAGATGACATAATTATATATTCAAAGAATTTTAATGATCATATTAGTCACATAACTGAAGTATTTGAACGACTTCAACAAGCTGGCTTGAAATTAAAGCCAAGCAAATGCGAGTTCTTCAAGTCGTCTGTCAATTACCTAGGCCACGTAATAAGGCCTAATGGTACATATCCTGACAAAGAAAAAGTCAGGGTCATAAAAGAAATGCGGCCTGCAAACACAGTTAGAGAGGTACGTGCCTTCCTTGGCATGACAGGTTTTTATCGCAAGTATATTGAAGATTACAGCAAAATTGCCCACCCTCTCTCTCAACTGACCAAAAAGAATGCACATTTCAGTTGGGGTGAAACAGAACTAAATGCTTTTGAACTATTACAAGACAGACTGACAAAGGCAGCCATTCTGGCCTACCCAGATGTAAAATTGCCTTACAGGCTGTACTGCGTTGCAAGCCTCTTTTGTATTGGAGCAATTTTGACACAGGAATTCAAAGAAGGAGAGAGAGTCATTCAATACTTGTCGCATCAGTTGAGTGAAGCTCAACAAAAGTGGCCTGTCATCGAACGTGAGGCATACGCCATCGTTTATGCAATTGGAAAATTGAGGCATTACTTGTATGGAGCTGACTTTACAGTCTATACAGATCATTGTCCTTTGAAAAGTTTGTTTACAACAGAAATGAAAAATGCTAAAGTTCAAAGATGGGCCATACTACTCAATGAATATGGCTGTAAATTAGCATATTTAAAAGGTGTAAAGAACATCAGGGCCGACATGCTTAGTCACCTGAGTACAAAGGCAAGCCCGACAAATTGCATAGATATAATTGACACAGACGGTCCCAAAATAAAAGAGCCATTTCATGACAATGAATTAAATGAAGTGGATCATGCTGCTCAACAGCAATTACTCCAAGATCTTTTGAAACTGCCCGATGATTCTATTATCTGAGAACTGCAAAGACAAGACCAGTCAATTGCGCAAATAATCACAGCTTTGGAAGCAAACAAGGAGGATCCAAAATACTCTAATGAATATTTATTAGAGGATTAGTTACTCTACCACATAGCATCTCCAGTCAGGCTTGACCCAAATCCCCGATTACACCTTGTGTTTCCAATTGAACTAACGCCATTGGTGTTGGAAGCTTACCATAACAACTTAGGGCATATGGGTGTTGACAAAACATACCTACAAATCAGAAATAGATGCTTTTGGCATGGAATGTACAAACATGTTGTCAACCAGATTCAGGCCTGCATTCCGTGCAATTCACGAAAACTAAGAAAGAAAAGGATCGAGATTCAGGATATGCCCATACCAGAAGCACCCCTTCAAATTGTAGGGATTGACAAATGTGGCCCATATCCTGAAAGCTTTAAAGGTAACAGATACCTGATCACAAAATGTTGTTGGTTTTCTGCTTGGTTGGAATGTTATGCAACACCTGATAAATCAGCAGAGACTGTAGTCAGAGTATTATTAGACAATTTCATTCCGCGCCATAGTGTGTTTTTATACATGACTAGTGATAGGGGTACAGAGTTCTGTAATGCCATCATTGACATGTTATCAGCAGAATTAAACATAACAAGAATAAAGACAACTCCATACCACCCTCAGTCAAATGGTAAAGTTGAAATCTCCCACAAAACCCTGAACAATATCCTAGCAAAATCAATGGACGGGAAGGATCAGAGGCTATGGGATGAATTCATACCATCTGCCTTATTTGCATATAGGGTTTCGATATCCGAATCTTCCCGGATGAGTCCATTCTTCTTGGTTTATGGGTGTGACCCACAGTTGCCTATGGACACAATGTTGGGTCCTAAATTTAGATATCTCGGAGATGAGTATGTGCCAACAGCATTATCTCGTATGCATAGAGCTTTTACTACTGTGAAAGAAAATTTGAAAGAGGCCAGAGAAAAGAATAAAAAACATTTCAATGAAAAGGCTGAAAATCATGAATATCAAGATGGTGACCCTGTCTATTATCTTGATAAAGCCTCAAAGCCAGGTGAATCTACCAAACTAAAACTCCCATGGCAACCATATTACAGAATAATGGAAAAAGTTACACCTGTTAATTACAGGATAAAGCACCAACCTTCTGGTGTCACAAAGGTGGTGCACGCTGAAAATATAAGGGCAGCCCACCCAGACAGCACATGGGATAAAAATAGAGAAAATTACAGGGAAATTGGCCACAAGTTTAGGTCCTTGCTTGAGCAACCAACCAGGCTGCAACCAATTAGGCAGGCCAGACTAGAAGTCCCTCGTAATGATGATAATGATGACACAGAAAGTGATCCAGACCCCACCAATCCCAATTTACAGAACCATGCAAGCTCTCAACCCTCCGGTGGAGAAGGCAGTTCCAGCTCGCTGCCTCTCCATCGTTAAAATCTTCGTCTTCGTCTTACACCCATGAGAGGACCAATAAAGCCCACTCAGGTTAAAAGACCTAGTTCAGAACCAATACCCACTGATGTCAGTGCTTCAAAGAGACCACACTTTAACTGGAGTGTACCAATGGACATTAATTTCTTAAATGGTCTCTCGAACATAACTAGGTTATTTGAAAGAAACCAACTTGTTTTCGGCATGTTTATAGGCTTGGCATATGTGCTTATTACTGCCATGTTACTGAAGATTATGTAAGTCCTCATTGGTGTCGTGGTTTAGGTGTACACTGACCGCAATACTCTGCTGCCTAAGGTAGAGATTGGATACAGAGCAATGAGGCATGATGAAAATCCTTGCAATAAAGTAGGGTATGAGCACATGCAGCATGTGTTATGAGGGATACCGGTCAACAATGGAAACATTGTGGGTCTGTAGTGGCCTGGCCGACAATACGAAATAGACCTTGACTTTCAGGTTAAGGTACAATGAGATTAACACATATAAGACCTAGTGGACATAACAGGCATAACCTGTTGTGACACTTAGGTATACTTGTCATCTGGCTGACAAAAGTCCTGGGGAGTTGCATTAAGGCTCATGTGTTAACTCATTTGGGCCGAAAGGTTAGACAGGATTGACCTGTCACAGTTCATGTGTGAACTTGACGGCTGGCTGACAAAGGTCAGTGCATGTTCCAATTGAGGCCATGAATTGAATTTTGAAAATTTTATATGGAACGAATTTTATGATGATTGTACCTTGATATGAATTATGTTGATTGTACCTTGATATGAACAGCAGGCAGTTTATATGGTTGCCCTTCAATAAATAAAATCATAAATGCATAATGGTGAAAAAAAAAATTGCCTATCATGTGCATTGAATGATAATTGCAAGATTGTTATGTTGGCCAATCAGACCAACCAGTTGGTCAATGCAGAGGTACAACAATTTTGGCATGAACATTCAAGACTTGATGACGACTGGACACACTTATTGACTTTGCTGAAAGGAAAATCAATTCAGCGCCCCAGACGCAGTATCATACCGGCTGTAGGATCTCTTCTTAGTTTTTTTTTTTTTTTGGAGTGTCGACCTCAAAACAATTAAATGCATTGAAGCAGGGCTTTATACAACAAGAAAGTCAATCTGAAATTGTACATGTTTTGGAACAAAACATGAGTCTTCTAAATAAAACACATACAACAGCCATTCGAAACAGGTACACCATTAACAGGTTGGTCAATGCTACGGCTAGCCAGCAAACCTTTGTATCCAGTATTCAAACAAAACTATCAAACCTTGAACCTTTGGTTATTTTCAATGACTTGCAAACCAAGCTACATCACGTCTTTCATATTGTCTTGTCCTCACTCAGACAAAACCAATGGGATATCCAAACACTTTCTGGTACTGTACGTGATGCCAATATGGGCAAATTACCATTGTCTTTGATTTCACCATTCAAATTAATGGTTACCTTGCGAAAACTGAACAAACAATTACCACCCGGTTTTCAATTACCACGAGACTTTGCCAAAAATATACAGTGGTACTATAGGCATTTGAGGACATTACTGATTCCCAATGGCAATGCTTTTCATATCGTTACAGCAGTACCTGTTGCTCGCACAGATTCTATTTTCTCCATTTTTGAAGCAATCTCCATACCAGTCCCCCATCCTAATTTAGACCTGGCCATTCGCTATGAATTGGAGTCCACACATTGAGCAGTGAACAGGGACAAGACCAGTTATGTCATATTGAGTTGTTCTGACTTAATGAAGTGCGTCCATGCTGACACTGCATATTGTTCATTTCGCAAGCCTGTTCGCTCTATTGCACGCAGCCCCAGCTGTCTTGCTGCCCTGTTCACCAAAGACAAATTGTCCATACAGTCTGCATGTAAAAGAAAAATCATGGTGCATGACAAATTCCCTATTGCACATTATTTACACCATGGACATTGGCTCATTGGCTCCCGAGCCAGATTTACTCTCCATATTTCTTGCCATGAAAGTGAAAAACCACAACTTCATACCCAAGAAATCACTGAAAATATTCAAATTGTTGTCTTCAAATCTGGCTGTACAGGTTATTCCCGTCATTTTAAATTATTGCCGTATTTCTATGGTCAGTCAACAGACTCTGTTGATTCAGTGCCAATCAAATCTTATTCAGTTTCTTCCCTGTTTTCAGATATTTGGAATTTGTCCACAATCCCTGAAAAGCAACTTAATTCTAAGTTAGATGTAAGCAATCTTTTATTGGAAGACGAAGGACCGTTACCCTTGTCTGAACTGAACACAGCTCTTGATCATGCAAACTTTACCTTAAAAATAATGACAATACCTTCTGACACCACTGATATTTCAACAATTATTGCTCTGTTAACGCTGGCAATCGCATTTTGTGTCATATTGTTAGTTATGTACTTTTGTCGAAGAAAACTGTGGTCCCGTAAATATGACAAGCTCCACTTGGCAAATGATCTTGGCAAACAAAATGAGTTGGTTAATGACATGCATGTTCTTACTAGACAACCGCTGATCAACAAAGGTGCCGACATGGTTCTTGACCACAACCCACTGCATGGAGTTGCTTCTACAGCATCTACAAAGGATGCCATGACAACCACTCTCTCCAATTAACTTCCAAGTGTCTTGTACAGGTGGTCTAGCTGCAACTGTTTATTTTACAATCACTGGGACTGAATATAATGCCCCAGCTTGTTTCCACTTCAGTTAAACATTAGCGGATGGTTTAACTAGGAAAAGTTGTCCAGCTAGAAAGGGTACATTTTGGTTCAGGGGTAAGTCAAATTGTTCTTATCTGAACCTGTACTATGAAAATTTGGTAATTATGGTTTGTTTGACAGGTGTTCTTCTTTGATATGAAGCTCTGCATTTACAAGCAAAACTTCACATATTTAGCTAATTCATCAATTGCCACGTTCATATTTATTCATTATTATATGGGTTGTCTTTGCTGAATATTTAGCTTAGGCAGGGAGCCGCTACTCAGAGAGACATGTACGGGTAAAAGGCTCCGAAACATGTTGAGTAGTTACCCGCTGAAGACCCTTTAATTTACATGGGCTGATGCCGCCTATGTCAAAATTTTACAGAGGAACGTGTGCAATATAGACAATAGTAATTCCATATGTATACAGGTTAGACAGGGACAGGTTAGCTTATGAAGAGTAAAGAGTTCGAACTGCGGAATAGGATATTGACTACTAGGAAGTGGTTCTGGGCAAAAAGACACAAATACAATTATGGACAGACCGCGAACTTCAGTCACCTGCCTGACCTGCTTATCATTATATTAAGAAGCACCACTGGGACAGCCACCTAGCCATTGTACCGGTCAATTGACTTGATGGATCACTGCACAAGATGTGCTCCAAATGACTGTTACCTGGTTTGGACATTAACCATTTAACTACACCAATGACGCCTACCCATGTGTTAGGCTGAATAAAGACCGTCTCTGTAGTCTACTAACTACGACTTATGTGTATCGTATATGAACTCTATATATCATCTGCATGTCATTGCTTGATTGAATATACCTCAGCTCTTTGCACTTGCACTGGCTCACGCTACCTCATATGCCTGTTTATGACGCCGCCTCAATGTTATCATCTGGCTGCCGAAATCTGCACTCTTCCTTACCAGTGAACTTTGACTTTCACATGACTGGTCTGCTGTCATGCTCGAGTGCCTATCTGAATCAGCTGGTCTGGACCTTCACCTCCTGATGTCATATGGCGACCTGAACTTTCTCATCTTATGGCACCACATCTGTTGTATTGTGCCTCCATTTGGATTACCAATGTATCCTCACTACGATGTCTATGGACAGATACCTGGCACTACATTTTGTTATGCTGTGGCCATTTGAATCTCCACAATACTGCCTGTGACAGCGACAACAAACTGTTGTTTTGTTAATTTTTCTTTATCTATATGTTCATATGCTGTGCAAGGAGATCGATTACGTCCATGGTATGAACTCTCTGCAGTGCAACCACTTTCAAGACTCCTACCAGTGACTTTTACACATTGCTGTCTACAACCGCCTTTCTATAAAAAACTTTAATGGACACTACCGAGAACATTTTTTTTTTTATTCGGTTCATTGTAACTGACAATGTACCTTGAATGAGCGGTGGGCATATGTAGCATTATGGCACTGCATGAGAACATTTTTTCATAGATAAATTAATAAGATGAATAAATTAAAAATTATTCTTTAATAAAATACCCTTCATGAAAGCTGTTTGTAACTGGCAATCTCAAACTGTACATTTAAAGGCAATCCCACCTGCATCCTGTTTCACAACTTTTAATTCAACAGCAACCTACTGTTTTATTGTATCTCTAATGTGGCCGGCAAATACCTATCTTACTTTGAAGTTTTCCAATGAAAGTAAATTACCTCGTGCTTCGACTTACAATTTTACACACGGCACCAGCAAGAACCAGTTGGCAACAAGTTCTATTTCTATTTTTACAAACCAGTCTCTCAACGTGGACTCTTAATATACATAAGGACTGGTTATAAGAATTTAATTTGTATATAAGTATAAAAGCCGCCACACCCCTCGAGATTGCCAGAGCTGAAACTTGCATGGTACTGTAACAATCTTCAAACAGAATACATATATTTTCATCAAGCAAAATTGGTTGGAATTGAAGTGTATGTCATATACCTGGAATATGAAAATAATATAACACAACGAGAAGTACAAAAATACAGCACGGTTACACCACAAAATAATTGTTATTCTACATCTGAGGTGGCGTATTTGCTCCCAAGTAACTCATCATAAAATATGAATTGATGCTCAAGTCGAACTGAGAAAATCTGATGTACCTGGTCAATCACTTTATCTATAATTCCTGTAAGTTTCCCCACGCATTGTGCTCGTTCATGCGTATAGTTGTTGATAATAATGCACGACCTGAACATTTCCTGTCTCGCCATTTTGACCTAGGAATACACTCATGTCTATGCCTCTACAAATTCCAGTACTCTCAGGATCTACGCATGGTTTAT
The DNA here is from genome assembly GCA_964020975.1 of Hermodice carunculata. Lineage (NCBI taxonomy): Eukaryota > Metazoa > Annelida > Polychaeta > Eunicida > Amphinomidae > Hermodice > Hermodice carunculata. Next base: position 193,799 of record CAXHWN010001835.1, on the reverse strand, counting down.
ATTGTGCTTTGTTTACAAACATCCCTCTCACTGGGTTGCTGCCGTTCGTCCCTTGAGGTCACTGTTGCTTACTTGACCATTGCGTGAAGCTGTCTTTGTTATTTTTACTAGACATAAATGGGTTACAAGAAGGCAATATAAGTGACCAAAAATAGCGTTTTACACATTATTTTTGTGTGAAAGTATACTATTGCAATGTAAACTATTGATGTATTTTATTTTTAGTGCATTACTGTTAGCTGTACAGGAGGTTACTGTAACCTTTGAATCCAGGATGTTAGTGTAACTGTCCAGACTGTACGCTATGGTTCTTCACTATAAATTTTATTCCATGCTGTAAACATAGGTCTATGCACCTTTTATTTCTGTCGCAGCCCTATATCCCAGCATTTTACTGTTGCTTTTGTTATACATTTACTGTTAGTTACATTAGTGTAACCCCTAGATCACAGTATGGCACTGCAAAATGAGCAGTATGTTAATGTAAAGTCTGTTAGCTCCAGTACCATACTGTAACTATATGTCCATACTGTGTAGACTGTAAGGTGCGGTACTTTACTGTAGCTTGTACAGAAGATAACTGTCACAACTGTTAATTACAGTGGCTGCCTGTAAACACAGGCCTATGCAGTGTGTCCTGTCGCAGGATTATATTCCAGTATTTTACTGTAGCTTGCACAGTATATTACTGCGAGGACATTGAATAGTGCTGGCAATATATAAAGATATATATATACATATATATATATATATATATATATATATATATATATATATATATATATATATGTGGCAATATATAAAGATATATATGTACATATATATATATATATATATATATATATATATATATATATATATATATATATATATACACAAATAAGTCTTTCTTCTCTTTTTTTCTGAGGGCTGGAGTGTTTAATAGTTTTCTGCGGAGAATCATGTGTCCAGAAAAGCAGATATGTGGCTGCTGGTGACGTGCGGTCCCCTGGGAGCTGTGACGTAGTCACGTTTTTAATTCCCGCCTCACCAACAACCGTTACCGTCTGCCGATAGATGGATCATCAATGCAAGTTCAGTGAGTAAGTATTGTCACAAAAGGCTTTTAATTTTGGGCGTGGTTGTGTTTTTCGATCATGTGTATGTCCACGTGAAACGTGGCGGTAATGCTACGTGGAGCATGAGTTGATAAAATATACATTGAGTCGTTGATATTTCGTTTCGATTTTGATGATTTTTTGGAAGCGCTCGCCTCCCTAGAACTGTGTTGCCCAATGTGGATGGAAGGGGGTGAACAGTATACAGCCCTTTTTATCAACATCTAGCTTCGTAGGCAAACATGATGATCTGTCTGATGCACAGACCAGGCGCAAAAAAGTTAAGCCAGGGCATTATCAGTGGTCCCGATCTTTAGAATATTATGGCTATGCTGTTCTTATATGGCCATTTGGCAACGCTGCATATGCTTGGCAGGTCAGACTAGGGGGTGTTACTTATTTCGCTGCCTCACGGTGAATTCAGTGTCTGATACAAAGTCCATAATCTGGAGCTGACCACTACCTACAACTGGCAACCGTATGGCATTGTATTTCCTGTTTCAGGTAATGCTCCCCCTGGAAAAGTCCCATTATATATCGTACATTACATTGATTCCACAAATTAAACTTCCCTTAACACTAATCACACATATATTTTGGATACTTCCTCTTCAAAATATCTAATTGGGGCTAAACCACAGTGGCTGCCATTTTGAAAATTATGGATTCCACACCCAATGGTTTGTAATAAATGTGGATAGTATAGGGCCAATCTGGGGGAGGGGTAATGATATATGCAACCAAAAGTATATATTTTGCAAATCTTTCAGAGCATGAATAACACAATTTGGATTTTTATCTAACGATGATAACTGCTTCGGACACAACCAAGCAGGCAGATTAAAGCTAATCTAGTAAGTCATGAGTTAAAGGTAATTTATAGACATGTTTGCTCTGGTAACTCAGAGAACGGACACCTGGAACCTGGTGAAATATTATGCTAACGACCATCCTATGGCCTGTGCTGTTTAACCAAACTACCGTTGCTATGCCTTGCTGAACTTTGCGTTGCTATGGCGGCCCAACTTAATCCTCTAGACAAATTGAAATAAAATGCTGTATTTGAGTTTATTTTATTGCAAAATAAAGGCATGTGACTGCAGCTTTCTCAATAAAATATTTCAGCCGGGGCTATGACTATGCCGTTTCACTCAGAGACAACCGAGCAGGCAGATCAATGTTAAGACAGTAAGTCATCTTTTTAGCGTACTTTAACTACCATTTACCCTGGAAACTCAGAGAAAGGACACCTGGAGCCTAGCGAAATATTATGATGCTGTTTACCCGGCCCAAGTTAGCCCTGCAGACATGCTGAAATGAAATTCTGTGTTTGAGTTGACTTTAGGGCAAAATAACAACACATGTGGGACACTCTCTTGATAAAATCTTTCAACCGGGTCTATGGCTATGCTGTTTCACCGAACACCGTAGCTGTATGCAACCATGCTCTTTCCCCAGCCCAAGTTAACCCTCCACTGCAGACAAGTTGAAATAAACTAATGTGTTTGATCTGACTTGGTCTGCCAATAATGTTTCCATTGTTTAAGGAAAGAGCTGAGTAACGTAACCTGTTTTGAAAGTGGCATGACCAGCCATGTGGTGCTTGGTCAGAGCCATTTGCATGTGGCTTGTTTCAGATTTCATGATGAGCCATTGTTGTCCAGATGGTACTGACCATACGTGTATTGCGGAATCCATCAATACATTGTGCAATACGAGACATTTACTGTAGAGCTATTCCTCATAGACATGTAAGGCACAAGGCATTATTTTCAACCTAAGATCTAACACCAAAGATTTTACATTGATAGGGCAACATCTTTGGATGTTGAACAATAACTTGAACAACAGTGTGCACATTAACAAATCCCAACAGCTGAATGCACATGCAGTTTTTTTGAAATTGAAACAGTTAAGAGTAATTTAGTAATACTCAATGTGGTAATGAACCACAATATGCAATAGACTGATACCATTTTTTTCTAATCAGGGAGAGGTGAGATGGGAAAGGATATGATATCTGGCATGCACAAGGATGTATGACTGCCTTGTGCTCAGCCAGGTGCCCAAAATATGTACTTTATATTTGTCCAAAATGATATATAGAAGGCTAATACAGATTTATCTAGTCAGGAGAGGTGGGGTGGCAAAGGACAAGATAAAGGGTAAGAGGATGCATGGCTCAAATACTCAGCTAATAAGCAAGAGGATCTTGTACAAGTAGCCTAGGCTAGTTCCATCTTCTCAGTTGAGCTTCATTCAGTTATACTCCACCGGTTCATCTGTAGTAAATCTTCTATTATTGCAAGGGAGTCATGTGTCTGGCCTTGACAGAAGAGGATTGACTGCAGATAAATCAACGGAATTAACGGAACTCTAATGAACATGATCATGATAGAGCCGTTCTGGGCTAATTGCACAAAGCACTATTGTTACTTGGCTGGCCTCAGGGAAGTTATGCATCCTATTTCTATATTTTGAAAATTACAGAGATTCATTAAATCAGCAAGAAATGAAGCTAGTAATACCATGTTTGTAGATTTATATCATGGCTTAAACCAGCATATTACTTAAATGGGTGACCTTGACAAGCTTTTGCAAGATCATGCGGGCCATAAAGTGGATGATGGTCACTTGCTTATTATGAGATATGTTACATTTCAATGAAGAATATGATATAACTATAATACTACAGGTCCTTCCCAACTGCCATCATTATTGAGTAGGCGCAGAGTATACGTTTAGTGGGGAGACGATGGCGTAAGAAGCTGTATACACTTCAAAGTGTCAAAGGAACAAATAGGCAATAGTTTTCATGCTCGTCCTAATTTCTAGCCTCTATATGGCGAAAGCAGGTGACACCGAAATGATAGCAATGGACGATTAGAGTAAAACCCTTACACAAGTTTAATTGCAAGACGAGTGTAAGAGCGTCTTTTTTTCTCTAGATCTGTCATGGACTCCGTCAGTCCACAGTCAAACCTTAGAACAGTTCACTCGAGTGTCAAGCTATCTAGAAAATGGATGATGCCCTTGAAAGAGACCCAACAAGATGTCACGTCATGCCACTATGTTTATGTACGTTGAGGGGGGGGGGGCGGGTACAAAAAGAGTACTTCCTCTACTGCTTGCATAATGATGACAATTATGAACTGTTCCTTACAAATATTATTACGGATAAAAGCCTTATTCGCGCTGTATAAGTTACTGGTGTCACCACCTCTGATTTGTTTATGTAGGGTTTTTGACAAGATGGAGGAAAACACATTATATTCAATATTTCCACAATACACCATTGCACATTACAAATTATGCCAAATGTACCTTAAGTCAAAAACACTGTGTGTTCATATGAATGACCTTGACAAAGGAATCATAGTAAACACACCAAGAAATAACGAAATGACAGTAACATACAATTGATATAACACAAATTACAGTTAAGTCAGTAGAAGAAAGAGTAAGAACCAACGAATTTACAGTAATTTGTCATCGGAATTGCAATAAAATACAGCAAAAGTTACCAAAAATCCAGTAACGCAGTAGAAATTAATGCATCGAACAGCAGAAAATAACTGAAATTACAGTATCAGACAGTTGGAATAACAAAAATTGAGGTAAAGTATAATGAAATTACAGTAAGATCCAATATATGAGAAATTTAGCACATTGATGGCTACATAGTGTTTGCTGTCAAATGAAACAAGGCCTGGTGGCCTAAATGCAGGGGCAAAGCATATTGAACAAATTGAAATAATTGAAGGAAAGACTGTTCAGGTGTAACAAAAACATTTTGTTGAATATAATTTATGAAAACAATACCCAGTTCCTTGCTTATGCTTTACTTCATTTATAAACCAAGAGGACTGTGACAGTCCTGTGCTCCGCTGACATGTACATATACCCTTGCCATTTTTTTAAGAATTGCCCCAAAAAGTACAAAGAAATTCATAAAAAATCCAAAAATCAATGGAGTGTGTCCATTTAAACAAATCTGTTAAAGACCCCAACCAAGGTACATTGCCACCAAGTTTAAAGTGAATTTGAATGCCAGTTTTGATAAACAGGTCAAAATGTGAATCAGCATTAGAATACCCATTGACTTACACAGTAATCAATAGGAAAGGTGCATTTACCAGTAAATACCCAAATTAAAAATGTCGTGAAAAATCAGTAATCCAGAGCATTGCCACCTAGTGAATTGTTTTGTTTGACCTTTCCACAAAGAACACATCCACCAACATTCAGCTTAATATGAGTGACGGTTCTGTAACAGAAGTCGAAAATAGCAATGAAACACAAAAAACATAAAAAATATAAATAATCGCAGCGCAACTTGGTGAACAAAAACAGAACTAGGGGTCCTTGGGCGTGCTCCTGTGTGACATCAAAGCAATCGAGTGAGCAGTTTCAGAGAAGATTTTTTTTTAAGATTTATCCCAAAAAAGAACAGAAAAATTCATAAAAACTCCAAAATTTGATTTGATCAAATCTGCTAGAGACCCACCCATGGTACATTGCCAGGTTCCGCAGAAGAAGTAAAAAAATTGAATTAGCATTAGAATGCCCATTGACTTGCAAAGTAATCAATAGGAAAGCTGCATTGACCGACAAGTACCTGAATTGAAAAAATCGTTAAAATCAGGAATCAATAGCAGTGCCACCTAGTGAACAACTCTTTTTGACCTTTCTACAAGGAACATATCCACCATGTTTCAGCTTAATCTGAGTGACAGCTCAGGATAAGAAGTTGAAAATAGCAAAAAAAACCCACAAAAAATTATTAAAAATAGGAGAAAATTGCAGCGCCACCTGGTGAACAAATTAAGAACTAGAAGTCCTTGGCAACGTCCCTGTGGGACATCAAAGCAATTGGGTGGGCGGTTTCGGAGAAGAGATTTTTTAAGACTAGCCCCCAAAAAGAACAAAAAAATTCATAAAAAATACAAAAATCACTGGAGCGTGACCATTTGAACAAAGTTGGTAGAGACTCAACCAGGGTACATCCCCAAGTTTGAAGTTAATCTGAATGACAGTTCTGGAGAAGAGGTCAAAAATGTGAATCAGCATTAGAATGTCCATTGACTAGCATAGTAATAATAGGAAAGCTGCATTGACCACCAAGTACATGAATTGAAAAAATCATTAAAAATCAGGAATCCACAGCAGTGCCACCTAGTGAACAACTTTATTTGACCCTTCTACAAGGAACATATCCACCAAGTTTCAGCTTAATCTGAGTGACAGTTCTGGAGAAGAAGTCGAAATTAGCAAAAACGTACAAAAATTCATAAAAAAATTGCAGCGCCACCTGGTGAACAAATTAAGAACTAGGTGTCCCCAGCAGGGTCCCTGTGGGATATCAAAGCAATTGGCTGGGCAGTTTCGGAGAAGAAGATATTTTAAGATTTGCCCCCAAAAAGAACTAAAAATTCATAAAAAATCCCAAAATCAATAGAGCGTGACCATTTGAACAAAATTGCTAGAGATCCACCCAATGCACATCCCCACCAAGTTTGAAGTAAATCTGGCCAAAATCATTCAAGTTATAACCATTAGAAAAAACGTCCATGTTAAACTTTCCTATTAAAACTTTTGTAAAGATTTTTGAAAAAAAATTCATTAAAAATCCAAAATTCACTGGAGCATGACCATTTGAGCAAACCTCATAGAAACCCACCCAAGGTACATTGCCACCAAGTTTGAAATTAATCTGGATGACGTTTTTTTTTGGAGAAGTCGAAAATGTGAATTAGCACTAGAGTGTCCATTGACTTGCATAGTAATCAATAGGAAAGCTGCATTGACCGGTAAGTACCCGAATTGAAAAAATCGTTAAAAATCAGATATCCGGATCATTCCCACATAGCGATACGATAGCGGTCCTTTATGATTCTTGAAACGACCCCTCAACAGTGAAATAGCGCTTTAAAAAAAAGGCACGACACAACTTAAATAAAACATGTTGAACGAACATTTTATTGGCTCTTCTCACATCGTGCACACTTAAAATTGTATTATTTCAGACATAATCCAGCGTACTGTGGTGTATAGGTTACGTAACATGTACGCAAACGCCAGGATTTTCGCGATAACAATATGCAGGGGCCCCTACCCCTGCATAAAAATACGCACAGATAAGCTATTATTTCAGAATTGCCAAACACGGATGAGCTGGCCTGTTACTTAAGGCTTTGAGTAAACATTGATTTAGATTGACTTACAGAGTTAACCATGACAACGACCACGTGCCATGTGGAGAAAGTGGAAAACTAAGTTGCATATATATATATATATATATATATATATATATATATATATATATATATGGGGCTTTGGAACATACATAGGCAAGAATAGGCTTATGGTGCATATATAGGCCTAAATAGGCATAGGACAGCACAAAACAGCACACTTAAGCAGCACATATCTGCACACAGGGCCACATTCATGCACACTTTTTGTTGTTAGTAAATCAGACACGTGTAAAATAACATTTACATAACCTTTTTTTTTTTATCTAGGCTCTAAAATATGTTTGTATGAGATGGAGCACTATGTCGTCATCTTTCCCGTTTCTTTTAAAATAGCCGATGACGGTGTCCATATGGGTCCCGTCACAGTGGTGTATGGCGTAATAAAGAAAATCAGTGTCCACTTCTTATTGAACCTGATTCTGTCTCTACTTGTCACAATTTATTTTCTTAATATTCACAAAGTTTGTATTGTAGTAGGCTGTAGTGTGTCCAAAGGAATGAAATAATTTCACTGGCCCATATCTCGGGACAAATTTAACTGTCCAATGCTTGCCAGGCATGTGGTATGGGTATGTGTTGACAATCAACAGACTCGGGTGTTTGCTCAAGTTATATGAGAGTCTGTCTTAAGGATAGACACCGTGGAAATAAGGTCTCGTCACGCATTGTTTTATCAATGCCGAGCTTGGCAGTGATTATTTATTGTAGGTCTCCATTACAGGTATAGTGCACCTCAATGATGTCTGGGGAGAAGTGTCAGCCTACCTACATGGATTTTTTAGCTATGTAACTGGAAACACAAGTATTTTTTATTTTGGCCAAATAAAAAAATTAGACATAACACAGGTCTGACAGATGAGAATAAAGTGAATATGTGAAACTTTGCTGGGCGTTAACTTTCATTTAGCCACTTTGCCAATGGCTAAATGATTATGGCTCAAAACCAGGTACCACTCATTAAAGTTTTGAATTCTTTCAATTCAAATTCCCAACTTAATGTGGAAGTAAAATGTCAGCCTTACATATTAAAAACAGTATATTCATACATTTCTGGAAATACATAAATCTTGAACAAAGCTTGTTTGAAGCCAGTAGGAAGAAAGTGATTACTATTATTTCTTTATTTTCTGTATGACCTGGCTGTATACAAACATATTCGTAGGATAAACTCAGACTGACATATCAAAAGACAATTTTCTGTGCCAACATAGTATTACAACATGTACAAGAGCTTGACCAAAGTCTGGGCTGACAGTAAATGCTTGCTAGAGAGTGCACTTCATATTCTACAACAAATTGTTCAAGTCTATTTTTTGCTAATTCGGGTCCATCTTGGAGTGTTGAAGAAAAACGAAACGAAGAGGGATGACATGATAGATATTGTGACTCATATACACCAGTATGTGCCAGGACACAATACTGACTTAGATGTGCAAGACAGGCCAGTAAAGATCCTTAGTGGAGGGGACTATTTGACATTTGAGCGTCACAAGGCTGCACAGTCAGCCAAAGCAGATGGTCGCAACCCCTCAAAGAGAATGGAAGGTCTCATTGCTAAAATGGAAGATTTCCATGTGCAGGCTTAATGGCAACAGGTAGGGCAAAGAAATAAAACATACAGATAAGTTAATGTGATTAATTTGTAATTTTTTCTCATCAAAGTGATATGTAAATAAAGAAACTGAGTTTTTTTTTCATTTTAAATTTGATATGCCATAATTATGGACAACTTATAATATAAATTTGTTGTTACTGAAGAAGAAATATTTGTTAAGAACTTGAAATGTTTAAACAAATCAAGACTGTTAATCATATTTGTACATTGAAAATTTGAAAAACTTGTTATATAAGTAATCATTATCTTTTTGTATTAAAACTGGAAACAAAGTTATAACCTCTAACTTTACAGTGCTTTCAACTGGACATATGGTTAAGTAAATCAGGTAAGAGGAAAATGGGCATATGGTTTGCTTTAATGCTTATTGGTGTATATGTGGTTTTGGAACAGGGACTGGAGTGTGAGTATATATGCTACCATAGCAACAGTCACATATACATGTATTTAATAGGATGCCATAGAAACTAAAAATCATAAATTGAATGTCATAGTGTAACTTAGTTTGTCTGTGGTAGTTGAAAAGCACCAAGTTAGAAAAGTAACTGAACAGAGAGACATCATATATTGTTTAACTCTTTCACTGCTGAATTTGAGACAGAGTCAACAGTTTGCCTTGGCACCCTTTGTGTGCTGTGCATGCATAGTGCACCGAAGCAAGCTGCTGACTGAGAGCATGTTGTATGAAACTAAATTTAGACTAGATGTGCTGGTATTTGAAGGAAAGCTCTTTTAAAGGAGAATTTAAATATCAAATCATCTTTTAGGAATAATTCATATGAAGTCGAATAAAGTTATTTGTGGCAGTGAAAGAGGCGAGCAAACATTAAAACATAGCATGACTCTCCAGCTTGGGAAACCAAACATTCTGTAATCAAGCAATATTTCCCTTGGTCACATCCAAATGCATTGGTACCAGCATTTGCTCAACCCACCCAAGCCACTGCAGCAACTATAAAACACTAACATCCCATACACTAATGGAGTCTTGAGCAATTAGTGATAATGGGTTCCCTGTACATAGGTTTCACTGGTTTTTAAAATTGTGTACCTGTAAAAATTTTACTTTTTTTCTACAGCCTTTTGTCCAGTGGTGGTTGTATTACATATTGTACTTTTGCTTCAGCTTTGATCAGCTATATATATGCAAAACTCTAGTATTTTGGTTCCAGATGGAACAGTGCAGGCTTGGTGATCTTCCAGTCACCATACACTATTAAATGACTTAACATTTTTTTGTGGAAGATTTACATAAAATTCAAGTTGTAACAGCTTAGGCCACCCTTTAAAAATTGTTTGTTGCAGATTTCCCTACCTTATGGCCACAAATCACCCTAAAATATGCCTCATGACCATTTTGCTTCCAAAATAAAATTCTCCCTCCCTTGTGGAAAATTTTACAACTAAAAATTATTATATTTTATGAGAATTTCAGGAAAAACCTTGATTGAAATTGTATTTTATATGTAATATTTCTGGGATTGGTATATTGAAACAACACCTATCACAATACAGAAAAAGAGAAAAAATACATTAAGCCCACATATTATTTTTTCTTTCTTCAAAATAGAATAATTCCCTACCTCCCTATTAAACATTTTTGACATGATGTAATCCCCAACAAACAATTTTTTAAGGGTGGTCTTATGCTGTATGTATCTTTATTCTGAGTTGTAGTGGTACATTCTATTGTATATAATTTTTTAAATTTGCTTTAAGCCCAGTAGCATGTACATTCTACTTGCTTCAGCATGTACAGTAGTCCCAGTCTTCTTAGACAACTCAAATAAATGACCACCTGCCTTTGGAGATCACTTTATGAATACTTTGCACAGCCTTTTCTTGTTAGTTATGCCCTCAGGAGAGACCACCTGGTTTGACTCACTGTATGTCTCTACTGCCATTTGGTACATGCTTGATAAATAGGTCAATATATTTTGATGGCAGCATCATGATATGAAAGTTTACACTTGATAATATCTAGCTACTACAGTGTTGTATGAACAAATGCAAGTCTTCCTAAAATACAATATCATGTATTCTTTTGTAATTACATCTTAAAGATGAACTGTGTATGTTTAATGAACTTATGTTTTAAACGAAGTAGGGTGTACATTGTATGAAATATATTTACACATTGCAATTTTGAAGTACATTGACTTGAAATATCTAGTCAATAAGATTCCAGAAAAGGCATAGCCTAGCTAATTTACATTAATCTCAACAAGATTTCCATTAAATGTGCACTTAAATCTTGTTTCAGGTGATGTTCAAACATCTATATTCAACTGCTCATGCTGGCATTGGGGACCTGGGTACACTATATGCAGCAAGAAATGCAATTGAAGCAAGGCAGGTTTCCAAAGATCCCAAAAGTAACTTCTATGCTACATCAGACTTGCTTCAGAAATTCACAGAAGCAACACTGGTGGCAGGTGCTGTTTTATATTTCTCAATGGAGGGTATAAATGGAGAACCAACGGTACATTCCTATGATGGGGATAAGGAAGACAAGGCAGCAGCCCTCTCATACATCAAAACTGTCACGGAGGACTTTGTTACCAGACATGCTTTTCCAAATGTACCAACGATACAGATACCAGAACAATCTTTATCGTGCTCAGACTGTGGTCGCACTTACAAGAAGAGAGGATTTCTTATCCGGCATAGGCAAGTCGTGCATGGCATCACAGAACATGCAGTTCCTGCAGTCACAACAGATGCCAGACATGCACAGCACGATTATGTTTATAACTACACACAGTGCAGTTTGACACTTGGACTTGTAAGACTAGACCAAAATGATTCCATCAAACATGGAGATGGGGCCAGACTTGTGCAATTGTACAAACTGATGTACTTATATTATAAAGTTTCTGGCTGTCCAAAGTATGCCTATGGCACTCTTGAACTTCTGGCACAAATCCACTGGCTTCTGTCACCAAGAATGTCAGAAAGATTGATGTGGAACCGTTTTGCCAACAATCAAGGACTGCTTCATACCAACTTACCTCTCGATCTTGATGTTGAACACAACAACAAAATCTTTAAAAATGACATTCATACATATCGTGGTTAGCTTAGTGAAAAAACAATTGCTCGCGTTAGTCGTAGCTTAGAAGTTACAGGGGCAATTGTCAAGTCCTATGCCAAGTGCTCTGGTGTCTCTATGCCATCAGGGCGACACACAGACATAGATTATTCATCTGACGTTTCACTCTTAGCAGAACAGTTTTGTGGGGCACATTTATTTGAAAACATTCCTGGGAGAAAACACAATTCATTCCAAGACATGATGCCTAACCCACTTTCAAAACTTGACATGACAGCATTTCATAAATGGTTGAAAGAATCCTTGGATGGATTCACCAGTAAACATTACTATCATTGAGTATTGTCAAGAAAAACAGAAGACTGTGAAAGGATTGCATATTGTAACTTCTGTGGCCATGATATACTGTGAAAGTTGCTTGCTTAGCTCCCTGAGTGGGTTGTTGTTTTGGCTGCTGCCCACAGTCTGGGCACCCTCTAAATGAGGCACTTGAAGGTCTGGTCTATTTTTAATTCTGTTTACATTGCATGTACAGTATATTTTTCACTAGGCCATAAATGATGAGAAAGGTTAAATGTGCACGCAACAGATATCAGAACATTAGACAATAAAATGTATTCTTAAATGAATATATTTATGAGTTGAATGAGGAGACCCAACTTATTGTAAACGAAAGAAAATTTCCAGACCACATATAAATATCAGACAAACAAGACAAGATGAATAAATCGGACATTTATTGATCATTTTAAAATATCAATGTGGTCTTGTGCAAAAAATATATACAGAGATGTTGATGAATGGCCCCTGACCATACAATAATCCTTGGATCAGCGAGACCTCTAAATTTGTGATCTGAAGGCTAAGCAATGTGTACTAACAGATATCCCCGTATGAAACAACATGGTTGATCATAGAGATGGGTGTAGTAGTAATAACCTTCTGATAAGATAAAGTGATACTGATATGTTTGCATCTTTTTTTATGCTGGTTTAAAGGGGAGGGTGAATAGACTTTGCATTGTGCAGATTAATTTGATTCAGTATCATAAAAATTAATCTGACAGAATAAGCTCGGTTTTTTCTTCAAGCATTTGAGAAAATGTGTCAAAAGTTGAGCAAATGCAGTAAAGTTTGAATTAGAAATAACAAATTTCCAAGGACTTCAGGGTAGTGCATTACTTATCGTGGAAAACATCCAAATATCCATGATTTAGCGTGTATTTTATAAATATTGCTCTCTCTAAATATCCAAATTATGATACACCACTCTGAAAAAAATGTCTACACAACTGCATCATCATCATCCTCAGAACTGGAAGTCTGCACATGCACTTGGTGTGCAGATAACTCAGTGTCACTGTCTTCATAGTCCTCACTGTTACTTGACTCATCCTCCAAAATACTACACAAAATGTCCCATGTTGCATGAAGATGAGTATCTGAATAAAAATTAAAGTGTTTTCTCAGAGTGTCTAGGCCATTGATAAATTCCATGTGCTGAGCAATGTCATTGATCATATTACTACTGAAGCCAGTGGCTATATCAATGTCAGTAAGCAACTGATCTTGTGGAACAGTTTGTAACAAAGAGTACTGGTAGTCCATTAAACCTGTCAAGAAGGATTGCCTCTCTTCAAAAGTGATATTGTGACACACTTGTTCATTGACCCATTCATCCCCAATTTGACCAATATTTCCTTGCAAATGTTTTTCTGCATCTGACATGAAATTTGTTACTTCACATGATCCTTCACAAGTACAGTGTTGTGCATCACTGCAGGTGCAAAAGCATTTGCATTGCACTGCACACACATCACAACAGTCATGTCCAGGCTGGTGTGCCACCACGTCATCACAAAATTCTCTGATAAGAGCTACTCTCCTGCAGCTTTTCTCATTTGTCACATAGTTTTTCATTTCTTTGGAGATAAGTTTGCTTCCCAAGCAGCATTTGTATCTTAAGAGCACTGCATTACTTGCGACTCCATCACGCCCTACTCGTCCTGTCTCTTGTATATAGTTATCCGTATCATTTGACGGGCCATAATGGATTACATTGTGAATGCCCTGTGTATTAACCCCCAGTAGTACAGAACAGTACTCTCATTACACCTTCTTCATTGGAAAAGGAGGCAGCAATTTGTTCCTGAATCTCGGTATCAGTTTTACTATGATACATTCCGAATAACCTGTTCCTGTCATCGTTATTACCATCAGAGTGAAATTCATGGTAGGCCTTTTCTCCAAGACAACTGGAAAAAATTTCAAATAAGCTTGACACATGTTCTTTTTTTCTGCAAAATATCAGATATCTAGTAGCCTGTATTCCATAGTTCCATAGGTCTTTGATTAGCCACTGGAAATTGCTGTACAAGCTGTCTTGTACCTGTATGATTGAGTATGTAATATTTGGCTTGTTTGGGTTCATTGACAGTACATGGCACTTAACCATACCAAGATCATTAACAATGGCATCCAATGTCGTCCTTTTGGCAGTAGCTGTAAGCGTAATGAATGGTATTCTTTTTCCAATGAGGGACCTTATCTCTCCCAGCCTATTGTACATACTTCTGAAAGCTTCTTCGCCGGACAGTGGGTTATCTTTTCCCCTGGAAAAACAACAAAGAATGTATTCCAACTAGAAAGATATGCAGGCATCAAACCTGTCTGTGTGCTTGAATCTATTGAAAATTTACAATTGCTGCAACTTATAATTGTATCATAAAGTGATTAGAAGCATTATTATAAAACCTAGGCCTTATACAATGTAATTGAAGCTAACATTTTGCCATGTGTACCATAGATTTGAAAATATTTTATTTTTTTACTTTTTTTTTCAACTTTTCTTTTATGTTCATCCAATTTACCATCCTAAGGAATCTACATGTACCACTGGAAAACTAAATAATGAAGTTGGGATTTTATCTGTATCTGTTATTATTTCGAAGTTACTGAAGATTTTTTATCTTTCAGTATGCCTAATTATGCAAAAGTTGCAACTTTTATTTTTATGTTCATTCAATTCATCTTCATCACAAACCAGCATATGGAAGTTGGAATTTTTCTCCACTTGTAATAGTTTGGAAAAAATGAGAATTTATCATTTTAATTAGCTGTAATTTGCATAATTTTAAACCCACTGCTTGTTCCAAATCTGGTACACGATTTCACCAACTAGACTACTGCAGTGTCACATTTCAATTGAAGGTTGTAGCCTGAAAAGTGGTTGAGAAAAATAGTCCGCAAAAAATGTGGCAGTAATGAATAAACAAAGAATAATAATAGAGAATATTTGAAGAAATTAGGATGTCTGTGCTTGCACACAAAAGAGCTGTATCCTTTTGCTCCCATACATCAGTTTTATCTCAACTGAACACTTTTCTAAATTTTTAAGACTTATATTACTATTATAGTATGAATATATTTTGGAATGCACTGATAAAAGAGGGAGTGTAATCTTCTCAAACAGCATTATAAAGTTCACACTGTCAGCATGTGCATAAAACCGCACAGTGTACTGTGTACGGGTTATTTTATTTATTTACTTATTTATTTAATGTGCTTTTTCGTCCAACTTACCATTTCACTATACAATGACTTTCATCAATGAATATGGCACCAAGTCGTGACTTGTAGATGGGGTTTGTGAAAATCTGCTTCCTGTGCTTGGCAGACAGGAGATATTCAGGACTCCCAAACACGTAGTTGTAATGCCCCTTCTTTAGGC
Organism: Hermodice carunculata; assembly: GCA_964020975.1. Lineage (NCBI taxonomy): Eukaryota > Metazoa > Annelida > Polychaeta > Eunicida > Amphinomidae > Hermodice > Hermodice carunculata. Next base: position 178,049 of record CAXHWN010001835.1, on the reverse strand, counting down.
CTTCCAAATCACATTCCTCATCTCCTACATGGATTGCTTTCAGTCCCTTTTCCTTTAAAAACGCTACCTGTTCTTTCATAATGGCAATTAAAGGCGATACAATGATTACAATGTATGAGGGATCCTCGCTGAGACTGAGAGTGAGATGACCCTGGTTTGCCCAGTGCAGCACGAATGGTGCGGCCATGTAAGTCAATGACTTGCCCGAACCTGTCGGCAAAGATGCAAAAACATCCTGCCCTTTGCTTACAGTCACACACACATCCCCATAATGAGTCTACACTTACTGTGAACATCCTCAGTATCAGACTGTGTCCATACAGAGCCAGCCAATCAGCATCCAGAAAAATCCAATATGGTGGACACAAGACAACCTATGCATCTTTCATGCCCTTACCTTTTATGTTTGTATATAATCCGTAATTTACTGAATGAAAGCATAAATTGTGAACGTCTGGTGCTTTAAGGGAGTTAACTTGTTCATTCCATCCATAAAATATCCACAGATTCAGTCCATAGGCCTAATGAGAGGCAGTTCAAATATTCACTTTCAGGGGGTACCCCTAAAAATTCCACTGTGTCCCACTTTCAAATTAGCTAAACTTGCATGAGTCTTTCCTTGAAACCCTGATCCCTTACAGATTTTGAGACCTAGATACCTACTGTGCCCATGAATAATGTCCCCTTTGAACTCAGCCCACTTGTTAGCTTGATGGACAAGGGAGTCTGAAATGACCGCATTTTCCAATATTTCTGAAGAGGGGTGGTCACTTTTTGGGGACATACACCCCTTACACATCTTGACATGGAATCACCATGTATGGCATTTCTGTACTGGAGGACAAGTCTACTTTCATAAAATTGGGGTTAAAGGCCATTTTGGCCCAGCCCTGCATGGGTGCAACCAGAAATCTGACCCCACCCTCATTTTAACATGGAACAGGCCTCCATCAGGGAAAATTAGCTAAAATCATTGGAAGACTGAAAATAAATGGCTAAGAAACATTTTAAAACATAGGCCACAAACACATCTGACATATGCATAAGAGTCACTTGTCTGTGCAAAGTCCAATTAAAGAAATTCAAGTTGAACCTACCCCCCTCCCCAACAGAAAATCTGGAAATTGAACTCTCCCGCATTCGTCTTTGTCCAGGCCTATCCCTCTGGGTCCCATGGCCCCAAGGTGCATATTTGTGGTCATTAATTACATCCAGATGTGTAACAGACTCCCCAGTTACAGTCATGTTTCCATCCTAAATGAAAATCAGGCTGCACACAGGCTTCCATGGGTCAGATTTAGCTGTACCCTGTGTTGGGTCCCAACTTTTTTGCTGTAATCTTTACCTGTTTAGTGCCTGTAATCCTCAAAACTATCTTTCATCAACTCTGACCCTTATAAGAGAGCCATACAAGCAAAGAAATACTTGGTTTGCAGCAGATATTGCAGATAAAGTATGTGATACAAAAGTTTAAAGGGGCTGGGTCACATGACCCAAATCTGGCAATCTGATTGGCTTACACAGGCAACTGGCTTTAAGTGTCATGGATACTGGTAAACAGATGCCATCATGCTGACAGGGCTTGATGGAATTTCTGTGAGTGTTATCATTATAGTTCAACTGAGAAAACATTAATTATATTGCTGAGAACAAAGCGTCGTGGCAATTCACCACACACCAACATAGAAATTTACAAGTAAAAATATTGTTGTCAGGCAATTCCCCTAAAAGGAAAAAAAAAAAGAAGAAAAAAAAAAACTGCATGGCTGCACATCTGTAGGTGTAGGTGTAATAACTTCCTTGATTACACTATAAGCCCAAGCATTACCCCATCCTATCCCCCACCCCCACACAAATACATTGGTCCCCAGCCTTGAGAGGCCACCTTCCTTGAAAGATCACATTTTCAACAAACTTTATTATTTTTTTCTTGTTATCTATACCCATATGAGAGCCCACCTGTCTTGAGACACTACAATTTGGTTATCCCTAGGGGTGGTCTTATGAGAGAGGTTTCAGTGTAAAAGATTTCAAGCAAACTTAGAATGATAACCCAATCAAAGATGACACACACCTATAAATAAAAAGATCTGATACTGAGTGAATAGCGATCCTTAACTGTGTGATTCATTAATAAAAAAAAATACAAAACTCTATCATGAAGTCTTACCTGTAGAAACATAATTGCATTCATGTTGTGTTCTCAACTTCAACATGTTAACTACATTTCCTAATCACAGAATTAACAAATACTAATTTCAGTGTTTCTGAAAAATTCATTTTATTTCATTTTGGCAGCAAGTGAAATATGATATTCAGTGTCTTCCTGTACATCTCATTTCAATGTTAAACCAACCAAATACTTCTGTGGTTGAAGTACATCCTTTTGCCCTCACAACTTTAATTAATCTCCTCACATTTGTGAGATTACACCATGTTAATGACACCACTCCTAGATTCTGACTTGACCAGTGTTAGGAAGTACTGTCAGTTCATTGTCTTTGAGATCTTGGCTGGTCATCACTTGTTTCAAGTCAGAGCACAAGTCTACAGAAGTTATAGCTATAGAAGAAATATTCCACCATGAGGTTTCTTATGGGCCTCCTTACTATTTTTGGTGTACTTTTGTGGCACAGAGTTCAACTGGAATGTACTGATCTTTTTTATGTACCATCATATGACAGACTTGAACAGGTCAGCAATAGGTTTACTGGACATGCAGTGTTTACACTACCTAAGCTGCACAGATCAGCACCAATGGGTTTAACTTCTTGCGTGATGATTCCTATCATGACTCAGTATTTACTGTATGCTGTGCTGATCACTGTTCAATCCTCCATTGCGGGAATGATGGTAAGCATGGCAGTTATACACAATATTACAACTGGTGTCATTCCATCTGTGTTGTATATTGTCCAATATGGAAATGGCAATGAAAGCAGTGGTACATCATCATCATCATCATCATCATCATCATCATCATCATCATCATCATCATCATCATCATCATCATCATCATCATCATCATCATCATCATCATCATCATCATCAGGCAAAGGCTCATCCAAGGATCAGTCTCAACCTAGTGGTGTCCGTGTCTCCAGGAGATTATTTGCTGGCCAAAAAAACAAGAACTCCCCATCTGATGACAAAGGTGAACCACCCAAGAAGCGTGGTAGGAAAGCAAAGCATCATGATGGCCAAGGGTGTGGTGACTGTGCTGTGTGGCTTCACCTTGGTAGTGATGATACCTGGAAAGAGATGCACAAAATGAACAACCCGTGTCACCCTGGGGACAAGCATGCTGCATTCAATGATTACTTGTCAGTGGATGGACAACATTTCAACTTAAAGAGTGATAGCTGTATGTGTACAGCATGCTATATGGATGCCCGTGATAACAACCACTGCAATCCCAGGGAAATGCCAAGGTGGTTCAAGAAGCTAAATCAACCACAGCCAACACAGAGACATTGTCCTGTCTGTCATTCTGAAACAGTCGAGACAACAAAAACAACTCCACAGTGCAAAACTAATGTGAAGAAGTGGGCTCCGAGAGACTGGACACTTGGACTATCAATGCAAATGTGGCAACAATATTTTGTGCTAAGTAGACCTTTTTTCTATGGGAAAATTAAAAAAGAATCTGTTTTGTGTTACAATCATTATATAGAAGTTAAAACTTTGGTTAACAAACGTGCTTGTATTTTATGTGATACCAGAGAAAGTGAAAATTGGAATTTTGTCGACAATTTAGAAGACAAAATCAATGTTTATGGTGAAGAGAAACTGAAAAAAAAAATAGAGATGAAAAAATCAGACTGGGTTTGTAAGCAATGTCATACTAATGTCAAAACATACAGTAAAAAATGTGTAGCACATGAACATACTGAAGCAAAAGAGCTTGATCAAATTGTATCTGATCACTTTAATGATCAGATTAGTTTCATCATGGAAAAGGGACTCAGCTCAAGAAAAGATATAATGTTTTCTTTCAAACAAAGGTTTTCTGTTGAGGTTTGTGTTGAATCTGAAATTGAATCAAACCTAAAGGCCTTTTCTAATTATTTTTCTCAAGAGCTTGGCAAATATCATGACATTGGTAAGTTTATAGCCCCTGGACAAAGGTCAGTAATATTCTACAACAAGAATGTTTTTTCAGAAAAAAGTATTTTTGAACTTCACACAGCCAAAATTGAAATTGAAAACCTGAAGAGGGAAGTAAATTCTTATCATGAGTCATCAATTTTGTATAAAGATATTCAAGACATGATTAAAGAACAGGTGTCACAATTCGCTGCTGCTGGATCTGATTTTGATTATAGAGAAATATTTAACCAGAAAGCTCCACAGGGCGAGAAAGAGTTTTATGACAGTTATTTCTTAGGTAAATTTCTGCACAAACCATTGGTGTCATTTTTTGAGAAAGTAACAAAAATCAATAACAAAGATGACCGACAGAAGCTCACAGATTATAGGGGTAGATTGGCAATTCAGATGGTCATAGGTATCATATGTAACTTGTCAAACAGAAAATGTGTCATGTTACAAACCATTATAGGACTCACTGCATATGCAGGTGGGCTGAGAGATAAAATGTTTCAATTTCTTATTATGTTTGGAGTCAGCTGTAGCATTGGGCACATTCGTAATCAAGCTACGGCATGGACAAATTCACGAAATATACTTAATGAGATAAATCCCAGCAAATTTTGGCGATTTTCATTTGACAACCTAAACTTTCTCAGACGATTTGCTAATGTGTTTGTGGGTGGATCAAATTATTCCAATAGAATGCTTAACTTAATAACAGGTCAAATAACTCACAGGTCTGATATACATGTATCTGAACAAAGTGCAGTTACTACCAATGAATCAGGTAGCCAGATGGGCACTGAGACAAACAACAAAAACAATTGTGTTACAAGTGAAAATGACTTCTTCCCACAAGAAGGTTCACCTGAACATGCTTTTTTTAAGATTTTTTTTTTCTGAAATTGTAAACTTGGCAAACAGCAATGACAGCCAAAGTTCACATGATTCATTCATAGAGAGGCTGCAGTCAAACATGCCAGATTTCACACCAGCCACAGCTGATGTCATAGCCTATGCTCGGGTTTCATGTGCCCAAGCTTCAAGTGTTGATGATGTAGCCACTTATTTGACCCAGGTAAAAGCAGATCTTTCCATTGGACAGGAAGGATATCCAGAAAAGTGTATAGTTAGTGGAGATCAACAGACATACTCAATAGTGAAAAACCTGATGAAAAAATTCCCAAACTCCTTTTCATGGGTGTTGCCTGTGCCAGGTGACTGGCATTTATTAAAACTGGCATCAGAAACTTTAAGAGACATGATTTGGGATGGAGGTTTGCATGATTTAGCTAAAGTTTGCAACCATCATAAAGAGGTGAAACAGTGGAAGGATATACATCATTTACTTTCAGCTCTTTATGAATGTTTAATGACAGAGAGTGTTAAACAATGCAAACTGCAGCACAATGAACAGGAGTTCGCAAATATTTCTGATTTTGAGCCCTGGCTATATATTTTGTCCTCAAGTGACAATAAAGATGAAATGTCCAGGTTTTGGTCTAGCACACTTCTATATTTACATGCATACATGGGTTTTTATTTTGCTATTAGATCAGGAAACTGGGACTTGAGAAATGCATGTTTGCCCAAGTTAACTGAACTATTTTTTGCATATTCAAGAAACAAGTATGAAGAACTGACTAGTCAAAACATGAATGACATAAAATCTTTTCCAACTGAGGTCATCCATCATTTTAAACAAGGAGAATGGACAGTTAGTATATCTGGTCGGCCATTTCACGATGTTGCCCTTGATGAAGGTCATGAGCAAGTTATTAACAAAAGACTCAAGGAGTTGACTACCAGACCTTCAGAATATCAAACTGTAACACTGTCTAATTTTATGGCATTTCTGGACAAATTTGTGATGCTTATGGAAGCAACTGTCTTTAAGTATATGAAGAAAATCGCAAGATTTCCCAAATCGCCTGTTGTAAGGTACAGAAATCAAATGCTTAAATATATTCAGAGTCACAATTTGTTCTGCTGCAAAAGTGAAAGAAGTCTCAAAAATGTTTTTTTCTGCAAACTCCCCTGATCTCCCAAATGAAAATCGCCATGATTTGTTGAAAATTTGTACTGAGGGCACAGCAAGAATGGTATCCTACATTAGACAATACATTCTTACACCCCCAACAGAGATCCCCAAAAAGCGATTGAGACGTAAATTGAAAACATTTTCTAAATCTAAAGTAACTGTTAGATCCCAGAAGAGCAAACTGTGTAGGTTGACTAAAATTACACGTGGACTTACAAAGCAAGTGCAGAAATCTGGACAGTATCTTGATCGCGTTATGGAGTTTCCTCTTGCCATCTGTGATGAAAATGGTGACATGAGACCCAGAAATAAAAGTGTGTTCAAGGAAGCTTTCCTTAAGATACCAGAATTTTCAAATATTTTTCAGACAGTAAATCCAATTCAAATGGGCAGATATGGTTCTGAAGTCATTATTGATCTGTTGAGATTTATACATTGTCCACCACCTCCTGATATCAAACACTTTGGTGATTTAGCGGACCACATTTGGTCTAGTGTTGTGGAAAAACTAGGATTTAAGAGAAATGCAACAATTGTCACATTGATCATTGATAAGCCGGAATTCATGCCTCCAATTCGGAATATTGTCCATGTCGAGCGTAAAATAAAACAAGGTGCCGCTACTTCTTTGCCAACACAAGTTAATGAGACAACACCTCTCTTGTTTGGAAGTGCATATTCATCTGCACTTTCAAACAAGAAATACAAGGAAAGTCTCATTAACTTCCTATGCCACTGGCTGGCAAATAAAGCCAAACATTCTTTATTTGATGGCTGCTCACTTATCATTGATTCTTCTTGTAATGGGAAAACTCCAATTTGTGTCAGTGGAGGGGAAATCAGTGATGCTGTAAGTCGTGTTAACAACAAAGGTGAAGCAGACCGTGGTCTGTGGTTTCATGCCAGGTGTTCACCTATGTGCAACATATTAGTGGTAGCTGGGGACACAGATGTGTATATGTATGGCCTAGCACTGATGGAAGGTAGATGGTTAAATGCTAGGGATGGGTCTGTCAAACAAATTGCTGTTGAGCTCCAGTTTGAGAGAGAATATGTTTCTCTAAATGAAGGCATAAAAAGTATCCACAGCTATAATTCATTGCACCACCTTGGTACTAGAAGCATCATTTCCATTTTGGCTGTATTCTTGCTAGGTGGTTCAGATTATGTAAGCAGCTTTTTCAGGTTGCCAAATATCAAAATATTTGAAACATTTGTCAAGTACTCATCTTTCATTAGTCCCTCTCATGAGCCATTCATATGTGTTAGGGACCCTGGTGACAGTATGTCATCTGGTGTTATATTTGAGGGTATCTCAAACACAGCATTCATAAGATTAATGACTTGTGCTTACCTTGAGAAGCATTCACATTTGTATCAGCATATCAAACCAGACCCAGTCTCTCTCTGGAATGCTTTCAAAGTAGCTGATGTCAAGATAACAGGTGATCTGAGAGAACTCCTTGGATGGCTGGCCTATGACACAAAAGAAGATCAAAATTTGAAAATAACCACAATTGAAGAGTGGTCACAATTTACAAGAAGGGTTTGCTACTTTAATAATCAAGGGAGTCCAGATTTATTTAAACTAATTCTTCCGTCGGACAAAGCCCTTCAATTCCATGTTAGCCGGGCCAATTATGTCCTGAAATTAGCAATGGAATCTTGCTTACATATTTGTGACACATATCAGGAAGCATCAGATGGTTGGGAAGAAGTCAAAGATGGGTTACAGATCAGGTGGGATGAAAATGTAGATCAAATCAGAAAACAGCTTGCATCAAAAAGAAAGCCTGTTGCGAAAAAATGTGCTTGTAAAGCTTCAGAGCGCAGATGCTCTGGTGTAGGTAGAGGGTGTCTGAATTGTAAAGTCCTGCAGGCCATGCACTCAATTATGTAGTTGTAAAGGCAACTGTACAAACCCACACAACAATGGGGGAAAGTGCATTAAATGTGATGATAAAATTGTCTGTGCAGAGAGTTCATCTGATAGTGAGGATACTGATGATGATTATGATGATGCCCCAAATATGTCCCCAGACCCCTCATCAAATGATAATGTTGAAGATTTTGATATTTACTTTCGTACTGAGGCAGATACTTACTTGGAACTTCCTCCCCACTGCTCTCTGCTAGACCCACTGTATGAAGACAGTGATTATGAATATGATGAAAGTGAAGTTGAGCATGATATGTAGGAATGAAACTGTACCTGTCTGTTAACCTTTAATACATGTTTATGTGGATATACTACAACAACATGCCCTCATAATGTGTATAAATTTACTGTAATATGGACCTCATATTGTGTCTTCTTATTTCAAGTTGCATATACTTCATTATTTTTCCTGTTCTGTCATAATCAGCTGATCTGCAGGTCAGTGTCTGTGAACAAACAATTCCTCTGCCATCCCACCTGATGTGTCTCTACATGTAAAGAACTTAAGAATTTTATTGATTATCCTATGATGTATTTGTACTTTTAATATTTTCATTGACTTTGTAAATGATCACATTCAAACTGTTTTTACCAAAGTAAATCACATGCAATTTATCTACTGTGTCATGCATATTCTAATGTGTAATTAATGATGATGAAATTTGTAAATACTTGCTTTTTCCCAGTCTTTCCTTTGTATTTCATGTAGCTACTGTGTCATGGGTACCATAATTTGTAAATTATGTTGAAAGTTGTAAATATAAACTTGCTCCTCTTTATTTTTTCTTCCTGGTATTTCAAAGCATATTACCATATTCATTCCAGCTGAAGTACATGCCTTGCTAAAAACACAACTTCAACTCATCAATTTGTGAAATTCTGACACAATATCTACCCCCCCCCCTTATTAAAAGACAGGTTATCTGTTGAAAAAGGCAGTATGATGGTACTTTTGAATAGCTTCCCAAGCTTGATATACACTGTGCACTGACTTTTGTTATTTCAAACTGAGAAAGATCTTAGACAAAGCTACACAGTGTTGCAGTACCTACATTAGATCCAGGAATTTGCATGAAATGGTACAGAATGCAACTGTCTACAGTGGTACTTGCATATGTGGCCACTGAAGTGAGTAGCCACACTGCTTTTTGTGGTAACATTGCTCAGACACAGCAGTCAATTTCTTCGTAAATTTACCTGCAATGACAGGTCACATGCTGTCTGGGGTCACTTGTCCTTGGCAGAAGGGGTGACCACATACAGCAGGATTTACTGTATTGGAATGAGTATGATAAGTCCATTTTCATTTCAAAGTTATTGAGGACTGATTTACCCTGATATTTTCATGAACAAAGCATTGTGAATTGTAGAATAACACTGATACATTTATGTGAGTGCATTGTTTTCTCGTGTAGGCCTGTTGCAGTGTCCATGTATTACTGTGATATATCTATATCATGAAATGAATATGACTGGTTTGTCTATACTCAATCTGTGTGTTAATTGCACATGAGCATAGTGTGGAAGTACCTTGTTTTGAATGTAAATTTTACCATGCATATCACTGATTTTATTTTTTATGAATTAAGACTTTAAGTGTGGATTCAATGACACAGCATGCATATGCAAAACTTTTCCTAACCCCTAACTTCTCAGTCTGTGCATGGAGGAAGAAACTAGGGTATTGCTCCATGGTCTGTAGTGGTGGTTAATCCTGATGTAGTTTAATTTGTTTGTCTCAACAGCAGGCACCTTTTACCATGGCATGACCATGTTACAGTCAAATGACATTTACAAGCTTTGATATGAACCCGGGATATGAACACACTGTTTACATGCATTTGTCATTGCATGTGTTATCATGTATAATAAAATATATGTCAAACTACATCTTACCTTGTGTTGAGCATTCTTCTTCACACAATCTGGTATCAGGTCGCTGGTTCACAGATTGATACAGCTGTCATAGTGCAAGGTGACGGTCTGAAGACTGAATCTGAACGTGTATGTGAGCATGGTGTAATCGAGTCGAGTCCCTCGTGCCTGCATAATTTGGTGCTGGCTCATCAAATATTGCATTGGCGGTATCGTTTTACAGCTCTTACTTACAGTAGTAGTGGGACTCACTTTATCTGCCATATTTATCCAGTTTATCCCTACTAATTAGCAACACCGGCCGTTTTATTGCCCGACTTCTGCAATGTTTACAATGCCTTTACCATGTTGCTTGTGTATGGTCACGTGGGCACTCCCGATGCCAAAACGAGGCCCGGGTAAGAGCCGCTAAGACTAGATTGACCTAGAAACAGGCATGTGGCCCCGACTGTTATGTACTCCAGTATGTCCAGCTGAACTCCCGATACCACAGGCCGACCAAGTTTTTCAGCTATAAAGTGTACACTATCCTTGAGTGTGGCTGGTACTGCCATGTTGCCGGATTGTTGGCCATGCCGTCTTGTTTAGATATTCAATGCAAATTTTGCAGGTCAAATGGTGACCTGCTTTCTGATTGGCTGTTTATAGCCGCTGCAAATTTCCACCGGTCCGCGTCATCTGCAGGATGCGGATGGAACTTTGTGAACCCTACCAGTCTGGTTCGTCGCCTTCAGCGACTTACTGGTCCCACGTCGCGATTAAACACTCACTTGACCCACATCGCCGTTATCGCCGTTAAACACCCCTGTTAACCCCTTTGGGACAAATATGACGGACCAGACGACAGCCAGTCTACTGCTGCACCAAAGCTTCCAATTTAGTGGTGTGGAGGAACGCTTAATTGATGATCACTTTCAATAGGCCTACATCTTATGTTGATTAGCAAATCATCGTAGATTTCATTTTGGATAATCCTCGTTATAAATGTACATCATTCGATTACTACCCATCACGAAATATACAAGTCCCTGGTGCATGTCCCTATTTTCCCATCCCGCGGTCCCACCCAGAAGTGCGATACATTTTCCCCTCCACAAAGTTAACTGAATAATATTATGCCAACTACACGGTAGTAGTATATGTACTTGGGGGTACTGGAACACGGGGGATGAAGACCGCAAAAAGCCTTTAAAACCTCGGGGCGTCCTCACATCAGTTGCCGTAGGTTGTCATCCCAGTATACACTTGGGGGTACTGGAACACGGGGATGGAGACCGCAAAAAAACTTTAAAACCTCGGGGCGTCCTCCCATCAGTTGCCGTAGGTTGTCATCCCAGTACCTGCTAAGGGTTTTATGTAGTCGAGTGGTTAATCTCGTGGGGCCCAAAATAAGTTCCCTTAACTGATGAATTTATGAAAGTATCGCCACCAGTTATCAGGGAATTATGTATGACCTTCCTCGAGCGTGTCTTGAAGTGCCTCAGGCCACCTGGTTTCACGCGTGTGGCGACCCAACACTCAAGTCCGGATCCCCCGGTATTTTCATATAATAAAAATTGGTTATATATATATATAGCAAAAAGCAGGGAGAATCAGTAATATTTTGTACTATTCTGCTATTATGTGTCCTTGGGGATGTGTAGACACATGGAGGACCGGTTATTGTAACTCTTGTGAATAAAGATTATTTTCAATAAATGTTGTATATAGTAAAACGCAAGATTCCTCACTATAAAACACTTGTGAAAAGTTCACTTTTGAATTCATGATCTAAACATGAACGTTAACATCAGAAGCTGCTGGTCACATATTTAAGATGAGTCCACCGGTGTGACACAAATAAAATTATTGACCACAATTTTAACAATAAAAACAGTTGTATACTTCAATTTAAAGGTCTGGAATAACGACAATTCCCTTAATGTTCACAATATTAATGGCAGGTAGACAACCTGCTTTAGCTTTGCAGGCAAAACTGATGTGGAAGACTATATTTAACACGCTCTGTCCTCATATCACCTTGCCAAAAAATGTGGAAGACTATATTTAACACGCTCTGTCCTCATATCACCTTGCCAAAAGTGTATCTCCTTGGTGCTTCGTACGGTACAAGTTCCTGGTCTTGTCAGTCGCAATGAAAATAAGGTTGAACTTCACCTTGATCATATTTATTACCTCCACTTGTATACGCATTACATTTAGCGACTTCACGGGTCGCCTAAGTGCTTTTTATGTGGTTGCTTCAATTGGCAAGTTCCTGGTCTTGTAAGTCGCAATAAAAATAAGGTTGAATTTTTCTCCACCTTGATCATGTTTCTTACTTGCATTTAGCGACTTCAAGACTATTTCTGGACCACCACAAAATTTTGGTATCCAGTACATTGTCAGCTAGGTTTAACACAGAAAAAATCCATTGAGGTAACAACTGGTAGACTAAAATTTATACTGCATAGTGTCAAGCAGAGTTGATCGCGACGCGATAGGAAACTGATGATCGGCAATAAACAATGTGCATTTAATTGTTCAAATTCAATGCTAAATGCACAATCCGATTGAGACAAAAAGCATGTCTTGCGGATTGACATATATATATGTATACATTTTCTCCCGTATCATGCAAAGTTCATACCCGTCTTTTCACGACGATAACGTTTAAATAAAAGATACAAAAATAATGTAAAATGCACAATCCGATTGAGACATAAAGCACGTCTTGCGGATTGACATATATATATATATATATATATATATATATATATATATATATATATATATATATATATATATATATATATATATATGTATACAAATGACTTTTGGCCAGTCTGCTTTAGCTTTGCAGGCAAAACTGATGTGGAAGACTATATATAACACGCTCTGTCCTCATATCACCTTGCCAAAAATGTATCTCCTTGGTGCTTCGTACGGTACAAGTTCCTGGTGTTGTCAGTCGCAATAAAAATAAGGTTGAACTTTACCTTGATCACATTTCTTACCTTCACCTGCATACGCATTACATTTAGCGACTTCACGAGTCGCCTTAGTGCTTTTTATAGTGTGTGCTCATGGTTGCTTCCTAAATTGGCAAGTCCTTGGTCTTGAAAGTCGCAATCAAAATAAGGCTGAATTTTTCTCCACCTTGATCCTGTTTCTTACTTGCATTTAGCGACTTCAAGACTATTTCTGGACCACCACAAAATTTGGCATCTAGTACATTGTCACCTTGGTTTAACACATATTTGCATTTTTGTCTTTTGGATATATATATAACATGCAGAGATAGATACAGTATTGACAACAGAATACATGAAATATAACTGCGGTAACAATATTAAATTGTCAGGTCAATGATTTTTTGCAGGTAATTTCCACGATAATTATCATACAAGCTTGTTTGTTTTTCACTTATTCTGTTTAACATTTATTGTTTTTACGGGTCGCACGGTATGTAGATTTTTTTAAAAATCGGTTTTACCAAAAAAAAAAAATGCTTTACTGTGGCGTTATATCAGTAGCTGTTGTGAATGTAAGAAGGCACACGAACGTCGTGGTGGATGTGTCGAGGGGTCTTGGGGAACTATAGCGGGGACGAGTCAGTTATGTCGTCCCCTCGATTAGCAACGCTGACTCCGCCCTAAGTTCCTTACCAGTTTTCACCACGTACAATTCCCAACTTTTGCGACAATTTTCTCATGTGTATGTAAGAAACGGCTAGTCTCAGGAAAATTGGAAGTTCAAATGCACAACTCGCATTACCTAGCGTTTATTCATAATCGTTTACTTGGAAATAGCTAGCGCAGATATATGTAGACGGGGATCGAAAACGAAGCATTGTGGAGCTGCCATTTACTGTTTTATATTTTTAATTTTTTCTTTTCTGAATTTCTTAGCAAATTTTTAGAGGTGGATACAACATCTTCTTGGGTGGAGTTTGTTAGAGGCGCGTACAATCCCAACATTTGCTATAGTTGTATCGTGTGTATGTACATAAGAAACGGCTAGTCTCAGGAAAATTTAACGTTCAATTTCATAAGTCGTATTACCCAGGGATTATTGGTAATTTTCATCATTTACTTGGAAATAGTTAGCTCAGATATATGTGGGCGCGGATTGAAAACGAAAGGTTTCAGAAGATGGCAGATTTTGGGTCTTTTTTCGTTTCTCTTCTGCATTCCTTACCAAATTTGGCAGAGCCGGATACGTCATCTTATTGGTGGGACTTGCCAGAGGGGTGTAAGGTAAGTGTGATTTCATTGGATCATGTACTGCTTGTGGAGCCCAACAACCACTTTTCGTCCCTTTACTTTCATTTTGAAATGTTCCAGATACATTATAAAAGACGGCGCACTTCGAAGCGCCTTCACTTGTTGAACAGTTGACAACACAAGAAGAACGAACTCTCCGAAATATCCACAGTCGACTTGCATCAGTCGTTGCAGTAACTTGGTAAGTTTGCACGTTGTAAAAGTTTTGAATTAATTTATCTCTGAGTGTGCATGGCAAGCTTTTTTTTTTTTTGTGAGCATGTTATGTAAATTCGATTCCACTTTGTTTCAGATATTTGATGGACCAGCGAATGAATTGCGTGGTGCAAACGGCTATGGCTGAATAGTGTGAGTATACTTTAACACATTATTTGCCGAATTACTTCATTGTATTGGCTAGGTAAATTTCATATCATTTTGTTCTGATTTAACAGTATTGTGGCACTTACTTTTAGGTTTCTGTCTTTGTTTCAGGTTGGGGGATCCGTTGAATCTCGTTCAATAAGCAAATGTAATATGTATAATCTTCTGGATGTTTTCTGAGATTTAAATGCAGGTTTCATGTTAAGTACCAACTTGGTGATAATTAGAGGGAGATTGCTTGATAGTCAAGGAAAACATTTCAATGTGAACATATCAAAGTTCACAGGACCCGGTCAAAATTCGTTGGCGAACAAATACATTACTTCGCTGAATGGTCGGATAGATTTTTTCCATTTTGGTAATAAGTTTAGCCTCACTAAACGTGGTAATTTCGTTTTTTATTTGACTAAAGAAATTAAAAAAACTTTGCTTGATATTCACATTTTGTTGCAAAGACTAGCCGTTGTTGTTGAATTGTTCATGAAAGAAAAAGTTTGGAAAGTTGTGTATGGAATAAATAACGTACAATTGAGTGGTGCTGGTATCAAGCGCGGTTGGGAGCTATTAAAACAAGTGTGTAGCACATTTTTAAGAAAGTTCAAGGAGTTTGAATTATGTCAGTTTAGTAATGATCTGGTTAAAGTTTTTACTGATATTTCTGTCACCAATACACAATATTTATATATAAGATTAAAACTACCTACTAGAGGGCTACTCAAGATAATACCTAGTGGGAAATACACCGTGATAACTTCATCTATAGCAAATATTCCTTTTTGGGAGGATTTGATCAAAGAACTGAAATGATTTCCAAAATATTAGATTGTTTTGTTTCAATGCTTGAAAAAAATTACATACATAGAACAAATTACGCGCTCACAACAAAATTAGGGAAAAGACAATTAGTGGACATCATTGGACAGACTGAAGCATCTTCAAAATGTCAAGAATTACTAAAAGTAAATTTAACTACATTCTTAAAACTCATGAATTCAGAATTTCGTAAGATATTATATAACAAAGGCAGCTTTACTGAACACCAGCTAAACTCGGTCTGCTCAACCTTAAGTGCCTACTTGCAGGTCGGGATACGAATTCAGTACGATGCTAAATCGCCAATATATTTTGGCGTCGAAAACCCAGAGGTAACTGTTATGTTAATTTTAAAAAGTCTGAAATTAGCTGATTGGTCAGTTAAAGATCTGGTACCGGCTAGTCCAAGAAAACGACTTTCAACCGAGAGCATTAGCGAAGATGACGACGTTTTTCTGTCGGACAGTGCACCAGCCACAAGGCCGCGAAAAAACACGCCAGAACCGGCGCAATGTTTGTCCATGCCGGCAACCTTGCCAGCGGCTGCTCCCACTTCAATTGAAGCCGCTGATCCGTCTTCGTCTAAAGAAGCTATAAATAACTCAGCGCATCGTGTCCATGAAACCGATTGCAATTCTGCTGAGATTAAGCGGCAAATCAACAAAATATTGATGACTCATGTAGGCTGGTTACACAAACAAAATAAAATGTTATTGGCGAACATAGATTGGCTGCAAAAACATATAGACTGGGTAGAAAAACAGGACGAGTGGCTCCAAAAGCTGGATAACTCACTTTTTAAACAGACGACTGATTGTCTGTTATGTCCGAGACACTGTCTCAGTATTTTGTCAAAAAGCACAGTAGCCCCTGTAGGAAGGAAAACCAAGCCAAAAGAATAAACATAATTACATTGGTTGTTGTACAAGAAATGATAACGGGCATCAATTAACAAGATATAGAAAGGTAAGTAATATCGATTTGTGTCTTATTCAGATATTGTTGCTTGTCTCGTGTTTCCGTGTGTTAATCAGTCTTTTTTAATTTGCAGAATGGAAACTAAGAAACTTGAAAACACAGTGGAAAGTACCCAATTCAGGCTTGCCTCGCACTAGGAAAAAGGTCAGTAAATTTGCATACGCTATATCGCTCAATTATTTATGTTTGTCGTGCTGAATTAGTTGATGGTGTAGACGAACGGGAATGTTGCTGTGACACAGGAGTATCCAGCTCGGGGAAGGTCTTCTGCGCTTGGATGTGTTTGTAAATACGACTTTGTGACACGTTGTGTAATTGGTGTTCGAGTTATTTCCGTCAGTAGACATGCGCTGGAGGGGATATAAGACTGCTTTGCAAGAGTCGGTGCTTGAGTACTGCTATGTGCCGCCGAAATCTCTTAGACGCGATTTAGACCTATTTTTGAGTCATACGTTCAAGCCAATATTTAAAACTGTACGGAATATGTTGCTGAAGTGTCCCTCCTTAAAATGTCAACTTAGTGTCTTGGTTAAACTGGGTAAGGTGGTCTACCCGGACCTAAAATTCATTACAATTGAACCATGGTTTACCACTTCTATTGTTCACATCCTCTCCAGAAATCGGTTAAGGCTGGCAGCGAGCATAAAGACATTGATGCGACAAATAATAGCGTCGTATGATTCATTTATTCAAAGAGGTTCAGGGTGGGTTTTAACTCGCATATTGGAGCTGAGACTAAAATTGAATAAGACTATTCTATTCAGTGGCGGCTGCTGCGAAATGTCTCTACCCAAGTACATAGCTGATAAAAAGGCATGCGTCAGTGTAAACGCGACAGATAAAAAATGTTTCATTAGTTCCGTTCTGGCAGCGGTATTTCCTGTGAAGGATAATCCTCACAGATGGCGTCACTATTCAAAGCATTTAGACAAACTAAATTTAAAAGGCATCACTTTTCCCGTGAATGTGCGTGGTATAAGACGTTTTGAAATGCAGAATGACATTTCAATTAATGTGTTTGCTTATGATAAAATAGTGTACCCATATTACGTGACCGAGTACAGAGACAAGGGATTTCATGTTAATTTACTGCTTTATAAAACTCATTTCTATTGTATTAAGAACTTATCGGCCTTGATATGTCGCCAAGGTCGAAAGAATAAGCGCAATAAAGTTCACATATGTAGCTTCTGCCTTTGTACATTCCGCACTTCGGAAAGACTCCAGTTACATAGTCAGCTATGTTCCGCGCAAGGCCAGGTCTATGAACTTCCCGTCAAAGGGACACAATTGATGTTTTCAAATTATTCTAAGCAAATTATGTCTCCTTTCGTGATATATGCAGATTTCGAAGCTGTCAATTCCAAGTCGATACGACCATTTCGGCAGGCTACAAAAACTTTAAGCCAAAGATCTCATCACCCTGCCAGTTTTTGCATGTTGAGAGTCAGCGTAGCAGACGAGCTGAATAGTGGGCTTATATTATACCGTGGTAAAGACTGCGTTAAGCGGTTTTATAAATGCTTGAGAGATCAGGAGCGTTATATATTCAAAACTTTGTGTACGCGTTACAAACCAATGCTCTGGGACGCGGCAGCTAAACATAAATTTGCTTTAGAATATAAATGTTACATTTGCGGGAAGCATTTAAAGTCGGGCTGCAGGGATCATTGTCATTTGACGGGAATTTACCGTGGCTTAACATGCAATGCATGCAATCTTACCTACGCCAGTTTAAATAACATAAAAATTCCTGTAGTGATTCATAATGCATCAAATTACGATTTGCACTTTCTTATTAGTGAAATGGAGCGATTGTGCCAAAAACAGATCAAAGTAATTCCGAAAAATTCTGAAAAATACTTAGCATTACAAATAGGAGACTTCCTATTTATTGACTCTTACCAGTTTATGGATGCCAGTCTGGGGGAGCTGGCGAAAAACCTTATGGATAAAGGAGTAAATGCCTTCAGACTAACCAGAAAGTATTTTCCAAATGTGGAACAAATGAAATTAATTACGAAAAAGGGAATATTTTGTTACGATTATTTAGATTGTTTTGAAAAGTTAAACGAAAATTCCCTACCACCGAAAGAACAATTTTTCAATAAATTAACAAACAGTCATATTTCCGAAGATGATTACACCCACGCAAAAACAGTTTGGAGTACTTTTAATTGCAAAACCTTGGGAGATTATCATGATGTCTACCTGAAATCTGATGTACTGTTGTTGTCTGATATTTTTGAGAACTTTAGGGAAACCTGCATGCGGTATTATGGATTAGACCCGTCAAAGTACTTTAGTTCACCACAGTTGAGTTGGGATGCGTGTCTTAAAATGACAAAAGTAAAATTAGATCTTCTGTGCGATATTGATCAATACAACTTGGTGGAATCTGCAATAAAGGGGGGTATTTCTTCTGTGACAACTAGGTATAGTGAAGCCAATAATCCCTACAGCGAAAAATATGACCCGTCAAAAGAAAATAGTTACATATTGTACACCGACTGTACTGCCTTGTATAGCTACTGCATGAAGCAGCCGTTGGGTGTTGGGAACTTCCGATGGCTGTCGAAGAAAGAGATCGAACAATTGAATTTAATTAAGGTCCCCGACGAGTCTAAAATAGGATATATTCTGGAAGTAGATCTCGAATATCCACCATCACTGCACGATGCGCATAACTGCTATCCTTTGGCGCCAGAAAAAATACGAGTGTCTACTGACATGCTTTCTCCAGCAGCAAAACGAATATGTGCCAAATTAAAATTGAAATTAAGCACAAATTCTCTGAAATTAATTCCCAACTTGCACGATAAAACGAAGTACGTCGTTCATTATCGTAATTTGAAATTGTATCTTGAATTAGGACTCCGACTCAAGACTATCTACAGAGTACTCGCGTTTCATCAAAGTCCTTGGATGCGTCCTTATATAGATTTTAATATGCTCATGAGGCAGAAATCAACGAATGATTTTGAATCTAATTTCTTTAAGCTCATGTCGAATAGTGCTTACGGGAAAACCTTAGAGAATGTCAAAAAGAGAATAAATGTGCGCCTGGTGAACAGTCCAGCGACATTTAAAACCTTGTCATCAAAACCAACGTTTCATTCCAGCAAGATAATTAACAACAATTTAGTAGGAGTCCAAATGAAACATTCTCAAGTCTGTTTAAACAAACCTATTTATGTTGGATTGTGCATACTGGAGTTAAGCAAGCTCAAAATGTACGAATTCCATTACAAATGCATATACCCCAAATATGGCAATCGCGTAAAATTGTTGTATACCGATACGGATTCTCTTATGTACCACATCAAAACACACGATATCTATCGAGATCTCACAGAAATGAAAAGATATTTCGACTTTTCGAACTACCCTAAAGATCATTTTTTATATGATGACCGCCATAGAAAGAAGCCAGGATTGTTTAAAGACGAAACAGCAGGTGTTCCGCTAATCGAGTGTTGTGGTTTGAAGTCAAAGATGTACTCATTTAAAACTTTTGATGATAAACTAACGAAAAAAGCCAAAGGTGTACCACAATCTACTATGAAACAAATATCCCATGAAAACTACATAAATTGTTTGAAGACTGTGATGTTGATGGAACACGAATTTCATGCCATTCAGAGTAAAAATCACCATTTATATACCGTCCACAGAAAGAAATTGACCTTAAGTGCTTTTGATGACAAAAGATATTTGTTAGACGACAATATAAATACGCTAGCCTATGGTCATTATAGAATAAGGAGAAAAAGAGCTTTTGATGAAAAAGATAATGCGTCACGGAAGGAAAGGAAAATTGGCATCTTGACATGATGAATGGAGAGAGATTATATTGCCTGTGGAAACCTTCCTGTGAATGCGGCTGCACAGCGTCCCAGAGGAGCAGCTGGCAGCCAACCCTCATATTTTGCTGTGAATAAGACACTAACGTGTAGGTGTGTGGGTAAACCGTGTTGGATACACAACCGTACCATACCATGGGCAAGTCTTCAAAACAAGGCGCAAGTGCTAGGAAATCTGGTAAAAGACTGAGAATGAAAATTGGAAAGCGGTATAGGGTTGACGTCTCGGCTTTTAACGGTCAAGTTTATCTTCACTTAACAGATTCAAATAAGGGTAAATCAGTTAGCTTGTCGAAAAAAAAATTTGTCAGGTTTTTGAAACAAGTTGATCAATTACAAACTCTGATTCATTCTTGCGAAAAACAAAATAAGTTACAAAAACTTAATGCGCGTGACTCTTCTTCAGAGAATACCTCCGATTCTGGTTCTGACACAGGAACTGATAACGAAGAAAAATGAGCTTATATGTTGCCGTCGAGGGCGTAGTAGCTGCAGGGAAAACTACTTTGTTAAGGCAGTTATCATCGAAATTAAATTCATCAGGAAATATGTATTACATACTAGAACCGGTATCATCATTTATGTCTTATAAAACGCATAATCCGCTCCAACTCCTCTATGCAAATCCAGGAAAATATGCGGCTATTGTTCAGGCATATTTTTCCAGAACCGTGAAAGAATATTACCAAAAAGAGTTTCAAAAAGCAAAACATGCTAATATAATAATTTCAGAACGTTCTCCCGACTCGGGTATTGTGTTTGTACGCACTTTATACGAGTCAGGTCACATTACCGACTTTGCCCATGATTTTTTATTAGACGAATATTCCCGCCAAGAACTTAGGAAACCGGATAGGGTGTTCTATATTAATACTCCTCTACACGTGTGTGAACAGCGTATACAAAATAGAGCCAGACCCGGTGAACTGCCTTGTGATCGGGAACACCTGAGAGTACTCGCAAGAAATTATTTAGACTATATCCACTCATTTCAGCTGGCAAAAAGCCACCAGGCAGTTCATATCACTGACAAGACAAGCTTAGGTGAGCTTGAGTATGAACTAACGAAATTTATTAATTTCCTGTGATGCCACAAACAGGGTGTCAGTCTTGCTCCGAAGCAGGAAGACAAGCTTAAGTAGAGACTAGCAAAGCTTGTAAATCTCCTATGATGAGATGAACTCTAATAGCGGTAGCGACGCAAGTTCTGACAGTTGGAGCAAGACCAGGAAAGTTTGCATCTGGTGCCGAAGGTACGCTGACCTAGTGCCAAACAAAAAATATTGTATTAGTTGCAAAGCTAAATGTTTTAGGGAGTGTGTTCGCTGCCATAGACCATTTCCTGACGCTAAGTATTTCTCGGAAAACAAAACGAGGTGCAATTCTGGTTCAAAAAAATATGTTAAAGAACGGGTCAAACGGAACGGCAAAGTTACTTCCAATATGGTAGATCTTATCAGTAAAGATCTGGAGTTGAGCGACATTTCTAGCGAAGACTCCTTTGCGTCAGAGCCACAGAGAAAACGAAATAATAACACTGCTGTTGGCGAAACCACAGATGTAGAGGAAGATAAACAGCCAAAAGATAAAAGCGGAAATATGATAGTAGTGCCAGGAAAGAAACGCTCCGCCAAACCGAAAGGAGTTAAAAATGGCGATGCTCCTTCCCCCAAGAAGCAACAGCGGGGGCGACCTCGCAAAGCTGCTGTGAAAAGCTTAGACGAACGGATACACGATCTCCTCACAGAATGGCTGGCCTTGAAACGCGAAGAAGGCGGTAATGATAGGAATAGGGTCGGGTTTATGCCGGTATTTTTTCGTTAACTGTGCTAAATGGGTCAAACAACAAACGTCGAAAATTTTCAGTGTCAGGTTTATTGTTGCATCATCCCTGATGATTTACCAGACAATTCGGTTAAGGTAAAAAGAAGAAAATGCTGTTTTCCTTGGCTTGCCTCTTGTTTTGCAAAAAACAATAACGATGGTAAGACGTCAAGCACCACCTGCAAGGTTAGAAAGAATTCTAAAACAAATATACTATGATCCCTCGCACCCAGCTAGTTTTAGCACTGCACGCGACTTGTACACTTACGTAAAAAAAATAAGAAAAAGGGCCACATTTCACGACGTTCAAGATTGGCTTTATAAGCAAAACCCTTACACGTTACATCGACGAATTGTTAAACGCTTTCCTAGACGAAAGGTGCTTTCTAGGGGTATTGATTATCAGTGGCAGACCGACTTGGTAGTTTTGGATCAAATTTCAAAGGAAAATAGCGGAGTGAAGTATTTGCTGACCGCAATTGATACATTTTCAAGGTTTGCTTTTGCCGTTCCTATAAAAAGCAAGACAGGAAAAGCTGTTGTTAAAGCATTTGAACAAATATTCAAATACAGTAAGCGTAAACCAATTAAGATTTCTTCAGATTCAGGCACTGAATTTTTGTCAACCGATTTCCAAAATTTCTGTAAGAAACACAGGATTGTACATTTTGTCACTTATCAGGATGTCAAGCAACAAATAGTTGAAAGATGGCATCGCACTTTGAAAGAAAGCATGTGGAAATATTTCACAGCCAATAATACACTTAGGTATGTGGACGTCCTTCCACTTTTAGTATTCAGGTATAACACGAGAAAGCACCGTATCTTAGGCTGTTCGCCACAAAGTGTCAACAAATCTAATGAAAAACTGATTTGGGAAAGACTGTATGAGACATACTTACACGAAGCCCAGAAGGCATTCAAATTTGACATTAACGATACCGTCAGAATTCAAAAAAAGAAAAACATATTTGAAAAAGGCTACGTTCAATCCTGGAGTAAAGAGATTTTCGTCATCGCTGACCGGTTATTTACAAATCCTCCTACGTACATTTTAAAAGATAGAAATCAAGAGATCATCAAAGGCACGTTTTATGAACCAGAATTAACTAAAGTAATTATCAATGACTAGTCAAGATATGATGGAGCATCCCGTGACCTCGTTTGATGCGCGTTTACAACATCCCTTTAATATGATTGTAGCAGGGCCTTCGCAATGTGGTAAGAGCACTTTTGTTTTCAATCTATTAAAACAGTCCGAAAGATTGATAAGCTGTAATTATGATTATATCGTGGTGTTTAGCGGATCAACAGAAACGCTATTTCAACAACTGGTTGGGACGTTGCCAAATACAAATATAAAATTTGTGCAAGGGCTACCCGATGATATAGATGAATATATCCTGCCAAATCATGCGGGCTTGTTTTTATTCGATGATCTCCAAAGGCAAGCCTCTACTGAGGATATAATAGGCGACATTTTTACCAAGAGAGGGCACCACGAAAACCTGAGTGTGTGTCTGATTCTTCAAAACCTGTTTCACGAAGGTAAAGAAAGACGCACATGCCAAAGGTCTTGTCATTATATGATACTCTTCCAAAATCCGTTGGATAACAGTATCACTTACATAATAGCGTCGCGCCTAGATCCCGTCAGAAAAAAAGCGTTAGCCACTCTCTTAACTAGCGTTTTGCGCACACATCGTTATATCTTAATCGACGGAAAGCAAGACACTCCTCCTCAGGCTAGGTTAAGAACTGACATCTTTAATAACTACCAGAGGTGTTTCTATCTTTCATAATCGTAACAAACCCGCTGTGATGGGTCGGAGAAATCGGGTAGACGAAACAGGCATGATGACAGGCAAGTCTGTTTTAAAGAGGAAAGATTTTTTGGGTTTACTTGTTCGCAACAAAAACAATAAAAAGCGCAGGAATGCTCTTGTAGACATTGCAGACACCTCTGAAATTAAGGCTGTGTGTGAAATCATATTGAATCTTCTTCACGGCAACGTTCCCATAACCAAATGTGTTCACAAACAATGTAAAAGGTACAGAACTGTTTTGAGAAGCTTAGCCGACAACAAAACGTGCTTAGCTGTAAAGAAACAAATTCTTAAAAAACAGTCTGGCGGATTTTGGGGGGCTTTGATTCCTGTCATAGGAGCAGCTTTATCGACCCTGCTGAACTAAATAAGAACCGTAATGGTCGATTTCAAAGAGTCTATCATTATACCATTAGCTGTCTTTAAACAACTAAATTTCAAAGACTTTGTGGCACAGACTGAGGCTGAACAAGCAAAAAACAAACACGCAGAAGAAAAATCACCAACCGACATCTTACACGATACGCGATTGCCTGTCGACACTAAAATGAAATTATATGCCCAACAAAAGAAATTTTATTCGGAAAAGAGAAAAAAGCCATACCCAGTGACCTTAGATACTTCCAATCTTTTAAAAAGTAAACCCAGCGTTAGTAAAAAGAGCGATATATCGTCTATAAGAGCATTGTTCAAAGACATTGATCAGCCTGCAGTCAATAGTATTTTAGAAACTATATTAGAACATCCCGCTAATATTTCATGGGACGAAAAGCTTCAAGTTGTCATTAACGGTACAACCATTGTCGGATCAAACTTGATTGACCTGTTAAAATATATCAGAAACGATGCTGTGGTGACAAGCGAGAGCGATATACCGCCAGGTATCGAAAGCTTCTTGCAGATTTTACTAGAAATTGGTGTCCCCCGTGCCTGGATCAAAGCACCTGCACGTAAGAGTCGTCGTAATCAAGTAGCTAGTTGGATAAGTTACAGATAATGGAGCATACTTCAAATTTCTACATGGTATTACCAAGTAATGTAAAAACAACGGGCGAATTTGAAAAGAACAAGATTAGTCATTATCATACCCCCATGCCGCGACCCGTTCAACTAACGGGTGGTCAATGGGAGTGTGCCTTGAGTGAAATATTTTATCCGCACAGCTGGTATAATATAAAGGGACCGCTGACACGTTTTGAGGTGAAATGTGGTCACGGTCTAAGACGAAGCTATAAAGTAGCCGTGAGCATTGCAAAAGGCTTCTACACGCCCAAAAGCTTAGCAGATGAAATGAACTCTAGATTTAAAGCAATTACTACTGCCCCTTTTTACGGACGTGTAAAATTCCTTGAGTCGGTAGGAATCATGAAAATTACTCTGCGACACGGAGAGACGTTAACTGTGCATTCCCATTTAGCACAACTAATGGGTTTCGATAGAAAGGTTTTCAGATACAAGGCGGGGACGCAGG
This sequence comes from Hermodice carunculata, assembly GCA_964020975.1. NCBI lineage: Eukaryota > Metazoa > Annelida > Polychaeta > Eunicida > Amphinomidae > Hermodice > Hermodice carunculata. The sequence continues at coordinate 152,699 of CAXHWN010001835.1, read as the reverse complement.
TTTCTGCTAACGACTATGTTTTCAGAAGTAACAGAGCGAGCGATTTAAACGCAAATCTGCACCAGATTTATGTTTATTCAGACTTAGTCAAAGAAACTTTGGTAAGCGACTCTTATGTTCCTTTGCTTGCGGTTCTCAATGTGAGGGGGTGGCTCGGGGACAATATGCATGAAGTATTAGAAACGAGCGGCTCGACCATCAACTCCATTGAGATTGCTTTGTGCGACGACCAGGGTGAACTAGTGCCTTTCCTATACGGAAAAGTTATTGTGAAGCTCCATTTCAGACGGAAAAAGAAAGATATCTTTTTGAACTAATGAAATGAAAGTTCCATACAAGTGTGATTCGAGGTCATACTGCTGTCATTATGCAAATCAAGCAGGCGGCAAACTTCCGTATTTCTCTGGAGACTTAACGCAATCCGGATACGGCTTAGGTAACTTCTTCGGGGGGTTAGCCAAAAAAGCATTACCTTTTCTAAAAACTGCTGGCAAGGAACTGCTAAAAACGGGTGTTCAAGTGGTCGGCGACGTGCTGTCAAACAAAAACGTAGGCGAGTCCATACGAGACAGAGGCAAAGAAAGGCTGATTGCCATGCATCGGAAAGTTTCTGAGATAGTAGACGATAGTGATCCTCGAGATAACGCTCAGGTCTATCGCTCGAGCCAGCCAAAAAAGCACAAACGCGAGAGAATTGCAGCGGAGCCAACCCAAGGAATTCCCATCAAAAGACGAAAAAAACAAACACTTAAATCGCACGACATATTCGTTTAAGAAAGGTAACAACATGTCCCTGCGCACGACATATTCGTTTAAGAAAGGTAACAACATGTCCCTGTTACACGAACGCTCTTGCGACTGTCTAAAGTCAGAACTGGAGTTATTCAATGTCCCACCCACTCAAACTAGCATCGAAAGTGGTTTTTTCTCGAAGTATTACCCCGTCACAACTTTAGACCGGGGTGGTCCCATTGAATTTAAAATAACAGTCGACAGCGAACACTACGTCGACCCAGCTCACATTTTTCTGTATACCAAATCACGTATTTTAGCTCAAGACGGAAGCCCCATCCCTGGAGAAATTGAAGTATCTGGAGCTAAAGCATTTAATGACGATGCAGTTGTGTTTCCGATCAATTATTTTCACGCGAGCAGGTATAAAAATGTGGAAATATTCCTTAATAATAAAATGATTAACCAAAGTGATAACCTCTATCCTTATAAAGCATTTTTTGAGTGTCTCCTATCCCATGGAGCCGACTCGAAGAGAAACCAATTAAAAATGGGGCTTTTCAGTAAGGATACAATGGCAATGGACAACAACTTCAGCGATTTCGACAAGCCTGTTGCAAATGTAAACAAGGAAACGCACAACATGGGAGCCAGATGGCGCTACGAAACTTCCAAATTCAGCCGAATGTTTGAAATGTTTGGGCGCATACATTCAGAGCTTTTCTCTCAAGGCAAATTGCTCCCTGGTAATTCGACGATCAGAATTAGGCTGCACAGGGCCGATCCTTCTTTCTCACTAATGGCAAAATCTGCTTCCAAAAAGTATGCAATAGCCATCGAATCTGCGATTTTGTATGTCAGGCGAGAAAAAATTAGTGCTAGCGTCTTGGAAGCACATCAATTAGCTCTCCAAAAAGGACGATTTAAATATCCAATGAGACGAATTGAAATGAAATTTTTCACAAAAGGAGCTGGTCGACAAGACATTTCTGAAAATAACCTTTTAGAGGGTGTTCTACCTCGCAAAGTGATTATCGGTTTGGTAAAGTCAGAAGGCTTCCACGGTAGTTATCAATCATCCCCATTTAATTTTGCGCATTTTAACGTTTCACAGATGACACTGCGTGTTAACGGACAAGCTTTGCCGTACGATAGCTTAGAAATGAACTATAGCAAAAAGCACTATCTTCAGGCCTATTTTTCCATGCTGATGGCTTCAAATAAGCTCTTTCGAGATAACGATCTGGACATTTGTCCTGAGAAAGATTTTCCAAACGGCTATGCAATTTATGGCTTCGACTTAACGCCAGACTTGAGCAATGACTGTCAATTCCAGTTGGTGCATGAAGGAAAGCTAAGTCTCGAAATTAAACTGGATCACTCCTCTACATCTAGCATTACCGTGGTTTGCTATTTCGAGTATGACAGCATTCTGTCTATAGATTCTGACGGTACAGTTTACTACAATGAATAATGTGGCAATTACGCGGATACTCACTGGTCACAAAACCACACAAAATATATTTAAAGGTGTATTTCCTTCTGATCAAATTCCTTTGTCGAGGCCAAAATTTAAACCCGTATGTTACGTTGCCAATATCGACCCCGCGCGCTTTGCAGGCAGTCATTGGGTCGCCCTGTACTTGACCCCTGAAGGCGAAAATGAATACTTTGACAGTTATGGTCTCCCCCCCCCCCCATTCTCCCCAGGTTCTTAAAACTGCTAAGATTCGATTATCGTTATAACGCAACCCAACTGCAAAGTTTGAAATCGACAGTTTGTGGACAATATTGTGTATTATATGTCTGGAGAAAAAGTTTGGGAGAAAGTTTAGAAAGAATAATAAACTATTTTACAGATGAAAGACACGAGAACGATTTAATAGTAAACCAAATTGTGGAAGACGAATTTAACGTAGATTTAGATGTCGTCAGTCCTGATTTTATTTACAGCCAGATGGCGTCGACATTGCACAGATTCCAGCTTCATCTTAATCTTGCAGGGCTTCGCCGCTATTAACAATGGATGAAGTGGAACATATAAAACTATTTGCTTCAGACTCAGAAGAGGAGGAAGAGGAGGGAGAATGTCCGCCAACGCCGCCTGCAGCAAACAGCACGAACAACCACGAAGAATTCGTATGCATTAAAAAACCCACAAGGACGCCTGGATCCCAACCCGCGGTAGTCCAGGCGCTGCAGGTTTCGATTTGTATTCCTTGTCTGAAGTTTATATAAACCCTTACAATATTGCCAAAGTTCAAACTGGTATAGCAATCGTCAAATTTCCAGAAACTTGTTACGGTCGCATTGCTGCGCGTTCCGGATTGAGTGTTGTGTACGGACTGCACGTGTTAGCCGGAGTTATCGATCCTGACTATAGAGGTGCAATTTGTGTGGTACTGCACAATCTGGGCAAACACCCAATCTACTTGCCCCCTCACAGCAGGGTGGCCCAAATTATTTTTGAAAAATTCATGACGCCCACCGTTCTTCTGGAAACTGAACATCCGGACCCTGGTACAGAGAGTGCCAGGGGAAGTGCTGCGTTTGGCGAAGCCAGTGGTCTATTTTAACTTTCGACACCAAATAGCCAAGATGAAAACATTGGGAGGCTTGACTTATAATATAATGACTTTACAAGGAAAGTGGTCATGTGACTATAATATAATGACAATGTTAATACTGACTTTACAAGGAGAGCTGCCATGTGACATTATTTTATCCTGTTTATAACGTTAAGAAACATTTTAATTATGCTTGTGTTAAATTGCTCGTTGTTCTGCTGTCGGGGATACGGTAAAACCTGCACGTCGTGTTCCGGCAGGTACAAGGCGGTTGGGCTGCACTTAATTGTGTTGGCCTTTAATCCCTCCGTGACAGCAGAACAACGAGTTTGTGTACATCAAATGTAAATGTTTAGGTATAGCTAAATGCGTTAGCGAGGAACACCTTCGACATCGAGAAGCCACGTCGAAAACATTGGGAGGCTTGACTATAATATGACAATGTTAATACTGACTTTATAAGGAAAGCTGTCACCTGACTCTATGTAGTTTTTTATGCTGTTTGTAGCGTTAAGTGTTAAATTGCTCGTTGTTCTGCTATCGGGGATACGGTAAAACCTGCACGTCGTGTTCCGGCAGGTACAAGGCGGTTGGGCTGCACTTAATCCGTGATAACAGAACAACGGGTTTGTGTACCTCAAATTTAAATGATCAAGTATAGGTAAATGCGATATAGTTTACTCTACTATTCATAAGTTAATTATTGTGGTAACCATAAACACGGGCCCCAGTGTGCTATTCATTAATGGTTTGAATTTTTCCCGTTCACTATGGAAAGCATCAATGACATAAGAAAGTTGTATATTTCCGAGGCACGCTTGCATAATTTATGCAAGGTGAGTGGCTACTTCCAAAACATTGCCAGCAGCTTGCCGCGTGTTGCTGACCGTGTTTTTGAGGTGCAGGTTCCACCACTCCCTGGGGCCTTACCATTTGAAACGTTCACCACGGGAACCTTAATCTCCGTTATTTACCATCTAGGCTATTACGACCAGCCTCGACAGGTGGCGAACGAGATACCTCTGCTCGAGGTGTTACACGCGGCAGTATTTTTATCCGCGGATAGTTGGTTGATTTCCACATTAGATGCTAGGTTAAATAAAAATAATATAGCCGAGATCTTTGATTCATTTTATAAAACATATGGTGCGGACCACATAGCTACAAAATATCTGTTTAACAAATTTTATATTTGGTTCGGGTATAAAAAAGATAAAACACTTTCGCTTGTATGTCCAGAAAAAAAGATCAAAAAACGCAAAAGACAACATCGCTCCAGGTCTGTTGTTCGCTACCTGACGGACCGCCAATTGGAAACGCTAGCTCAAAATTCCACACATTTTAGTGCTTACAAGCATTTCACAAATTGTTACCAAAATATGATATCATATAAAATTCCCGTTGGTCTGTTTATCCCCTTCAGACCGTCCGCCTTTATTACTTGTTTAGATTTTCTGTTAAACCCACAGAGCATTCCCGATATGGGAGATATTCCCATCTGGGAATTTTATTTTGTAGCTATGTATCTTGATTCACCATTACTTGATATTCTTTTATATCATCACTTTTTAAACTTCCGCAATGTAGTAGATCTGTTAATAACTGTCGAGCGTGATGTTGGATTGTTTTCAACCGCAGGACAAATTATATTTGCACACCTAAATTTTCACTTTGGGCTATATCCCGACCTAATTGTCTGGTTGTTTTATGCAGAAATTTATGATTGCGGCGAGCAAACCCTAACAAATTTCATTAAAAAATACAATTCCGGACTCACTATGTATTTGACCCGTCCACCTAAAAACGGAGCTTGTGCTTTTTGTTCGGGCAAAATAAGTTTTGTTGAACATTCTTTTATTGGATTCGCAAAAACGCTTCAACTTACCCCATGCTGTTTCCATCCTGTGCACGCTGAGTGCTTCAATAATAGGACCAAAGGGACACAGTGTCTCTCTTGCCGAAACTTGTATTTTTTATAGGGTGCATGCCAATTTAAGTATGAAACATATCCATGAATAATCAAAATGATTTCCCCGGGTGTTGTTGTATCACTAATATATTGTCACAAACGAGCTTACGTTAAAATGACTTCTTTGATTTTTTTGACAACAACACAGTTACACATTTTGTGTAAACTAAGCGACTATATTCAGGCTATGAGTAGTCATTTACCACGGAGTGACGACTATTTCGTACTTCGAGTGCCCACGCTTCCGGGGGTTAATCATCCGGGCACATTTAAGAGCATCCTAAATTATCTGACCTCGCCAAGTATAGAACCTGTCCCCTCAATAGCAAGCAACTTGCGCGAGGTCATACACGTGGGTATTTATATATTAGCAGACCCGCTTTTAGATAACATCCTTGACTATTACCTAAATTACCGCACCGCGCACACCATTTTTGTGTCCTTTTTAGAATTGCTGGGACCCGATAACCCCAGGGTACAATATTTATTCACATTTCTTTACAACCACTACGGTCTCCCCCCATCCAAAGTCTTAGAGTTGGTAACCGCCCGCACTCATTTGCGCACGCGTTTGTTAGGGAATTTTATTCGAAATTATCACAGAAAGTGTTGTCATTTTTGGTCTTTCCATCCAAACGGCGCAACCTGTTCAATTTGTAAGACAGCTATCCCAAAACACAGTGCTTTCGAGGGGCTGCAAGCCACAGTCAGATTCATGCCGTGCTGTTTTACTTTAGTTCACATTTCGTGCTTCAACTCAAAAATCTCTGACTATCCAACAAATTATTGCCCAGAGTGTTTTACAATGTTTAAATTTGGTTTAGTTGATGAATCTGTCAGTGCCCGATTATACTTTGGAGAAAATTTCCAACGTGAATGCCGCAGGGAAAGGAACGTCGAACCTACGGCTGTATATCCTCATCCTGGCCATAGGAATCCTCGACTTTTTCCCATTTAAACAGACGTGATGGTTGAAAACACTGCAATATCACCAAAATTGGATTGTTGTATTTTGACATTATTGTTGTATTTAATTGAAATAAAGAAATACAGTGAAAACACGTTATAGACACCATCTGTTAACGCCCTATGAAATGCGTCAGATAAGTGCATTATGTCAGACATCTGAATGTCTTTATAACGTGGTCTCACTGTATAATTAAAATCTTGTACATCTGACTTTTTGTTTTTTATTGCCACCACGGTTTTCCTGATGGAATGTGAAACTTTCCTTCAAGGAAATCAACGAAAACCGGACGACAATGAGGTGGTTGGTAGCCACTGATACCCAACGTGTAAGATCTGTTCCTCGCTTTATATCGAGCAAATCTTACATAAATGCGGTAGTTTGTAATGGAAACGGTTAACCTTACCATCTTCTACCTTGTCAGGTTGATAGATGGGGAGGGGTCAACCCGAGTCGTTTCCATGATACAAAATACCGGGGGATCCGGACTGTGTATAAACACACACACACTTTCTGTTATTTATATGTCTTGTTTCCATGATATGAAATACCGGTCGCCACACACGCACAAATGCGGGCGGAGTGCGGCACTTCGAGACACGCTCGAGGAAGGCCATACATAATTCCCTGATAACTGGTGGTGATACTTTCATAAATTCATCAGTTAAGGGAACTTATTTTGGGCTCCACGAGATTAACCACTCGACTACATAAAACCCTTAGCAGGTACTGGGATGACAACCTACGGCAACTGATGGGAGGACGCCCCGAGGTTTTAAAGTTTTTTTGCGGTCTCCATCCCCGTGTTCCAGTACCCCCAAGTGTATACTGGGATGACAACCTACGGCAACTGATGTGAGGACGCCCCGAGGTTTTAAAGGCTTTTTGCGGTCTCCATCCCCCGTGTTCCAGTACCCCCAAGTGTATACTGGGATGACAACCTACGGCAACTGATGTGAGGACGCCCCGAGGTTTTAAAGGCTTTTTGCGGTCTCCATCCCCCGTGTTCCAGTACCCCCAAGTACATATACTACTCACGGTGTTATTAAGTAGGTCCTACTATTATTATTATTATATTTTTTTTTAACTGTCAACACTGCCGCCGTGTCGGTTTCAACAGTAGCAGCTATTGAGTCCTGGTCAGTTCTAATCCCATTATCATCGCGAGTGGAAAGTGGCCTTCGATGAATGCATGGCTAGTCACTGGCCACTCAAGCGAGACAAAGCTGACCGTCTCCCTCCGGCTGCCGACACCAGGGACTTGTCAAACTTGCACAAGCCCACTCTGGACTACCATCAATTCGGTGGGAGTGACGTCACAACATCCGGGTTTTGCGGGATCTTAGAAGTCAAATCAGTGCCACAACTTTTTTATTTTTGCATTAATGTAAAATGATCCACGTCATGATTTAAGTTTTGTTGAGTAAGACCTCTACATTTCTATGTGGCTCTTTTGTCAATTTAAACAAAAACTCTTGCCCTACACCCTACAATGGAAATATATCGTTCTCAATCACGATTTGATCAAAGCGGTCAAACCTGTGTGAATACAATTGCATGGGTACCGGTCCGTGCATTTTTCTTGGTTAGCGTCACGAACGATGGTTCCTCTTTTATTTTTTTCTAAAGATCGGTTGTGTGTTATAATTGCCATTCAACTATAGTGGTTGAGCTTGTTACTGCAGTAAATAGTCCATAAACACACTTTATCGCAGTTACTGACAAACTGTCAGCATGACAAACACGCGGCAGCGGTATTTTCACCCGAGCCATGTTTACCTGCGGCTGGCGTATTTTACTCTCTTTCCGTGAAAAAATTGGACCCTCTACTCTAATGTACGCAAAGACTGGTACACTGGTAGTATATGTTGTCATTCTCACCAATTTACAGTGTTAAATTTTGTTCCTTGCTTTAATAAATTGTCCGTAATCGTCACTTGTCACTCTGCCCTCCTTCCCAATTGTATTCTACGAATAAAATATGTTTAAACCACTTGTGTTCACACAAATGTCACCCATCTTTCTAGCCCCAAGGGACCTCCCCTAGCTTAGCAGAGCGAGGGGAGGTCCCTTGGGGCTACCATCTTTCAAGCCAGACTTCACAACACGAGGCAGCGAGTTCTACCGAACGAAACAGCGATAGAAAAACTTTTTGATTAGATAGCGAACACCATGTGATCGATTCTGGGCCCTTGTAGTTTCCGACTAAAATAACGACGCATCTGTTTGAAATAGAAGCAGTTTTGAAGGTGTTCCCGCTAAAATACTTTTGTTTCAGCCAATGGGAGAGCTTGTTGTTAAAATAGACAAGGTTCTGAGCATTCTAACGATATAAACAACATGGCGCGGAGACAAAAAAAAATCGAGATAGAGACGATGAAATCACCCTATTTTTGCGCAGTTTTGCAAAGTTACATCATTCAAATTGTCACAAGCAACGACCCAGTCATTGATTTAAATCATCGTAGAAGGAAAATATTCATTTTAACGCCGCTCGAAATAGCCATCGGCAAGAACTGACGTTTCTCTACAATAAAATGTGCATGCTTGCATGTAAATAAACAAGAGTAAACACAAGGTTTTTGAGACGGCCTTGAATCTGTCACGTGCTTGACTGCTCATGAATAATTCATAGCAGCGACAAGCCGGCAAGTTTGACAAGTCTCACTGGACGCCCTCCGCCTGACTCGGGCAGTGCAATTAATACTTCATTACACAGTAGCTCAATTAACAGCTTCTGAAGAGGGGTGCGTTATGACCGCTCGCATGTCTGTGTGATAAGAAACACAGTGCAGACCGCCCGGCGCTAATCATCTGGAGTCCGTGTTATCTGGTTATAGACACGTTCCACGTCAATTAGCCAGGTTAGAGGGCCTACCTGTATGGTAACCGAATAACGCTTCGACGTGTGTTTACTTGAAAAATTTATTTTTGCAATTAATTTTATTTTGAATAAAATACGGAAGACAGTCCAGTGAGACTTGAGCAAGTCTATGCAAATTTTGCAGGTCAAATGGTGACCTGCTTTCTGATTGGCTGTTTATAGCCGGTGCAAATTTCCACCGGTCCGCGCCATCTGCAGGATGCGGATGGAACTTTGTGAACCCTACCAGTCTGGTTCGTCGCCTTCAGCGACTTACTGGTCCCACGTCGCGATTAAACACTCACTTGACCCACATCGCCGTTAAACACCCCTGTTAACCCCTTTGGGACAAATATGACGAACCAGACGACAGCCAGTCTACTGCTGCACCAAAGCTTCCAATTTAGTGGTGTGGAGGAACGCTTAATTGATGATCACTTTCAATAGGCCTACATCTTATGTTGATTAGCAAATCATCGTAGATTTCATTTTGGATAATCCTCGTTATAAATGTACATCATTCGATTACTACCCATCACGAAATATGCTACATTGTCAGATCGGAAACACTGCCATGCAGTATGATGTAGAGATGTCATTATCACAGAAGTTTGAAAATTGTTATGGATGACATTTCTTGAAATAACCTGGTCTCAGAGGGAATATGTGTCTGTAGGTACTTTTACCACCTTAAATCAAAATAGCCATCTCTCTCTCTCTCTCTCTCTCTCTCTCTCTCTCTCTCTCTCTCTCTCTCTCTCTGTCTCTCTGTGTGTGTGTGTGTGTGTGTGTGTGTTTGGGAGCATGTATTTGAAGAGAACCCGTGGCCGGACTCAGCAAAATAATTTGATGAATCTAGTTTAGTAAAAGTGGCAGAACTACTACACCTGATTCAATGTGCAATAATGACTATGGAACATAACACATAAAACTATTGTCCACTTCTTGTTGAACCTGATTCCTGTCTCTAATTGTCACAATGTATTTCCTTAATATCCACGAAGTTTGTATTGTGGTAGGCTGTAGTGTGTCCAAAGAATTCAAAGAATTTCACTGGCCCATATCTCGGGACAAATATAACGGTCCAATGCTTCCCAGGCGTCTGGTACGGGTATGTGTTGACAATCAGCAGACTGGGGTGTTAGCTGAAGTTATATGAGAGTCTCTCTGAAGGGTTGTTACTAGACTAGTTCCATCAAATTATTTTGCTGAGTCCGGGTAAAAGGCTTCAAAACATATTAAGTAATTACCCGCTGAAGACCATTTAATCTATTTGGGCTGATACAGCCCATGTTAAAATTTTACAGAGGAACGTTTGCAATATGGACAGTAGTAATTCCATATGTATATAGGTTAGACAAGGACAGGTTAGCTTATGGAGAGTAAAGAGTTCGGACTGCGGAATAGGGTATTGACTACTAGGAAGTGGTTCTGGGCAAAAAGACACAAATACAATTATGGACAGACAGCGAACTTCAGTCACCTGCCTGACCTGCTTATCATTATATTTTGAAGCACCACTGGGACAGCCACCTAGCCATTGTACCGGTCAATTGATATGATGGATCACTGCACAAGATGTGCTCCAAATGACTGTTACCTGGTTTGGACATTAACCCTTTAACTACACCAATGACGCCTACCCATGTGTTAGGCTGAATAAAGACCGTCGCTGTAGTCTACTAACTACGACTTATGTGTATCGTATATGAACTCTATGTATCATCTGCATGTCATTGCTTGATTGAATATACCTCAGCTCTTTGCACTTGCACTGGCTCACGCTGCCTCATATGCCTGTTTATGACGCCGCCTCAATGTTATCATCTGGCTGCCGAAATCTGCACTCTTCCTTACCAGTGAACTTTGACTTTCACATGACTGGTCTGCTGTCATGCTCGAGTGCCTATCTGAATCAGCTGGTCTGGACCTTCACCTCCTGATGTCATATGGCGACCTGAACTTTCTCATCTTATGGCACCACATCTGTTGTATTGTGCCTCCATTTGGATTACCAATGTATCCTCACTACGATGTCTATGGACAGATACCTGGCACTACATTTTGTTATGCTGTGGCCATTTGAATCTCCACAATACTGCCTGTGACAGCGACAACAAACTGTTGTTTTGTTAATTTTTCTTTATCTATATGTTCATATGCTGTGCAAGGAGATCGATTACGTCCATGGTATGAACTCTCTGCAGTGCAACCACTTTCAAGACTCCTACCAGTGACTTTTACACATTGCTGTCTACAACCGCCTTTCTATAAAAAACTTTAATGGACACTACCGAGAACATTTTTTTTTATTCGGTTCATTGTAACTGACAATGTACCTTGAATGAGCGGTGGGCATATGTAGCATTATGGCACTGCATGAGAACATTTTTTCATAGATAAATAAATAAGATGAATAAATTAAAAATTATTCTTTAATAAAATACCCTTCATATAAGCTGTTTGTAACTGGCAATCTCAAACTGTACATTTAAAGGCAATCCCACCTGCATCCTGTTTCACAACTTTTAATTCAACAGCAACCTACTGTTTTATTGTATCTCTAATGTGGCCGTCAAATACCTATCTTACTTTGAAGTTTTCCAATTTAAGTAAATTACCTCGTGCTCGAACCAGTTGGCAACAAGTTCTATTTCTATTTATACAAACCAGTCTCTCAACTTGGAATCTTAATATACCTAAGGACTGGTTATAAGAATTTAATTTGCATATTAGTTTAAAAGCCGCCACACCCCTCGAGATTGCCAGAGCTGAAACTTGCATGGTACTGTAACAATCTTCAAACAGAATACATATATTTTCATCAAGCAAAATTGGTTGGAATTGAAGTGTATGTCATATACCTGGAATATGATATTAATATAACACAACGAGAAGTACAAAAATAGAGCACGGTTACACCACAAAATAATTGTTATTTTACATCTGAGGTGGCGTATTGGCCCCCAAGTAACTCATCATAAAATATGACTTGATGCTCAAGTCGAACTGAGAAAATCTGATGTACCTGGTCAATCACTTTATCTATAATTCCTGTAAGTTTCCCCACGCATTGTACTCGTTCATGCGTATAGTTGTTGATAATGATGCACGACCTGAGCATTTCCGGTCTTGCCATTTTGACCTAGGAATACACTCACGTCTATGCCTCTACAAATTCCAGTACTCTCAGGATCTACGCATGGTTTATATTGTGCTTTGTTTACAAACATCCCTCTCACTGGGTTGCTGCCGTTTGTCCCTTGAGGTCACTGTTGCTTACTTGACCATTACGTGAAGCTGTCTTTGTTATTTTTACTAGACATAAATGGGTTACAAGAAGGCAATATAAGTGACCAAAAATAGCGTTTTACACATTATTTTTGTGTGAAAGTATACTACTGCAATGTCAACTATTGATGTATTTTATTTTTAGTGCATTACTGTTAGCTGTACAGGAGGTTACTGTAACCTTTGAATCCAGGATGTTAGTGTAACTGTCCGGACTGTACGCTCCGGTTCTACACTATAAATTTTATTCCATGCTGTAAACATAGGTCTATGCACCTTTTATTTCTGTCGCAGCCCTATATCCCAGCATTTTACTCTTGCATTTGTTATATATTTACTGTTAGTTACATTAGTGTAACCCTAGATCACAGTATGGCACTGCAAAATGAGCAGTATGTTAATGTAAAGTCTGTTAGCTCCAGTACCATACTGTAAATATATGTCCATACTGTGTAGACTGTAAGGTGCGGTACTTCACTGTAGCTTGTACAGAAGATAACTGTCACAACTGTTAATTACAGTGGCTTACTGTAAACACAGGCCTATGCAGCGTGTCCTGTCGCAGGATTATATTCCAGAATTTTACCGTAGCTTGCACAGTATATCACTGCGAGGACATTGAATAGTGCTGGCAATATATAAATATATATATATATATATATATATATATATATATATATATATATATATATATATACATATATATATATATACATACATATATACATATATATACATATATATATAAATATAAATACAAATAAGTCTTTCTTCTTTTTTTTCCGAGGGCTGGAGTGTTTAATAGTTTTCTGAGGAGAATCATGTGTCCAGAAAAGCAAATATGTGGCTGCTGGTGACGTGCGGTCCCCTGGGAGCTGTGACGTAGTCACGTTTTTAATTCCCGTCTCATCAACAACCGTTACTGTCTGCCGATAGATGGATCATCAATGCAAGTTCAGTGAGTTAGTATTGTCACAAAAGGCTTTTAATTTTGGGCGTGGTTGTGTTTTTCGCACATGTGTATGTCCACGTGAAACGTGGCGGCAATGCTACGTAGAGCATGAGTTGATAAAATATACATTGAGTCGTTGATATTTCATTTCGATTTTGATGATTTTTTGGAAGCGCTCGCCTCCCTAGAACTGTGTTGCCCAATGTGGATGGAAGGGGGTGAACAGTATACAGCCTTTTTATCAACATCTAGCTTCGTAGGCAAACATGATGATCTGTCTGATGCACAGACTAGGCGCAAAAAAGTTAAGCCAGGGAATTATCTGTGGTCCCGATCTTTAGAATATTATGGCTATGCTGTTCTTATATGGCCATTTGGCAACGCTGCATATGCTTGGCAGGTCAGACTAGGGGGTGTTACTTATTTCGCTGCCTCACGGTGAATTCAGTGTCTGATACAAAGTCCATAATCTGGAGCTGACCACTACCTACAACTGGCAACCGTATGGCATTGTATTTCCTGTTTCAGGTAATGCTCCCCCTGGAAAAGTCCCATTATATATCGTACATTACATTGATTCCACAAATTAAACTTCCCTTAACACTAATCACACATATATTTTGGATACTTCCTCTTCAAAATATCTAATTGGGGCTAAACCACAGTGGCTGCCATTTTGAAAATTATGGATTCCACACCCAATGGTTTGTAATAAATGTGGATAGTATAGGGCCAATCTGGGGGAGGGGTAATGATATATGCAACCAAAAGTATATATTTTGCAAATCTTTCAGAGCATGAATAACACAATTTGGATTTTTATCTAACGATGATAACTGCTTCGGACACAACCAAGCAGGCAGATTAAAGCTAATCTAGTAAGTCATGAGTTAAAGGTAATTTATAGACATGTTTGCTCTGGTAGCTCAGAGAACGGACACCTGGAACCTGGTGAAATATTATGCTAACGACCATCCTATGGCCTGTGCTGTTTAACCAAACTACCGTTGCTATGCCTTGCTGAACTTTGCGTTGCTATGCCGGCCCAACTTAATCCTCTAGACAAATTGAAATAAAATGCTGTATTTGAGTTTATTTTATTGCAAAATAAAGGCATGTGACTGCCGCTTTCTCAATAAAATATTTCAACCGGGGCTATGACTATGCCGTTTCACTCAGAGACAACCGAGCAGGCAGATCAATGTTAAGACAGTAAGTCATCTTTTTAGCATACTTTAACGACCATTTACCCTGGAAACTCAGAGAAAGGACACCTGGAACCTAGTGAAATATCATGATGCTGTTTACCCGGCCCAAGTTAGCCCTGCAGACATGCTGAAATGAAATTCTGTGTTTCAGTTGACTTTAGGGCAAAATAACAACACATGTCGGACACTCTCTTGATAAAATCTTTCAACCGGGTCTATGGCTATGCTGTTTCACCGAACACCGTAGCTGTATGCAACCATGCTCTTTCCCCAGCCCAAGTTAACCCTCCACTGCAGACAAGTTGAAATAAACTAATGAGTTTGATCTGACTTGGTCTACCAATAATGTTTCGATTGTTTAAGGATAGAGCTGAGTCACGTAACCTGTTTTGAAAGTGGCATGAGCCAGCCATGTGGTGCTTGGTCAGAGCCATCTGCATGTGGCTTGTTGCAAATTTCATGATGAGCCATAGTTGTCCAGATGGTACTGTCCATACGTGTATTGTGGAATCCATTAACACATTGTGCAATACGAAACATTTACTGTAGAGCTATTCCTCATAGACATGTAAGGCACAAGGCATTATTTTCAACCTAAGATCTAACACCAAAGTTTTTACATTGATAGGGCAACATCTTTGGATGTTGAACAATAACTTGAACAACAGTGTGCACATTAACAAATCCCAACAGCTTAATGCACATGCAGTTTTTTTCGAAATTTGAACAGTTAAGAGTAATTTAGTAATACTCAATGTGGTAATGAACCACAATATGCAATAGACTGATACCACTTTTTTTTTAATCAGGGAGAGGTGAGATGGGAAAGGATATGATATCTGGCATGCACAAGGATATATGACTGCCTTGTGCTCAGCCAGGTGCCCAAAATATGTACTTTATATTTGTTCAAAATGATATATAGAAGGCTAATACAGATTTATCTAGTCAGGAGAGGTGGGGTGGCAAAGGACAAGATAAAGGGTAAGAGGATGCATGGCTGAAATACTCAGCTAATTAGCAAGAGGATCTTGTGCAAGTAGCCTAGGCTAGTCCCATCTTCTCAGTTGAGCTTCATTCAGTTATACTCCATCGGTTCATCTGTAGTAAATTTTCGTCTATTATTGCAAGGGAGTCATGTGTCTGGCCTCGACAGAAGAGGATTGACTGCAGATAAATCAACGGAATTAACGGAACTCTAATGAACATCATCATGATAGAGCTGCTCTTGGCTAATTGCACAAAGCACTATTGTTACTTGGCTGGCCTCAGGGAAGTTATGCGTCCTATTTCTATATTTTGAAAATTATAGAGATTCATTAATTCAGCAAGAAATAAAGCTAGTAATACCATGTTTGTAGATTTATATCATGGCTTAAACCAGCATATTACTTAAATGGGTGACCTTGACAAGCTTTTGCAAGATCATGCGGGCCATAAAGTGGATGATGGTCACTTGCTTTTTATGAGATATGTTACGTTTCATTGAAGAATATGATATAACTATAATACTACAGGTCCTTCCCAACTGCCATCATTATAGAGTAGGTGCAGTGTATACGTTTAGTGGGGAGACGATGGCGTAAGAAGCTGTATACACTTCAAAGTGTCAAAGGAAAAAATAGGCAATAGTTTTCATGCTCGTCCTAATTTCTAGCCTCTATATGGCGAATGCAAGTGACACCGAAATAATAGCAATGGACGATTAGAGTAAAGCCCTTACACAAGTTTAATTGCAAGACGAGTGTAAGAGCGTCTTTTTTTCTCTAGATCTGTCATGGACTTCGTCAGTCCACAGTCAAACCTTAGAACAGTTCACTCGAGTGTCAAGCTATCTAGAAAATGGATGATGCCCTTGAAAGAGACCCAGCAAGATGTCACGTAATGCCACTATTTTTATGTACGTTGAGGGGGCGGGGGCGGGTACAAAAAGAGTACTTCCTCTACTGCTTGCATAATGATGACAATTATGAACTGTTCTTTACAAATATTATTACGGATAAAAGCCTTATTCGCGCTGTGTAAGTTACTGGTGTCACCACCTCTGATTTGTTTATGGAGGATTTGACAAGATGGAGGAAAACACATTAAAATTCAATATTTCCACAATTCCCCATTGCACATTACAAATTATGCCAAATGTACCTTAAGTCAAAAACACTGTGTGTTTGTATGAATGACCTTGACAAAGGAATCATAGTAAACACACCAAAAAATAACGAAATGACAGTAACATACATTTGATATAACACAAATTACAGTTAAGTCAGTAGAAGTAAGAGTAAGAACCAACGAATTTACAGTAATTTGTCATAGGAATTGCAATAAAATACAGCAAAAGTTACCAAAAATCCAGTAACGCAGTAGAAATTAATGCATCGAACAGCAGAAAATAACTGAAATTACAGTATCAGACAGTTGGAATAACAAAAATTGAGGTAAAGTATAATGAAATTACAGTAAGATCCAATATATGAGAAATTTAGCACATTGATGGCTACATAGTGTTTGCTGTCAAATGAAAAAATACGCACAGATAAGCTATTATTTCAGAATTGTCAAACACAGATGAGCTGGCCTGGTACTTAAGGCTTTGAGTAAACATTGATTTAGATTGACTTACAGAGTTAACCATGACAACGACCACGTGCCATGTGGAGCAAGTGGAAAACTAAGTTGCACACACACACACACATATATATATATATATATATATATATATATATATATATATATATATATATATATATATATATATATATATATATGTATATATATGGGGCTTTGGAACATACATAGGCAAGAATAGGCTTATGGGGCATATATAGGCCTAAATAGGCATAGGACAGCACAAAACAGCACACTTAAGCAGCACACATCTGCACACAGGGCCACACTCATGCACACTTTTTGTTGTTAGTAAATCAGACACGTGTAAAATAACATTTACATAACCTTTTTTTTTTATCTAGACTCTACAATATGTTTGTATGAGATGGAGCACTATGTCGTCATCTTTCCGTTTCTTTTAAAATAGCCGATGACGGTGTCCGTATGGGTCCCGTCACAGTGGTGTATGGCGTAATAAAGAAAATCAGTGTCCACTTCTTATTAAAGTGTGTGTGTCAACGCACACTTTTCTGTTTTTCTAGGAATTCTTTATTTCTTTCTTTCTTCTTTCTTTCTTTCTTTCTTTCTTTCTTTTTTTACCGGCAAATTTGTCCGACATTTCATTTGAAAAGTATTACATGTAGAAACTCCAAACTTTGCACAATTATACTTCTATGGATAAAGTCTGGCCTTTTTATAATGAGAGGTCATGCTTTTGAAAATTATGCAAATGAGGGCTAATTAAAGTTTTAAATCTTCAATATCTTGTATACTATAGTAAATGTGGTCCCGAGTGTATAGGAGTTCAATCATAGCAAGGTAAAGGTCATCTCAAATGTCAAGGTCATGTCAAGGTCAAAGGTCATGTCAAGGTCAAAGGTCAATTTTAAGCCAAAATGTCATTTTTGAGGTCAAGGTTCACTTCAGGTAGAGGTCATCTCAAGGTCAAAGGTCATTTCAAGGTCAAAGGCCACTTTCCTTGGTGGCCTTCTTCTAGCCATAACTTGGTCAATTTGTATCTAATTTTGATCATGTTGGGCTCATATTGTAGCTATTGTAACCCTGCATATTTTAAAATTTATGTGTGACCTCTAATGGTCAAAGGTCAAGGTCATTTGAACCTTTGAAAGTTTCATCCAGTCAAAACTTGGCTATTTTCCATCCAATTCTAATCATGTTAGACTCAAATTGTAGGTATTGCAACACTGCACATTTTTATAAGAACATGTGACCTCGAAAGGGCAAAGGTCAAGGTCATTTGGCGCTTTGAAAGTTTCATCTAGCCATAACTTGTTAAATTTTCATCCGATTTGGTTCATGTTCATGTCAGTTTAACTTCTAATAGGGCGTTCCTGACCATTGTGCATGTAATGAATCTAAAACAAAAGTTGTAGCAATTTGAATTATGCTAAATAGCACCATTAGAAATTTTAAATCTTAAATAACTTCAAAGCTGTAATAGATAGAGATGCCATTCTTACTTTTACTCCTGTGTTATGGAATAGTTGTACATTGCCATACCAATATGCTTTGAAGACACACACACTGATTTGCTATGCAGCAAATCATCTTTTCTAGTTGAACCTGATTCTGTCTCTACTTGTCACAATTTATTTTCTTAATATTCACAAAGTTTGTATTGTAGTAGGCTGTAGTGTGTCCAAAGGAATCAAATAATTTCACTGGCCCATATCTCGGGACAAATTTAGCTGTCCAATGCTTGCCAGGCATGTGGTATGGGTATGTGTTGACAATCAACAGACTCGGGTGTTTGCTCAAGTTATATGAGAGTCTGTCTTAAGGATAGACACTGTGGAAATAAGGTCTCGTCACGCATTGTTTTATCAATGCGGAGCTTGGCAGTGAATGATGTCTGGGGAAATGGCATACATCTGTGGGTCTACCACACTGTTGTCGGCAGTAGCTGAGAAAATCTGGCCACCAATTATAATATTATGTCTCCTGGTGGAAGCCGGGGGACATATTGTTTTAGTGCCCGTTTCTTCCGCGTTTTGTTGTTGTTGTTGTTGTTGTTGTTGTTGTTGTTGTTGTTCAGGTTCTTCAACACTTGGTTTCCGTGTGATAAGTCTTGAAGGACTTAATGGAATTTGATGAAACTAGGTAGGATTATGTATCTAGGCAAGACCTAGGTTGGGATCGTATTTGGGTGACCTTGGCTTAATTTTCAAGGTCACATGGTCACTAATGTGAAATTAGTTTCTGTGCGATAAGTCTTGAAGAACTTACTGGAATTTGATGAAACTTGGTAGGATCATGTGTCTTGGCAAGACCTAGGTTGGGATTGTATTTGGATGACCTTGAGCAAATTCTCAAGGTCAAAGGGTCCCTAATGTGAAATTGGTTTCCGTGCGATAAGTTTTGAAGGACTTGACAGAATTTAATGAAACTTGGTAGGATTATGTATCTAGGCAAGACCTAGGTTGGGATTGTATTTGGGTGACCTTGACTCAATTTTCAAGGTCGAATGGTCACTAATGTGAAATTGGTTTCCATGCGATAAGTCTTGAAGAACTTAATGGAATTCGATGAAACTAGGTAGGATTATGTATCTGGGCAAGACGTAGGTTGGGATTGTATTTGGATGACTTTGAGCGAATTCTCAAGGTCACAGGGTCACTTATGTGAAATTGGTTTCCGTGCGATAAGTTTTGAAGGACTTGACAGAATTTAATGAAACTTGGTGGTTTTTATGTATCTAGGTAAGACCTAGGTCAGGATTGTATTTGGATTACCTTGAGCAAATTCTCAAGGTCACAGGGTCACTTATGTGAAATTGGTTTCTGTGCGATAAGTCATGAAAAACACGATGGCATTTGATGTAACTTGGTAGGATTATGTATGAAGGTAAGACCAAGGTTGGGATGGTATTTGGATGACCTTGACCTAATTTTCAAGGTCACAGGGTCATTTATGTGAAATTGGTTTCCCTGCAATATGTTTTGAAGAACTTGATGAAAATTGCTTGAGTAATGTATCTAGGTGATAGCTAAAAATAGGATTGTAATTTTCAAGCAGACTTGGTCATTTGTAATTTGTTATCACCTGTAGCTTATTCAGAGATGTAAGTGTTTCACCGGGAGACATTTGATTTTCTGTTGGAAAATCAGTCTGTTCTAGTTTTTTTCTACTTTTGGGCATAACATCTGGTACCTGTTTGGATGGGTCAATGTTGAGTAGAAAAAGACAGTAGCCATTGGGATATTACTCACGACCAATGCCTTTGCCATCATTGGTGTTCCATTTACCTGTCTCCATAATCAATCGTCCAATTATCTAAAACCAATAGAAATCTAGGAATGGCAGTCCGAGTCACATTTGTTGCAGACAATTGGCAGATAAACTGCTGCACCAAAGCTTCCAATTTAGTGGTGTGGAGGAACGCTTAATTGATGATCACTTTCAATACATCTTATGTTGATTAGCAAATCATCGTAGATTTCATTTTGGATAATCCTTGTTATAAATGTACATCATTCGATTACTACCCATCATGAAATATGCTACATTGTCAGATCGGAAACACTGCCATGCAGTATGATGTAGAGATGTCATTATCACAGAAGTTTGAAAATTGTTATGGATGACATTTCTTGAAATAACCTGGTCTCAGAGGGAATATGTGTCTGTAGGTACTTTGTACCACTTTAAATCAAAATAGCCATCTCTCTCTCTCTCTCTCTCTCTCTCTCTCTCTCTGTGTGTGTGTGTGTGTGTGTGTTTGGCAGCATGTATTTGAAGAGAACCCGTGGCCGGACTCAGCAAAATAATTTGATGGAACTAGTTTAGTAAAAGTGGCAGAACTACTACACCTGATTCAATGTGCAATAATGACTATGGAACATAACACATAAAACTAGGGACAAATATAACTGTCCAATGCTTCCCAGGCATCTGGTATGGGTATGTGTTGACAATCAACAGACTGGGGTGTTAGCTCAAGTTATATGAGAGTCTCTCGGAAGGGTTGTTATTAAACTAGTTCCATCAAATTATTTTGCCGAGTCCGGGTAAAAGGCTTCAAAACATATTATGTAGTTACCCGGTGAAGACCATTTAATCTATTTGGGCTGATACAGCCAATGTCAAAATTTTACAGAGGAACGTTTGCAATATGGACAATAGTAATTCCATATGTATATAGGTTAGATAAGGACAGGTTAGCTTATGGAGAGTAAAGAGTTCGGACTGCGGAATAGGGTATTGACTACTAGGAAGTGGTTCTGGGGAAAAAGACACAAATGCAACAGTGTCACATAGCATAATCAAAGCATTAGAATTATACCAAATTGTCGGGACATGCCACAAAAAAGCTTTTTGTTTTATTTTCTGCGTCTTCATGAGTTTTTCTTTCTGTTTATGACAAGCATTAAGATTGATGTAAATATAAAATGTGCAGTGTGCGCATGCACCCTACAGTAGGATATCCTGACAATGTACAACCAACATTTTGTTTTTATATGTCCATGGCTACACGTACATTTTGTTTTTATATGTCCATGGCTACACGTACATAATGTGTGTATATGTTTATATATATATATATATATATATATATATATATATATATATATATATGTGTGTGTGTGTGTGTGTGTGTGTGTGTGTGTGTGTGTGTGTGTGTGTGCCACTATGTTTTACATGGACTGCAAACCTTACACACATTTGTGCTTTAAATAACCTGTGTGTTTGTAGTTAAAATAATGCATGCCAGACCCAGAGGTAATCTTATGGGTGTCAGAAGCGTGTTATCGCATGCAACAGACAGATAATAATTTTAAACGGATAACGTTGATCTTCTTACTTGAGCTTTTCTAAACAAAATAAAAATTAAAAGTAATAACTATTTTTGTTATCAATTCATGAATTGGACATTGTCAAGAACATTTATTTGGGTATGGGTGACCCCAGAAACATGTTTGATGGCACATGATGCAAATTTTACCTGCTAAAACTTCCAGGAACACCATCAACTTCAAGAAGCTTTTCCGCAGTACAACGTTGATCATGTTTCTCTTGGCGGGATCAAATCAAGTATGACCTGCAGAAATATATAGAAAGTGTTAGCCTCAGTACAAATGTCTTGAAATAGTGAATTAAATTTCCAGCACATGTTACTATGTAAGGCATCTTGTAATATATGTATATGTTTCATACTCGCACATACCCACCGATAATTTACTTAATGTTGACAGAATGTAATTTATAATGCAAATGTTTGGTAGATGCTAGCAATGGATTCGTTCACGATGGTTTTCAAATGCTGAATTATTCTTGCTTCGACGTCAGACATTTATAAATAGCACAAACATAAATTGCCTTGTGGTAGTATTCTTGTTGTGTAAAATCAATTGATAAAACATAAAATCCACAATTGGGTGTGCTGTTGTTATATTGATCTAATGGCCAAAGTACAAAATACACAGCACATGTATCTTGCTCAAACTGAACTCTGACCATAAACCCAAGAACAGGGATATACATTGTATGTAAAGGTCATGTGAAAAACACACATCATGAAGCTAATGAGAAAAAAGTCATGTAAGGAAAAAGAACATAGGAATAAGAATGACGTTCACAGCAAAATTTTGTAGGATCTAAATTTGCCGATTTCAAACTGTTTGAGTGAGAATTTGGCTTCCTAAAAATAATGAAAATTTAGGGTGAGGTTGGTCAGGTCATTTACATTGGTTGAACATACATGGACAAAGCATAACAAATGTGTACCACATAAAATGTTAATACAAGAATGAAGGTATAAATTAACGAAGCCAATCAGAACTTATAGGTGAAAATCAACTTCTCAAAACGGCACATTATTACACATGTCCCCAGTTGAATGCAAACCCTGGGTGTACAAGATTTCTATATAAATAATTACATTGTGGGCATACTTTACATGAAACAATAAAACAAAGACGTGATTGCACGACTGTCTTGCGATTAAATCCACTTGAATTAACATGTTCGTCGTATGAATATAAAAGCGTCCTCGTGTTGGTATTTTGTACGGCAAGCCATACTCAAATATTAATTCATGCTTTCACATTCTGTACGTCAATGAAAAGAAGTAGAGAGTAATTTTAGTAGTTATGGCAGTTAAAAGTTCATTGAACAACCATAAAAAATGTAAGCAATAGACATAGGCATCTTGTTGTTTGCCGGTCATACATGGTCATTGTGTCAGCAACCAGCACCATTGTCGCAACAACGAAATGAAAACAAAAACTACCAAACGAACAAACAAACAAACAAAGCACATAATGGATCCCAATCCATCGGAAGATAAAGAACAAACTGAGGCATTATATTCGTTATCAGGGCACATGTGCTGCAATGCACGTGATATAGGTATGTAAATGCAGATGCCCACGTCCTATAGGTTCTTTCATGCATAGAGGTCTATGTGTTAAGATTATGTGAACAGACATGTGTGAGTAGCAGTGCCCTGGCGTAAACAATGGTGTATCAGGCCACAAGGTAAGTTTCCCCGGAAGCAGTGCATAACGGGTATGTAATAACCCTGTTGGAGACACCAAACAGCTCACCCCCAGTATCCCAGACGCAGGATCAGAATATAAATGCCCAACCATGTCACAAGCACTGGGGTTACCATAGCCATGGTGTGAAGAGTGTTTGGGCAAGCGTAAAAGTAGTAAGATGCAGCCACTTGGAAGGTTGACAGTCAGGTAATAATGTGCAGTGATATTGCACCTCTTCTGCTTGGTATGTGTGCCCAAAATGCCGGGTGAACTACTTCTCAACACAGCAGACATAAATGAATCGCTCTGGGAAATTGGCACGTCTTCCATTTCAGTGCGACTCTTTTTCAACATGTGCGCTTTGATCTGCAATATTTTATGTGCTGAAAACATGAACTTTGTATTTAATGCATAGAATTTCTGAGAGCAAGGCAAGCATTCAGCAGTATCACTTAATGGACTTGTCAAGGGTGTTTAAGTAGAGCCTCTATTTGTGGTGACTTTGTAATTTCTTTAATCTTTGAAAAAACATAGTACAAGTACAGTGCCAATGCTAAACATCACTCCTTTATGCGTTTCATACACGGGTAAATGAACTTTCTCACGCAGTTGAGCTACAGAGCTTTTTAAGTCAGAAACTTCAGGGTCCGCAAGCTCTTTGGGCTGGATGTCGCTTAAATCTAACTTTGACGTCGTGGCATTATTTGAAGTACAGCAGTTCCAGATATCCAGAGCAAATTCAGCTATAGACAGTTTTTTTTGTTTTGTTTTTCTTTTTGTTTTGCTTTTTTAGTTTTGTTTGTTTTTGTTTGTTATGCTTTTTTGGGGGGGGGGGTGTTTCTTTTTTGTTTTGCGTCAAACTTTCCACTTGAAACCATATTATAATGGGAATTAAGTATGACGTGGGATTCATTGCTGTCGATATATCACTCGGGAGGCGGTGAGACTCTGTCAGATCGCTCGCCTATCGGCTTGCAATCTGACTTCGATCACACCGCCTCCTTCATGAAATATTGGAAACAATGAATGTCACGTCATACTTAAGCCCTAAAACAGCGTAAAGGTTTCACTTTGCACAGGTTTCACAAGCAATAATAAGTAACTGGCGTGGGTTTCATGAGATTTGTAGCAAGAGATTGAAACAAGAGTACGTTTATAAAGGCACCATTAAATAAAGGTTTCAGGCAGTTGTCCAGGCTACTCTTCAGAGAAGTTTTCCCCAAATGACGGGATTGATTCTGAAAGATTGTTCAAAGCAAAGAATTCGGCATATCATAACTATATTTAGACTAATTCACATGAGAAGTTGGCACGTATCTCACAAAACCACAACACAATTTCCCATTTGGATTAGAGCACTCTTATCGGCAAGGGGTGGTACATCTCTGTAGTAAATGTTCTTTGCAAGAAAATTATACCTTTAGAGGATCTCTGTGCTCTTGGAGAGTTCAACTTCTTTATACGGTGTGTAATTGTACAGGCTTGCTATCACCGTCCAATGCAACCTTGCTGCATTTACTTGTTTCTGAAGTCTTGTGGTGTGACATGAGTACCAGCAAGACCAGCAATAATAACAACAATGACACTGAAGTAAGACTGCTGACTAGCTTTTCGTCTCTTCAATTTTAGAGAGTAAAGGTAATAGCCTGTTGATAAATATCTGCATGGATTTTGAATATATATATATATATATATATATATATATATATATATATATATATATATATATATATATATATATAGTCAAATGAAAAATCATGGTCGAAAGTCAGCTGCTGTTGAACAATATGATTCTCTGAAAGCTGGTATTGGGTAGAATGTACAAAATGACAGTGCTTATTACAAATGTTATGCAACTTTGTCAAGTATATATTTTTTAATATGAACATAAAATTATAAGGGTAAATGCCTCACCTTCTATGTTTGTAATGTCTCCCTAGCAAACACACGGTCATTGTTTTTTGTAATGACTGTCAAGTCTCTGTTTTTACTTGATCCAAGAATACAATATTGTTTTTTTTCCCTGTAAGGTGAGCAATGGCATGACAAAATAGACATTGACCAAGAGAGGGCTGCCGGCTGGGTGGATTACGCATGTTTGAGTCCTCATATATGCAATTTTGAAGCTAGGATAGCTCATTCTGTTTCTAAACACTTCAGGATTAACAAATTTACAATGCCTTTGTTTTATTATTTGCTTCGGAGAACTCGTTTAAACAAGTACTGCATTTTTAATCCTTATTTTTGTCATATATTTCTTTCAAGGCTATATTACCATCACCAAAGCACTCTGGTTTGGGGGATGTCCAAAGGCAAAAAAAAAAAAAAAAAAAAAAAAAAATTCAGTGACACTGTATCTTTATCTAAAGACAGGAATCATGTACGCATTATTTTTATGCTAATTATGTGCTACATTTGCCAGTACAAATAAAAATATTCATAAAAATAAAACAATGTGCAAAATTCCCAACATTTTTCGACATAGACATGTTTACAGGTTAATTCATTTTCGGTAGCATGCTTATTAAGAAAAAAAAAAGGTTTTAGTGGCCGGTCAAAAACAATAACAATGTATACTTCTGAAGATTCTATTTTAGGTTTCCACTTAACACATGTTTAGCTGAGAACATGTCATATCACTATAAAACTTCAGTGAAACGGAAAAAAGTGTTGATGACGATTTCGGAATTGTATCCTGTTTCAGAAACTTTGGAGGGTTCTGTCAATGTCTGTTTGAATAAATAAACTTTCACACACTCTTATATCTCCAACAGATGCTAATTGATATCATGCCTTCACTGGCAGACGTAGCTGATGCAAAATGAGGAAAACCTTCCGCTTCAGGAAGGACATGTGACAATTGGGGGGGGGGGGGGGACTATTGGTCTGGGGGAGGAGGCAACGTCCATTGGGAAAACTTCAAAGGTTCGTGGAAGTTAGGTAGCAACAGCAGAATCTTGATCTAAGCCTGGAAACACTTTTTGCCTGCCAGCATGGGACTGCCTATGAGCGCCCCCCCCCCCTCCCACCATGCATGCCATTCTGAGAGCAGTCTCCTGTCAGGCAGAGACTGTCTTTTTTCTTCTCGTCGGGTCCTAGAGATCTTGCAAGACCTAGCAACCATGAAAATTATGGAGGGCAGAGTTGGTGCTCATATGCGCCCATAAGGCAATGGGCAGTTGAGCGGGTCTGCTAGCTCTGAGCCTAGTAGACTCTGGGAACATCCACCTGATATGAGTCTGAGATAAGTAATCTAGGTCTACTCTAGGTAGCCCGGCCTGTAGACTGCATCTGAGTCTTGATCCTGAGGATGCCAGCAACTGTAACAAAATGGCTGCCCTGAGGGGACAAAGAAAGCGTTCTACATGGGCAAAGGCTTAAAATGCCCTCCTCCAGCATGATTCAGTCGTGCAAGTAGTGCTCCACAAAAGTCTTAAATGATCGCCAGTGGCAAGTCTGGAGGATACCAAGACCAATGACGTTCCTTAGCCCTCTCCTGGTGGCAATAAAAACCCGCATTTCATGAGCTCTAGCCAAGACCTGTTTAAGGGACATGTCTCTTTAAAACATTTTTGTAGCCCTTTAGGATGGTATGCTTATTCTGCGATGATTTGGTATCTCGGCAGATCTGGTTTTCTTTGGGACTTACCCAGGGCAAAAAGAGGGCAGCCTCTGATCCCTGCCACCATACTTGTGGGTCACAGGCCAACGCACAGCGTTCAACTGACACAAAGCACTCTCCTCAGCAGGGACAGCCCCATCAATGGCACAAATAGTAAAACCCCCAAAGCTTGTAGGTGGACCTTGAGCCATTATGTTCTTAGGAAGGAAACCCAAGTGAAATTTCAGGTCACCTGGGAGTGGTCAGGCGACCATTGCATTCGGTTATTCAAAATGCATCATCTGTTCTGAGGCTCTTACGGAGGACCTTCAACTTGTACAGCAGGAGGTGCATGATTTCATTGATATGAAGGACCATAGATGAATTCTGTGACTGGCGCACCAGGCAAAAAGCCTTGCATTTAGCCCAGTATACAGAGAGGAATCTCAGAGCCACCTTCCAGCAGTTGTATCTGCAACTGATCCTGAGAAACCTCTGTCGTGGATGTGCTGTGCAACAACTGTGACATGTGAAGGTTGACCACTTTAGGGTTCCTATGAACATATTCATCCATGGTTGCGCCGAAAATTTCAGGCCTGCCGGTAGATGTAATGTTCCTTGACGCTTAATTCCAAACAATTCAGTGACCAATCCATCCTTAGCCACCTTGAGGCTGCTAGGATCAGATAAAATTCAAAAGGCCAAACCTTCCACAGGACCCGGGGCGAAAAGGCATAAGCCCAAAGTTGCTCCAATTTAAAGCTATAGTATCCTTTGCTAGGGGTATTGGGGCCGGCGCCACATGAACCAGAAGCATTGCATTTTCGCTTGTCTTGAACTGATCCACCTGTGGGGGTACTCCACCAAGTCCATTTACTACACTGTGGTAACACACACATACACACACACACACACACATATATATATACATCAGGGGCTAGTGATATAACCTTTAAATAACGCTTGAAAGGACAAGTAATAAACAGGAAACGATGGGGAAGCATTGTGAGAGAGCCCCGCATAGCTGTGCCTACCCCTGGCAAACTAAGCTCTCAGCCATGGCCGAAACACAGGTCATCCTCTGATACTGCCACTGTCAGATTAGTGACTGTGACTGAGAGCCCCGTGCAGTTATCTCGCCGGTCAGTGTAAGACACCCCCAACTTTTCCCTATTCGACCAAATCAAATAATCTGTACATTCCTTCTTTTTTGGTAATATTTGGAAAGGTTTTTATTTATTTATTTTTTTTTTATTTTTTATTATTTATTTCTGTTTGCTATACTGTATTCTGTTTACTTTATTTCTTGTAACATGTTCTTTAAGTTTTCCAAATTAGGCCATTCTTTGTCATGACAGAGAAATTAATAGCTCTTTGCAATCAAATATACAAACGACCAAAATTTCGTGCCTTCCAATTCAACACCAAGTGAAATTTATGTTTTTGAAATATTAATATAAATTTCACACTGTTCTTTTATCCACTTAAGAATCCGTTGTCAAAATTGTTGAGTTACTTCACAGTCATAATAGTAATGTATCGATATTTCTTTCCTCTTCATTACACAAAGAACCTTCACCTTCTTTTAAACCACATTTAAATAGCCTTGAATGTGTTAATATTATTCTATGAAGGAATCTGTACTGAAAGGCTCTCAACTTAGATGAGATAGTACTCTTATATATTTGTGTAAAACAACGCTGCCAATATTCTTCATCAATTTCTGTTTCCAAATCTCAAGTCCACTTTTCGAAAGTAACTTGTGGACTGATGAAAATGTTTTCAATCAATTTAGAATATTAATATGATGAAGCTTTGTCAGCTTTCGTTACTTGGTCTACATTGTATACATAGCTGTGCAAATTTTGAGTCCAACCATTATTAATACAATTGTCCAACTTCTTGGTATTGCAAATAGTAAATTTTGATACCTCAAATAATTTAATCTCCCATTTGGGTATCGTACACAAAACATATTATAATATAAAATTGATCTTCTTCATCAAGTAAATCAAGTACTTCATTGATTCTTTCTTCCTGCCAGGCTTTGTAATACACATATTTGTTTTCAATTACGATCCAAGAATTATACCACAGATGTTGATGTACAATGTCTTCAAAGTGTTTTGGTTCTCCAAAAAAAAAAAAAAAAAAAAAAAAAAAAGGAATTAACGCTACGGTATTATTACTTCCTTCCAAAAAGTACTTTTCAACCTTACCAATGATAATATCAAAATCCTGATACCAAATATTATATTTCCGTATGTTTTCAAAGCGTGGCAGCTGTCTGAGGCCCACTTCTTTCCAATTTCCTTTGTATTCATTACACCGAATTCTTTTCATTCAAACTAATTTTAATGCTTCATTTTGAGATTTAATGTGCGTCATTTTCAAGCCACCTTCCTCATAAGAACCAATTTTAGTATCTCTCTTTATTTTGTCTTTTTTTTTTGTTTTTGCCCAGTCCATAGGAAATTAAAGAGTAACATTTCCACTCGTTTAAAGAACTTATCTGTACCTTTTTTGTTGATTGGACTCGGAACTGTGTTCATCACATGGATTAGCTGAGATAAAGAAAAAGTTTTCAATATTGTCACTTTACCATATAGTTTCATTGCTGATCATATATTAAGCTTATGTTTAATCTTTGGAGTTAGTGGATTGTAATTTAGATTACACATTTTGGCTGTAGTGAGAGATATCCAAATTCTTAACATCTTAATCGCACCTTTCGTTCAATAAATCAGTCGTCAGGTTGTTAATACAAATTGTCTGCTTTTTAGAGACCGATTGGGCATTATTTCACTTTTATTATAATTCACTATTGGACCTGGAATCCTTTTGAAACGTTCAAATATTTGAATTACTTCTTGTGAGCATGCCTCATTAGCCTCAATTGTTAGCTTACTGTCATCTGTATACTGACTTACTTAATAGCTTATACCTGCAATATTGATACCTTCTATTTGAATGCGCTTTCTTATAATACTACTCCCACTTTCTGCACATAGCACAAACAGATAGGGGGGGGGGCAGAGGACACCCTTGATGCACCCCGCGGTTGAAGGTGAACGGTGTTGTTGCCCAGCCATTGTTAAGAATTTGGCTTTGTTGTATCTCTGTATATGGTATCAATCCAATGTATAAAATTAGTCCGAAACTTAATAAACTCCAAAGCTTTCTTCATGAACTTCCACTCCAATCTATCGAATGCCTTACAAGGTCAATAAAAACTGAAAGGGCTTGAATATCTTCTTTATCAGTAGAATCTAATATTTCCATCTTTTTCATAATATTTTCCCCTATATATCTGTTTTTTTTTCTTTTTAAGAATCCGGTTTGGTCACTGTTGTTAAGAATGTGCAGTATTTCTATGATCCTTTATGCAAGACATTTTTTTATTATCTTATAATCTGTGGTTAAAAGTGATATTGGTGTCCAATTTGTCAATTTTTCAGGATCTTTAACCTTTTTAGCCAAAAGGGTGATGATTCCTTGGCATTGTGAATTTGATAGATAACCTTTTTCATATGCAAAGTTTATGGACTTTAACACAAGATGTTTGACATTGTTCCAAAAGACTGTATAAAATTCAATTGGGATACCGTCTGTCCCAGGACTAAATAGTTTTAATAATATTGCAACTTCCTGTTCTGTTAAAGACCATCACAGATAGCTTGGTCTACATCTGTAAACTTTATAGTATTTGCGGCATTATGAATTTCTTCTAACTTTACGTCTAAAGTTTCTGGAAATGAGTAGGTTCTTGTAAACTTTAGCCTGCTCTTCAAGTATCTCGATCGTCCAACGACGGTATTGTTGAAACTTCTTCGCTCTCAATTAAAAATATATATATATATATTTATTTACTTTTTCCCCTTCCTCAAACCAGCGAACTTTACATTTTATAAATGTGCCTTTAGTTATATATTCCATTTCCTGTTCTTATTCATTTTTTTTAACTTAATTTCATTTTCATGTTCGTTAGGCTCCTGGTCATTTTGCTGCATTTCCTCTTAATCTTTTAATCTGTTTTCTATTTCTTTAATCTTATTTGCTCTTTCTCTTTTCTTTCGTGAGGCACATTTTATTGTTTCCCCCCCCCCCCTCCCTTATTTGTGACTTCACGGTGTCGCACAGCAGAGCTGGGTTAGTGTTTGGGGTCATATTTACTGTGTCTACTATAGTTTGTTTTATTTGATCAATGTACTCTTTATCAGTTAGCTATGAAGAGTTTAATTACCAAAATTCCCGACCTCTTTCGTTCAATTATGTGGCAAATGTCAAATTAATCTTTGAATGATCTGTCCTGAAGCCAGGTTTTATATCTGAATGTTTTACATATGAAGTCATACCAAAAGAAATCAAGAAAAAGCCTAATCGACCAAATATGCTATTTCTATGCCAGGTGTATGATGACTTTTCTGGTTGTTGTAGCCTCCAAATATCAACAAGGCCAGTATCTTCCATGAATGCTAGTTATGTAGCTTGAGCTTCCTGCTGTGTGTGGGCTCGACCACCTCTCTTATCCTTATTTACATCCAAAATTAAGTTAAAATATGTGCCTATAATTCTATCATCATTAGGAAGTTCCCCTGTTATGTTTATTTTTTTAAAAAAAGTATGGCTATCCTGATTTGGCCCATACAAATTAGCGAATGTGACGCGTTTGCTGCCAAAAGTAACATCCACAATAATATATCGTTCATCAACATCTAAGTGTACAGTGTGTATATCCCTGTAAAAGTTATTTTCAAATAAGATGCAGACTTCTCTTGAGAAATATTTCCAAATAGCAAATAAAACATTATAACCCTATGCAGCCCTCCATTGATACTCTACTTCAGGTGTAAAATTTGTCTCCTGTATAAATATGATTCCAGCTTCATTTTTTTTGAAATAATGAAGAAAAGAGCGTTTTTTTGTAATCCCGCAAGCCTCCTACGTTCAAAGAATTAATTACTACCTATTGTATTTGTGTCTTTTTGCCCAGAACCACTTCCTAGTAGTCAATATCCTATTCCGCATTTCGAACTCTTTACTCTCCATAAGCTAACCTGTCCCTGTCTAACCTATATACATATGGAATTACTATTGTCTATATTGCACACGTTCCTCTGTTAAATTTTGACATAGGCTGTATCAGCCCAAATAAATTAAAGGGTCTTCAGCGGGTAACTACTGAACATGTTTCGGAGCCTTTTACCCGTACATGTCTCTCTGTGTAGTGGCTCCTTGTCTAAGCTAAATATTCAGCAAAGACAACCCACATAATAAAAAATAAACATGAGCGTGGCAAATGATGAATTAGCTAAATACGGGAAGTTTTGCTTATAACTGCAGAGCTTCATTATGAAAGAAGAACACCTGTCAAACAAAACATAATTACTAAATTAGTATAGTACAGGTTCAGATAAAAACAATTTGACTTACCCCTGAACCAATATGTACCCTTTCTAGCTGGACAGCTTATCCTAGTTAAACCACCCGCCAGTGTATAACTGAAGTGGAAACAAGCTGGGGCCTTATATTCAGTCCCAGTGATAGTAAAATAAACAGTTGCAACCAGACCACCTATACAAACCAAGGGAAATCCCAACATGGACTGCAACAATGGACTTTCTGCACCGGAAATATAGAAAAAAACTCTGTGATGACATCTACCCCTCAAACAATTAAGCTCTATTTAACTGCCAACTCTGAGTCAATGTATCAACTTAATGTGTCAGGTTTGTGACATTTGAGAAAATACTGTCAATTTTGAGTAAAGGTGCATTTAGGCATGTCAGAAAAGAATGAAAGTCATTAGCATTTATGTCAAAAACATGTTATCAATACAATTTTTCTTAACAGGACTTTGAGTACAATTAGGCAAATGATGCATATAACCTTTTCCCATTTTTTTTTACCATTGTCCCTTCAAAATATACGTAAATATATATATATATATATATATATATATATATATATATATATATATATATATATAACAGTATATATGTAATAAACATATGTACTGCCTGATAACAATGTTTGACAATATGATTGTGCCGCCTACTTTATCAGTTTGTAGAAGTACCCTATTACCGATTTTTTTCATACCTAACATGAAACGAAATATGGCTAATCATGTTAATTAAAGGAACTAATATACAACCAAAAGGAAAGCAGAAGGTCATAGTAGTATGTGCGTGGTTCAGCACACAACCCTCAGGACCTTGTAAATTAACAGGAGTACATATGCTACTACACCTGTATAACATGTATAACGATATAATTCTGTCATACTTAGCAATGTTCGAAGACAATACTGTACATATAACGCAAGTGTTCAACCTTGCAAGGCAGCAATTCAAATATGGAAAATGTAAATAATTAATGAACTCTGCCACCTGCACATGAACCTCAACATAAATAAAATTACTGTTTGCGACTCGATCTACCTCATACTCCATTAGCACAGGCAGGAGAAAGGCTACCCACCTCCATGTATAACCCTGAAAAGGGTTGTTTAGTACGTCACTTTTCAGTACAGACATAAAGTTTGGAAGTATGGTTGGTTCCTAATTTCATCCTGTGCACATCCTTACATTTACAGCTGCATATGTACATTCGAAGGGTTCAAACATGTACTACCCTTAGATTAGATTTAAATAGAGCCTTGTGCATTCCAAGCCTGGTCAGCACATTTCAAAACATGTCAGCTTATCGGTATTTCCGTTTAGCTCAACAAGAATGGCTATACAAGCGATGCGGGTCTTGTTCATACTGTAGCCCAAGTGAAAGAGAAACAGTTCCATGCATGTACCACGTGAAATGCATTTTCAACTCATATTGTTGATGACAGCTGACATGTAAAAGAAAGCACCCACTAACAGAAGGTAGAACATGGCATAACAGCGACCATATGCTATAGAGAGCTGATTTTGCCCTTAAAATAATGGAATGACTTTTAAAAGCACCATACCTGTTTATTAAAATAGCAAACCCTATAATTTAACATCAATTGCTATTACCACATGTGAAATATAAAATAGATGCAAAATCTGTCTCATAAATATTCCCCCTCCACAAAAACATGAACTAAAGTCAATACATTTCGTGGTTGAAAAGTACAAGTGTTTAAGCTAAAGAAGGTCCATGTGGTAAGCTTTATACCAAGTAAGAGACCTTTCACCTTACATGTCATACATGGTCTATTCGGCCAATACTATCAATTAAACGGGGACGCCTCTACAGGGACTTGCATATTACACATCACTTCACACTAAATGTCCCTGTGAAAATCTACATCTGTATTTATCTAAATATCAGCCATGGACCAGGCTCCTGTACTGTCAGGTATAAAGCAATGACAAATTATCAATAATATTCGGTGCCAGTCCCAACACAGCTTGAAAAAAATGGGCCATATCATTCTTGCCATATACATGGCAGTTTGGAGTCATATTTAGATGGCCATACTTGTTTTGTTCATGACCAGCAGGGGCCTGAATCAACCAATCTTCACACCTCAAGATTAGTAAACCCAACTGGTTTAAATTTTTATTGCCCTTGGCTAATAAAATGTTTATGATATGCTCACAGGCAGAAATAAAAAATATATACTATCCCAATGAATTGCCCATTAATGAAATAAAGGGGAATAGATTACTCATTAAGACTTAACATTAATTCAAATTATTAAGAGCCACAAATTCAAATACACCTTGGTGAAGATAATCCTCGCTGGTATTGAAACATAGATATAGTTTCCTTGTAGGACTGACCTGCAACCACAGGAATCACGGGGGGGGGGGGGGGGGAGAGCTACTATCATCTTGGTTACATGATGTTTGTAAACACAATCACGTGCATAGTGCACATGGACCTAACCAGACTGGTCAACATCAACAAGGCCTTTGGTCCATTTTAAGTATTTCATTTTATTTCTTTTTTTGATGTAGACAGCGTAAAAAGGTTTCATTTCAAGATTGGCGTGAAGATAAAAATAA
This sequence comes from Hermodice carunculata, assembly GCA_964020975.1. NCBI lineage: Eukaryota > Metazoa > Annelida > Polychaeta > Eunicida > Amphinomidae > Hermodice > Hermodice carunculata. Next base: position 117,445 of record CAXHWN010001835.1, on the reverse strand, counting down.
AGATCATCTAAGATAAATAAATAAATAAATGAATGAATGAATGAATGAATGAATGAATGAATGAATGAATAAATAAATAAATAAATAAATAAATAAATAAATAAATAAATAAATAAATAAATAAATAAATAAATAAATAAATCCCAAGATAGTGATTTTGAAAACTCTTTGCCAAAGCAACTTATCATAATATTTTGGAATATAGAACTTAAATACACGATAATGAAAGGCGTCACTCCTGCGATTAAATTGAAAGACGAATACCCCAGCAATATATTCAGTAGCAGCTCGAAAAAGAAAAGATCTCCCTGACTATGGAAGGATCACCTCGGGAAACGGAGGTACTATAAAGCCAGTATTGCAACAATAACAGAGGGTTAGTCAGCCTGCAGGTTTCATCAGAATGATAGTTGGGTTCATAGTAGACTATACTTGCATGTTCAATGACCTCAGAGCTGAGCAATATGCTGGGTTAATATGTGCATAACAGAGTCATGATTATCACAGAGATAGAGAGAGGTACATAATATCTGTACTAAGGTCACATTGTGTGTTTCCAATTATACAAATAAACAAATTCATTCTGATTTTGTGAGCATGCACGTGATAAAATTTAGATTCCTGGAAGTGTAAAAACGAAACAGACAGTTATACGCTCAGCATTTTTATCTGTTTTCGTTTATAAAAGTTATTTTCAATTTGGTTCACTAACATTTGAGACAAACGTGCTACCATCCATTTCCGCATGTGTCATAAGCATGTCAATAGTCCCCAAATAGAGTCTAGCACATTCTGCAGGTGCAGTGAATTATGGTGTGTAATTCCTGCAAGTACGAGTCAGATTCACTATTTTCACGATCTGATTACTTTGTAATCAGACTGCCGGTTTGCTATTGATGATTTCATTGTATTATATTAGTTGGCAACCTGTGATAATGAGTTACATTGTATTAAAGTGTGCGCATTAATGTTGCTTTGAATATTTAATATTCATTTTATTTTCCGACTTTGACACATCTGCAACTAGCATAAGTGATTTCAATAACCACATGGGATTATCTAGTCTGAGCATAGTTGTATCTTTTGTGGAATATTTGGTCGTAGAAAACATGCCGCCGTTTGACCTGAACATACCATGTAAGTTCAGGTCAGAAAATACTCACAGTCACTTCCCATTTATGCTATAGTGTGCCTAGACGTGATTAACACTTGCCGCTACCAAATATGACTTTCTCCAGTCATTTGCTGATGTACATTCTGGCCCATTAAACAGAGAATCAGCCAGTTACTGTAAACATAAATGCTGAGGTTATTTCTTCAAACTTGGTTAAGAATGCTCCTCACCCAGGTCTTAGTGGGTTAGACAGCTCTAAAGATTATACAAACTAAGTATATAAGCACAAACGATGTAAAAAATGCCGATTCCTAATTGTTAGGACTGTAATTATGACACCCATATAAGCCAACTAAGATGAAACAAGATTTTTAATAAGCATGGGCTAATTACTTCTGAGGAATATTATGATAGAGATAACACGATGTATATTTAATTTGCATTCATTTCCCACAAGTGAAAACGAAAGTATATTCCGATTTCGGTGAAATGTTCCAGTCAATAAGGGAAGTGTCCAAATCTGCCAATAGTAGAGAAAAAACATTATGTGTAGTGATAATGGGATTTATGCATCAAGCGTCGGTCAAGGCCCTTTTCCGAGGCCGCATTTGGTTATTCAGTGATGAAGATCCTCACATGGCCTGTATTGTAAACCCAGTTCTGAAATTTTATGCAAAGTGTCATAATCTTCAGGTAATAAATTACTGACGGGGCTTGGAGCATTTATATAACATAAAATTGTATAAGGATGATATACTGAATGTGACAAACAAAATATTCTGAATGCAAAGCATGTTTGAAGGCCTCGTCTGACACATGACATGTGAGCGTTAACTTCGCATTGCGATAATAGCAGATGTGCACCGAGGTACGCAGTGAACGCTAAGAATTTACAACTGACCTGAACCACAGGAACGTGATGAGTCTTGTATTGTGAAACGGACGTTTTCTTCTAAATCAGCAGCTCTTGTTGCCCTTAGCAGTCTTAATTGTGCTTCTTGTATTGATAACACTTACGTGGTTCCATTTGAACAGTGACACGTGGTGGAGTGATTACTATCTAGATGGCAACCAAATCTTAAGGAAGCTTGACCTGATTAGAGACGTGAACATAGGCCCACGCTTCATTCTCAATGCTAACAGATACCGTTAAAAAGTCAACTAAGGAGTATATAAGCACTTATGTAGAATGCATTATCAAAAGTACCCAGATGATAGGTATCATAGTAGGGGAGGAATTCCGTAGCATTGCAAGAGCGTTTGTTCATTGTTGGCCCCTTAATTTCAAACGGTAAACGTTCTACTACATTATCGGGCTGGATGAATTATTTTATTGAGGTTATAAAATGGGTCACCACGACAAAAAACCCGATGTAATGCAGGGCCCTATCAGCAAAGTTCCCATGTTGGACTCACACTTTGTAATCTTGTGTATACTGTTGAGAGCAATGTTGTCTTTGCAGATTGTGATACTAAACCTAGCTGGTACCTGGGTGAGCTCGAATCATGTCTGAATTAGGACCACATTCTTTAGTGGGCCAATCATCACGGCACTTACACATGGCTTGCCCCACTCCAGATATATATTTTTTTTTTTTCATTTCATTCACTGTTGCGTTGTATTTTTTTTTTCTTTCTTTTTAATCTGCTCTTGCTGGGCAGCAGACAAAATGTCACGAAGTAGACTGGGAAGACACACACACACACACACACACACAATCACACAAACACACACACACATATATATATATATATATATATATATATATATATATATATGTGTGTGTGTTTTAGCACACATTAAAAGTAATTTGTGGAAATTAACACACACACACACACACACACACACACGCACGCATATATATATATATATATATATATATATATATATATATATATATATAGTAACCACCATTCTCACTGCCGCCGAACGCTTTCCTGTCAAACATAATTTTGGATTTACCGTGGGCTGGGGAGCTCACGCAGACGGGCACCATCACACGGACAGTTGGGAATCCTTTCTCTCAGTTTTTATTCAAAAAAATTATCGGATCCCCTCATTTGTAGCCAATGATCCCTTGCAATCTCAACATTCATTCTCATACAGATCTAATTCAACATAATGACAACAGGTAGTGGAGATCGAAATTACTGCACTTGTCTTTGTCATTTGCCATTGACCACCGAGACGTTTCTAAATTCCAAGGAAAACAGTTTATTACTGACGACCAAAACCATGGTGTACAAATGATGGGTGCCGAGTCAGATGAAGTTGGCTGTTGATCTAATCAATACAACAATGCTGGTATTCGAAATCACTGTTTCGTGCTAATCTTAAACTAAGTAGCCCTAAACGTTCCATAAATAATCATATTGTTCCAATGATGTCTTCCACAAAATTAGTTAAATTATTCTTGTCGAAAATGTTCCAGTTCCATAAATCGTTCCAAAAAATGTAACTGATGAGATAGAAGAAGTTCGAAGGTTGAAGAGAGGGCTCAAGAGGCAAGTGCAAGTGCCTTTGACTTGACCCACCAGGGTCAGAATAACCAGAACGCAAATCGCGCTGCCTTATACAGAAGGGAGCCATCCCCTAATTACGTTCCAAGTTTTCCCACCATTCCAGCAAATGACTTGAAACCCAAATAACTTAAAACTACATATAGTTTCGCAACGAAACTTCTCACATGTGTAAAACATCCCAAGTTCCTCCACCTCAATAGGCTTTCATGACATTGTTAATACAAGTGTTGCTTTAGTAACCTTTTCCAGACACTTAACTCCTCAAACCTCTTTCTGAAATGCCAGTGCTCCGGAGCCGACAAGCCAACAAATGGCTGCGCAGCGCCAAAGCATTTAGGGAGAAGATCGCGAATGAAGCTTGTTGGTCTTAGTTTAACCTGATAAACTACCAAATGTTACAAATATGCTACTGGCTACAACATTTTATGTGTTATTTTACAATAGCCGAGAATTTAAAAATGATAGCTTAAAGGGAAGTATCCTGAGCATAGCAGGTGCACGCATGATATTGTTAGGCCTAAACCTGTCAACTTGACTCGGTAAAGATATCCACCCGATAAATAAATAGTGACACTCAGCAGCAGAGCTTCCGTTAATACTTGCATCATGATAGATATAACGGCATGGCTGTTAATATATATATATATATATATGTATATATATATATATATATATATATATATATATATATATATATATATATATATATATATATATATATATATATATATATTGTAGTGTCCGCGCCTATACGGCTGCAGTCACCACTGGTGTATGCGGTAACGCATGCAAGAAAGTGTCTCTTTTTTACCTTGAGTTGGGTAGAAGTCAAAGGTTGATGCTTTCGCTGGGCTGAGTGGACCGTTCCGGAAGAACCAGGCGCCTGGGACCGGAGAACGGGGAGCGATGGCTTCTACCCTTTCTCGTCAGTCTGCTGGCGTCCCTTGTTCCGTTCGAAGTGTCTGTACTTGCTTCTTGTTAGTCCTGGTAGTTGACCACGGGGGGGGGGGGGGTAGCTGTCACTCATGACAGTATAACTCTAAGGGCCCCTCCCCCTTTTACCCTCACCACATCACACCCCTCTGGTCAACTGGGTCCCCCCAGTTAGTATGGCATCCCGTCATGGGGAGGGAAAAGGGGAGATACTCTGATAGTCAGATCAATACAACCGAAGGGGGGAAATAGACTACCTATTGCTAAGCACACAATCCACATATCTACGTAAAGACGAAATCGCTACCTAAACCATTTCCCACCTAACTAACTACAATGGGGTCACAGTTGACCTCCCTGCAAATTATCCGACCAGGACCGGCGAGTCAAAGCTTCAGTAAGGAATATTCCATCAGTTAGGGCCACTGGCCAAATGTCCTTCGATCAATAGGGGTCCCTCTCTCCCACAAAAAAAACGTATCGGCTGTGTTCCCAACACGTTAAGAAAAGAAAGATAGGTTGAGCGATTACATTGGAGAGGGGGAGGCGGGACAGACTGGGGAGAAACTACTCCCTGGTGCGACAGCCCTGAGGAGCCGGGCCCCGACGATGCCGGGCACTCCGAGGGAGGACCCCAGTCAGATACAGGGCACCCTCCTCCGGGAGAAGGGAGCAGCCGGTATGCTGGGACCGAACCTCTGGCTCTGCCTGGGCCAAGAGGTTCAGGACCACCCTCCAGTGAGTCAGGAGGCGGAGGGCCTCGGGATCCTCTGGCAATCTATGCTCCGGGGGGTCGTGGGGGAGTACCTCTGGCCAAAACTGATAACAATCTGCGTCACCCGGAGCCACAGGCCTGGATCGAGCTGGGAATCAGCCCTTCGTTTTGGACGAAATCGGGCAAACCCGCGAGGCGAAGGCCCCGTGACTCTGCGATAACTCGCAGCAAGTGGGTCATACTCTCCTGCCATTCAGCAGGTCGCAGATATCCTGGGACACCTCGGTGGGCCCCTTGGCGGTGTGCTGCCCAGCACCCCTGCCGGTTCAGTTGCATCCGGCAGTGGCTGCAAGCCAACCGGACGTCCACATACCAAGGTAAGTGGACAGCGTTGGCATGGCAATGCATGTCCGGCTCATTCCGGCTGCAGATAGGACACTGCTGCGGCCCGTCTCCTGAGCGGCACTGGCGGCTCCTTGTCGGGACCATATGGGGTAATTCGCGGGGGCTTCTACGGGCGAGAGCATCCACCTGATTTGCCGGCATCCTGGCAATGTTGGCAGCGTTCCGTCTCTGGCCTAGGCGGAACCTGGCAAAGCCTGGCCAGTCGGCAGAGCTTGTGGACTCATCCGAGTCCCACCCCTCTGGGCTCCGTGAAGAGCGGGAATCCCCACTCTGGTGATTGTCCACTACTGAGCCGGGGATAACAGGGGTGACGGGATGATCCAAGGCCCCCCAGGTCATGTCAGTGGTGGACTCCCACGAGGAGTGTGCGCTGGTGACCACCGGGTCAGGCTGCGGTGTGGTATCTGCATGCACAGCAGGCTCTGCCTCCGCATTGGGAGCCTGTGACCTCAAGGTCAACCTCTCAATCAGCCGGAGAGTAGGCTCCATGTACGCCAACAGACGGTGTAACCCTGATCTGGCATCCTCAAGGGACAACTGGTCGATGCTGGATTCACCTGATGCTTCCCAGGCACCCAAAATCTGTGCCACTGGGGTGGGTGGCCTACGTAACAAAAAAGTAGGCTCCGGGACAGAGCCCCGGAAACACGCTGCAGTGGGAGCATCAGGCAGGTTGATAGGCCGAGGACGGCAATCCAGCATTGACGGAGGGGTTGTGGTAGGAGGGGTCGACACTCGAGGAGACTCGCGAATGTGCAGAGCCTCTCCTTGAACCGGTGGGGGTGTCGCCCTTTCCTCCACAAATATTTCCGCAGCTGCCTCCACCTCTGCCGAGGGGGTTGGCCTTGGAGGGGCCTGTGAAGGTGCCTCAACCTCGTTTTCTGGACCAGAGCAGCCCATCTGGGCTACTGTTTGTCCACTGGGTGGGACTCCTGTGGATGGGACACTGGCAGAGGTTGGTGGACAAGCTTGCGAGTCCAGGCCAGAATTATCAAAATTCTGCTGGAAAACCGCAAGGCCCGGGTATCGTGGGACTGTCAAATGAAATGGTGGGTACGTGCCCACTGGTGGCATGGCGGTGGCCCCCGGAAGGGGGTTTACCGCTGCGGCTGGGCCGCCATCGGCAGCCATGGTTGGCAGCCCATGCGAATATCGCATCTGGACCCCCTGGGGTCGTTGAACTAAAGGCCATGCAGGGCCTTGGAACCAGGCTGGGTCCAAGAGGTTAGTAGCAGGTAGGTAGTTAGGGTAATTAGCATAGGGAGCATGGTGCCCTCCCCTGAGCTACTGGATAACAGCCCACTCACTTCTGGATGGTTCTATAATTCCGGCATCCAGCAGCTTGTGCAGATGTGCTTCCTCCTCCTTTTGAAAACCCATGGGGGTACGTCGCATCCGGTCCCTGAATGGGGGTGCATCACCCATTTCAATATGGTGGGTAGCACCCATGGAATGCCCGAGGTCCATATCGTGTTTGGCGAAAACGTCTTCAAATTCCATTTGGACTGTTGCCAGTTTTTGACGTTCCTCCCCTGCAAGGTTCTCACTCGCTTCCAGAAACATAGTCCGCAGATGTTCTGGAAGATCCTCTGGCTCCAGAGCCCGGGAGAAGGATACCTCTCCAATCCTGCCTTCCGAGTCCTCAGAGATGTCGTCAACCCCCCTCTGAGACTCGGGGGCAAGGTCCTCCTCTCCCTCAATCTGTTGGGGGTCCCCCATTGCCAGGCCTTCCGAAAGTTTGGAAGTCTCAGAGGAGTGGTCAACCCCCCTCTGAGACCCGAACTCAAGGTTAAGTTCTGGTTGATTCTCCCCACCAGGGGTGGTCAACTTCGGCTCCCCACCAGGGGATTGGTCTGGCTCCTCAACCTCGACCAAGTGCCCAAGGCACATACCTGCTTGAAGCACAACTTCCTGTGCTGACAGATTTACCATGGGTATGAGGGTGTCTGTCTGCATGTATGCTAGGGAGGCTCCCGCCAGGACATCCTCATGAACCTCAATGGGCTCCATAACTGCCAGCGTCTCCTCGCTAGGGTGCTCTGAATACCCCTTTACAATGCTGCACGAGTCAGGCAGCAGTGGTACATTTTTCCTTAGCAGCACACGGCTGACCTTATTTGTAGGCCTACTAGGGTCCTGGGTTGGGATTCGCATGCCCGCAATCCACAACCCTCCTCGAGCATGGATAATGGCATCCACGGCTTGAAGAAAATCCAGGCCTAATAGTACATCCTCCCGCATAGGGGTTACGAATACAGGCCAAAGGGCGGTCCGGTTTCCCAAGGTGATGTAAACACTGACTCCCTTCCGGGCCGTCACCACTGCATCCTTCTCGAATCCCCTCAGCTGCACGGGAGGGAGATTGGATAAGGAGGCTCCGGGAGCGATCTAAGCAAAAAGGTCCTCTGAGACAATGGTAATCTCGGCCCCTGTGTCCACCACCGCATCCACCATGTGACCCTCTACTGCTAGTTTCACACAGAGTGTAAGCCCTTGGACATTTGCTCCTCGGGCCTGCACCTCCTGGCATTCCCGAACTGAAGTGTCCGAGTCCGCGATAGTTAGTGGGTTAGTTACTGACTTTTGGGCCGAGCCTCTTGGTTCGGGCTCGGCCCCTGCTCGTTTCCCTGCTGGGGCCGGGGGCTAGGAGAGCGGCGGTGTGGGCAATCACGCCGGAAGTGTCCGTGCTCCCCACATAGGAAACACTCTTCTTTGACTCCCTGGTCCCGGTGAGTGGGACCGCCCCTCCCTTGAGGTGGTTCTCCCGCCTTCGCAGGGATTCTGCATTTTCCCAGCATCCTGAGTTAATTTCTTCATAGCTTCAACCAGGTAGGCCAGCTGGTTTTGTGATTCCGTGCTCTGGGACTCGAGGTGCCCCAGGCGATCCTCATAGACCTCCTTTCCCTTCTGAGTGTCTTGGAGGTGGAAAGCCACCTTACTCGGCACTATGGCACGCCGTTCTGCAGGATGTGGAGGCACATCCCCCTCCGAGTCTGAGTCACTGGGGAAACTCACCTGCCGAGCAGCCATTCTCTTCTCCCGATCTTTCCCCAGGGTAGCCTGAAAATGGAAGTCTCGTGCACGAACTCGCCTCATTGCTTCTTTCAGTGTGCGCGGCTCGAGGCCCAACACTTCATAGGCAACCCTCTGATTTCGGAGACCCATCAAGAAAGTGCTCACTGCCACTGCGTCCCTAGTGTCTTCCCCTGTTTCAGGGTAGGCCTGTGACACCAGTCGACTTATTTCTTCAGCAAACTCCTCCAGGCTTTGTTTATGTTGTTTGAGCTCGCTGAGCCGAGCTCGGAGGGTGATCGGGGGATCTGTTACCCCAAAGCGGCTTTGTAGTCGATCCTGGATTTGCATATAGGTGAGGTCTCCATGTTCATCCAGGTTCACTAAGTAACGCTGGGCGGGCCCTCGTAGGCACTCATAAAGCACATTGACGCGATCATTTATTGTCCACCGGTACTCCCGGGCCATACGTTCAAGGGGAACAATGAAAGATTGCCAATCAGTCGTACCATCGTAGGTCACCAGTTTACTCTTCGGACCGTCCCTCCACCGCCCAGGTGCATTTCGTTCATGAGCACCATGGCGGAGGTCATCATGGGGTGGGCCCCTATAGTCTGGATCTCTGGCGAGGGATGGGGTCGGCTGGTCCTCATGCCCAACACCACGCTGACCTGCATCCACCTGCTGGCCCAGCCTTGGTGCATTCCAGGCCGCCTGATTTCTTGGTCGGGCCCCATTTTGGCCCCTCGCTTCCATGTCCAGGACTCCATTCTGAATTACTCGATTCCGCTCTCTATTACGGCCATCAACCAGACGGCCTGCTGCCTCAAGACCCGTATCTGGTGGCCTGGCAGCGGTGTCTGCCTGGAGGGGCACTGCTTCCCCTCGAGGCCTCAAATTATTGGCAGGGAGTAGGGGAGCTGCTTCAGTCCCTTGCCATACTCCAACATCGTAGTCCGGAAGTCCCACCCCCAATGGCCTGATGGCTGGTTGTGGTGGCGTGGCCGGGACATATCCTTGGGCTCGCCCTTCACCTTGCCCCTGCCCTCGTATGGCCATTAACAGTTGCTGGTGGTACTGCCTTTCCTCCATCGAGCGTTGTTGGTAACGCTGCTGTTCCTCTTCTCGCCATTGAGCTAGCATATCCAAAAACAGATGCATAGCTTGATCCATGGGTGGGAGTGCCACGGGCTGCAAGTCCGCGACCTGTGCATTTGTGCCCTCAGGGCCTCCATCACCCCGGCCCTGGTCTGGAACCCCTTCCGTCGTCGAAGACGAGCGACCCTCAGAACCATGCAATTCTGCTCCCTCAACTTGCTCCATGGTGGAATCACGAGCACTACGGAGGTTGTAGCCCTCTGCTAAATCTCGGATCCTCTTAGGCGGCATGTGTTTTGACACACCGAATGGGCCAGCAAGTACGCTTAAGTACAAGTAGGGCTGTTATCACAGGTTCCCTTAGGTGACCACAGGTACCCTTAAGTAGAGGTTAGCTAGGCAAGTTTGCACATTTAAGCGCGACTAAGGGCACACAAGGATCCCACTTGCCTTGGCTTGGGGGGGGGGGGGGTTGGAGATAGTCTTAGTCAAAACACTTAGCTCGATGTTTTACTGATGTATCTATTTCATTATTACCATTAAAACTTTATTTCTCTTGTTATCATTATAATTATTGCCCCTTTTTCTTTTATTTACTTATTTATTATTCGTTTATTTTATTTATTTATTTAGTTTCTTATTTATTTTTTTTCTTCTTTCCTTTTTTTTTGAGATCTGGCTCAAAGGACCATTTAATGCACCTATTTATTTTATACTGTTGCTTATTTAATCACTCTCTGTTCTCTCTCTCTTTTTTTTTTCTTCCCTTTTTTGGGGGAGGGGGGTTTCTTCCAAACAACCAGGAGTTTATTAAATTTATTGAAAGAAAGAGGAGGGATATTTGGACCCAATCAGATGCAACTCAAACAGCCCCTCGGCTCTGCTTCAGTTCGGCTGGCAGGGGGGGGGGGGGTAGGGGAAGAGTGAATGGGCTGGGATAAAGCTGTGACTGGTGCCACTCGGTACCTTATCCACCCACAGAAGGCTGCCTGGCAGGGAGGTTTTTCAGAGGAAGTCTCCGCAGATTGTCGCAGACACTTCATTGGCCTCACAGAAAAGCATTGCATGCCATGCTAATTATCCATGTCTCCATTCTCTAAACAACCAAGGCCTGCGATCTGCGCAACGTTACTGATGGGTAATTGCCCTGTGTCGGAAACGTATAAACAGTAACACAGGGCTGGTCTATGACAAACCATGGACCTATTATCGGAAGGACTGAGCACCAGCGGCACTTCAAACGCCAGAGCTTTGTTACCGCCACAGCGGGTAGGCGGCAATAAAACTCGCAGGCGTCAATTGTGTATTCGTGGCCGCTGGTCTCCCGAGCGTTAAACGGTGATCCGAAGGTACACTTCGGTAGTCTCCGTAGTACTTCCGATACTTCCGTTTCCTCTAATCAGCTGTTTTAGAATAACATTGGCAATGGCGTTCAACACCACAGATTTTGTGTCCGAAATTTATTGTATTTGCTGTGGGGAAGAAACCGATGAAATGATATTTTGCGAGGATCCACAGTGTCCTATAGGATGGTTCCACTATGAATGTATTAACATTGATCCAAGAATATCCCTGCTGGAGACTGTTTTGTGAAGATTGCCAGGAAAATCAAGAGATAGAGAACCAAGCGCACATCGCTAATCATGAAGGTAAACTTTGCATAACTAAAACACAAAAAGATCTAATGCACAATGGATTGATTTTCTACAGAGTCAAAACAAAAAAAACAAAAAAACTAGCTCACGGACATAGTGTCTTGATGGTCTAAATGTTGATCTGTTCGTACACATATTATTGTGCTTCTTATAAAAATAATAGCCCTCCAGGGCCCAGGAAAATTAAAATGTAAAATTAAACTGGATAATAGGTCCATGGTATGATACAATATGATATAATATTGAGCACTAGGAAAAATGTATACAGTTTAAAGATATATTACAATTTTATTAAAGTCATCCAGTACACACAAGATTATTGAAATTTGTACATTTAATATCAATAGTCAGTCAGTGTAATTATGCATGTTGTAATAGTATTTACTTTTACTCTTCCATTTATGTGGCACCACTTATACTTACAGAGACTAAACAGAAAAGAAAATCTGTAACGGGCTCATCAACTGGTGTGAAGCAAACAAAGAAAAAAAATCAAACAAGAAAAGTGGAGCTGAACAGCAAGCCACAATGAAATGTAAGTATTAAAATCACCTTTTGCCTATGCCAGGCTGGAATTATGATGTAGCCAATATTTAGCCTTTTCTTTAATAATATTTCTACTCAGTCTTTCACTTGATAGTGACTAGATACTTCAGATTAATTCAACACAGGCACTTGTTAAAATTTGTAACCAGATTAAAATATCACTGAAAATATTTGTATTGTATGCTTTTTATCTGAAGGAGTTTTTTGTGACAGGTGCACCTTTTTTACAGTTACAGTTTCATTGGCTAATGAGCTAATACAACTTGTACCATACTGAAGCTTATATGCTGAGTGTGTGTCTGTAAATATTTATTGAATAATAAATTTATCATTTTCTTGCAGCCACCAATCCCATAGTGACACTGGAAGGTTTACAATCACATGCAGTCAGTATAGTGAAAGATGCATTTACAGCTATCAAGACAAGTGAAGGCTTTGGTTTAAACACTGCATTTGACAAGGATGTGTGCAAAATCATAGCAAACATCAGAACGGTTGAAAGAAGTAATGAATTTGAACAAGCCTGTGAAAATGTGCTAAAAGTCATGTGGCCAGTGTTCAACCCAATTGCACACAAGTTGACTTCAGTGTGCATGGAAAGGATGTGTACTGCTTTCTACACAACAAGTCTGTCACAAGATCCTAAAGTGGCTTTTCTGCACCTGCTTGCTGTCATGGAGACTGAAATCAGTGAAGTAGACTGGGTGTTACGATATTTTACCAAGTCACTGGTAAAAACTGTATTGACAACAATCACAGATACTTCTTCTTCCAGCTTGTTTCAAGATGTTGATGTGCCCTTGGCACAACTAGATGAACAAGAGGAGCAGGTACTCCATTATGTAGCTGGCTATATAGTTCACAAACTCCTAAAACATTTAACTAAAATGAAACAGAAGAAGGAGCATGTTGATGTTATCCGAAAGCTAGCTACATCAGAGATTGCTATTGATGACACAAACTTTCTTCTTTATATAAAGAAACTTACATATGCTGCAAATCGTGGTGGTCTTGTTGAAGTGAATAAACCTACTTATGACTTCTTCAGGTGCATGGAAACAATTTTGCAGCCCATTCTCAAAACCAAGAACATGAACAAGCTATCTAAGACAAACTTTAAAGAAACTCTGTACAACAAAATAATGTCAGACCTGTCAGTGCAGAAAGCATGGGAGGTACTCGTGCAAGATATTTTGGACAGTGACTTCAAGGACAATGTACTGGACAGTCTTGTGTCTTATTTCATACACCTGCGTGTCAAAGCGTTTGCTGTAGCTTACATGTATGTGAGAAAATTACAAGACAGTAGTGTCACTCGCACTGGCAGTCACTCACTAACAAGTGGACTTAGCAAGTAAATATGTCCATCAGCGTTTACGCTGTCGATGCACAAGTGGCACATCATTTACTTCTTGGGTATTTTCATGGTCAGGTCCACAATTGCCAGTAGCTGCAGCACGAATGCCTCTAGAACCTGCAACTATGATTCTTAGTGCATTGTGTCCAAACTGTTCTACTGTTGGGTTGTCATGTGGACCTCCACACGCCCTTTGCTTACTAAAATGCATTTCCAGGGGATCTTGGTTGAACTTTGAGCTTAGGAGATATTGTACCCCAGGTTGTTGAAGAAGCTCCTTGGCAGCACTGACAAATGATTTGACTGAAAAAAAAAGTAATAGTATAATAATAGACAATAGATACATACTGAGGACCTTGTCAAACACATGTGTTGTGTATGAATTTTTTTTTTTTTTGACATTCATCATTGGTGGTCTAACTTTCTAAGACTGTTACAGTATGAAATAAAGAATATTTAACTGCCAAATGTATCTCTTCTTTTCTAATGATTTCATTATTTCCATTTCTTTCCCATGTGCTGCACTTTTTCCACTCATTTCAAATAATGGTGTAGTTTATATGCTGGACACATAAATATTAATAAAAACTACACATAACATTTCAAAATATTGTGAGTTGTCCTGGACAGCAGATTCTCATATTTTTTTTTTAATTATGTGGACATAATTACCTGTAATTCTGTAACCTTCCAGGGTTTCGCGACTCAAGCACATCCTTCTTCGGTCATCGGGTCTCAGTTCTGTTCGGGCTTGACATTGGGCTTCCCATGCATCCAGAAAGCCCAGGAAGTCTTCTTCCAACCACTGAAAGTGAAGACATTTGCAAATACTTTAAGACACATTTCTTGAAATGATTGAAATTAATATGATGGCCAATGTTAGTTATAATCTACAATTATTACTAGGGTAAGCATATGTTATTAGAAGGTAATTTTGTAGAATGGCCAGGAAATCAATATTACTCTAGTTGTGCTCATATTATAGACATATATTGTTTAATATCCTTACCTGTAGCAATTAATATTAGTCTAGTTAGGCTCATAATATATATATATAGTTAAATATCATTACCTTTAGTCTCCAATCCTCAATGCTCTCATATGCAGCCCTGGTTGGTTTCCGTGTTACTCTGTCTTGTCCAAGACGCCCCACATTCAGACAGTCAAACACCATGTCAATGTATTTCAGAAACTTGTGTGCTTCTTGTTCGGTCCGCAAAGTCGGGATTTGTCCGTAGTGCTCTGACTACACTTTCGCTCATCACCTGAAAGACACACACACACACACACAAAAATCATTTCACATGTGACACATGATATGTATTATCTTCATGATTCTGACTTGTATCACATGAGCACCTTACATTTTTTTTTTTATTTTTGGTCTCGCATAATGTTAGGCTCTTTATCCACCATTATTATAGTGACATGAATCACACCTGAAATTTCATTTGTTATGTAATGTAAATAATCATTTCAATGCTTACTTCTGAGGGATTACTCTATGTCAATATTTTTACTTTGTAACATGAGAACTTTTTTACCTGTGCTGGTAGTCGTACTCGCATACGAAGAGATGGCGTCAGATACAGATGCTCCATGGAAACCCGTGGAATCATACGTAGACGGCCAGCCGTACCATGTTGATTATTATTGACCACACCGACATCTTGCTCCCAAAGCGACAACACATGGGTCCAGCGGATTTCCTGATCATCAAGCTGTTTTAATAAAAGAGGTTATTTGTCAATGTGTTTTAATTGCTCAGTTTTCTCCCCTGCAATCAATTGTGCAATTTTTTGTTATGCATATCATAGGTTGAAAGTTTGTTATATAATGAAAAAGTACAGAATTGTAGTGCTTTGCTATTATTGAAATAATCTGATAGATAGGCAACATTTATCTTTTTTCTTTTCTTGAACCACAGAAAGTATAACAAGATATCACAAATCAGCTGGTACAGTAATGGTCTTGTATTATGCATACTTAATAAAACAAACATATACTGGATGGAAACAGGGAGTTCCATGATGTAAACAGAATAAATCTTAGTAAAAGTATTCACAGGTTTTTTATTTTAATTTTTTTAAGCTTATCATAATTCAAGACACTGTTCTCCATGCTGTACTTACCCACAAATTTCTTGTTTTATTGTGCCAGCCTGAGTTTTCAAAGTTGTTCCTTGTGGTCTTCAACAAGTGGGGGGCGTCGCAGAAGAAATACACTTTGATATCTGGTTTGGTAGGATGAAATGCATAGTGCACCAAGCCTCCTGCTTCTGGAATTCTATGTAAATGGTAAAACCGCCGATTTGGGGAGGCTCCATCACACACAAACCCCACAACATTGAAACCAGACATACTGAGAGAGTCATAAGCATCCCATGAATTCCAAAACACTTCCCAGCCTCGAAACTGGCGGCAAGGATAGTGTGCAGATTGTCAAATAAACCCCTGACCATGAAAGCCATGATATGTGTGGCTGTCTTGGCATTCTCTTTATTTGGTGACTCATTTGATTCATTCGACATAAGTGTCTGTAGTTCATTGTTCACGTCCCCGTAGTCACAAAAACCAATAAGTTCTCCAGTCTCTGTACTGTACACAAGGCCTTCCTTGATTTTGACTTCATGAAAGGCAATTATGACATTTTTTTTTGTAGGCCTCAAGTTTGTCAAAATTCATTTCTTTCTTTATCCTGTCAATGATGTCTTGGTTAAGTCCAGTTTGTGGTTTGGTGAACATGGTGTAATCCCTGAGAGTTGTTTGATGTGGAAGTGCCAAAAACTTTGATTGTCGAATCATTTCATAAGCTGCCGCGGATTTTGAATGGAGTGCAATTGCCCATTTTATCAATGTAGGATGCCACCTCATTTGGCGCTTGTCACTCTTTTGCAGCCAAGATTTCTGCTGTTTCCATAACAATTCTTGTGTGGAACCAGGGGGGGAAGTCTTGACCATCTAGCACTGCAGACAGGCTGGATGACATGTTTTCTTCAATGTTGACACCTTTCTTGCCAATTTCTTCCTCCAACCTTTTCTCCAGTGTGTTAATTTGACGCCTAAGATTATCTTTCTCCTTTGCAATGTCTTTTAACTTTGTCATCTTTTCATTTTCTGTCAAGTGGACATTAGGTGTGCAAGGGTGCGAGTTCTCTGGTGCCTTTTTTTTCGTTTTGCTTTTTGAATCAGGGTAGATCTGTACAGTCTACAAACATTGCATTGTACTCCATCGGTCACTATCTGACACCGTATGTGGCGGATTGTGTTGGCCCCAAATGAATGTTCAATGACAGCTGTAGGCTTCCCTTCTCTAACTTTGAAATCGTGTTCATTAAGTGAAGGGAAATCTGCATTTCCTACACATATCTTGCATGTGAACACCTCATTCAATATTAATTTCAAATCATCCCTGTCATATACTGGCTGTTTGAACACACTAAAAGTGGAGTGATTGGTCACTTTATGTCCATGCAGATATACCTTCCAACTGCCATCTTTTGAAAATATCACAAGACGCTTGGATGATAATCCATCATCTGTCAAGCACGTAACAAAAACATTATCCCCTTTTGCTTGCACTCCATATTGTAGTCCTTCCACAATACTGGCCACATCAGCAAAATTTAGCTGGGATTTGTCAACACATGGTCCATGGTCAACACTTGCACTTACACACAATTTACAAAACTCATCATGAGGCAAGTATGTTGTAACACTGATATTTAGTGGTGGAATATTCCTCTTTTTCTTGTTTGTGTCTTTTCTCCATGCTTGAAGTTTCTTACAGCATGGCCCACAAATGGCTGGTGGATGCACTTCAGTAATGTCATGTTCAATATTTATCTGGAAATTTATGGCAATGTCCCGACACAGTTTGTCATCATTCTTCAAAGTTTTGGCAAATTTATCTACTCTATCTTCACCACAAAGCCGACACAAACTCTGTAAATTTGCTAAGTGTGCTTCCATATTGCATGACGTACATATAGTTTCTGACCTGCAAATACATAAAATAATATTAAATTTCTTGTAAATTAAAGTGCAAGAAACCTGGGAGCATCATGGGAAAAAAATGACTCAATATTTTGCACACAACTTAGATATCAGATAATGGGATGCTATCATTTATTTGTGATATGAAATTGCTACTTGATTTGTTGAATTTTGTGAAATTATTAACCAAGTTTAAATTATTATATGAAATTTTTAAATTATTAAATTGAAATCAATTTTCATTTAAATTAAAACAATGAGTTTCAGCAGGAGTACCATGAATAACATGAAATTTACTAAATATCTTGACTAGTGGTCTTTCAAGGCAGGTGGGCTTTCATGGGGGTGGTCTCTCAAGACAGGGTCCACTGTATTATTATTATTTTTATTTCATTTTATATTTTTTGCATTTCAAGCGTTTAAGTACACCACAGTAGGTTCATACGGAATGAAAATACCCATGACTCTATGGCATGGGGATATTATGCATGTTACTGGCATCTACAGGCGCCATATTGGATACTGGGCCCAGAAATCAACAATTTGACCACTTTTTGATCGCAAAATTCTAAGATACGCCGGTACTGGCGGTAAATTTGAACTGCACCAAAATCAACCTTTGCTTGTATACAATCGTATTATGCAGGTTTAAAGTTCTGCATTCGACCGGCATTTATTGTAAAAAGCGTCTGAATCTTACAAGGTTTGTCTTACCTGATCAACAGTGAAGGAGTCCCATAGAGACGGCAATCCCTTCATAAAATCCCTACTAACCACCGCAGAACAAAAATTCGAACACCATTTTGCTCGTCTTTGCGGAAGGGTAACGGCAAGGCCGCTTGCACATTCGAATATGCTCAGTACGAAAGCCCCCTTATATCATTGCGCATCCAAGCGTTTAAGTTCCGGTCAAACGACGCCACGGGTTGCCAAGCTGAATGTGCCTGCCCAAGTGTGACTGCCACCCGCTCAGGCGGTACCAGAGCCGCGGAACAGAGGGCCCCGCTTATCGCTTATCGCGTTGCGGCAATCAGCGTAAAACAAAGGCGGAACAAAGAAACTGTTCATTCGTATAAGTGAGCTTAATGGGTTTTGCGCTACTGAAATACGCCGTGCTCAGTCCTTCCGATAATATTAATAGATCCATGGACAAACAAACCTTGTGTACTGAGGGGTTGGATGAGCGGATTACCCGCTGTGGCCTGTAAATCACAGAGTCAAACGTGATATGGCAGGTCCCACTCGAGAAAACTCGGGGGTGGCACTTCCTATATGCACACAAGGTACTACAATGCAATCAGACTACCTACTAGGGCACGTGTTACGTGGGTGACCTCCCTCAGTTACGAAAATGCAAGCATGCAAACATGCATGTTCAAGATCGTCGATCTTCAAACGCACGGGAAACAAGTTTCCCCGGCTCAGAAAATAAAAATCACAGTTAGCTTTCGATAATAACCGATTACTGCGAGCTCTTAAACGCACAATAACGAGTATTCTACCATGAAAAGACAGACTTTTGAGGAGATACGGCTTGGCCGTGTTCAGTACACTGCAACAGGTGCACGTACAGTGAAACCCCGTAAATAAGCACCAGTCGTGATGGGAAAACGTCCCTATATTTTGTGATTACTGGCGCCAAACCTCACTCACCTCTTCGCGAGGAGGGTTTTACCTCGTCATGCACAGCTAAAAACCTTCTACAATCGTCTTTTAATCACCAAATTTCGTGGATTGCGTGTTACAAATCTACTGCGATTCACGTCGTGCGATTACGCGGCAGCACTGCGCATGTGCAGTGGATGCAGCGTCTATGACAACCAGGGGAATTGACAGCCACGGGCGTGAACGCTAATTGGTACCAGCTCCCGTTTATGGGATGCTGATGACCACCCTGCTGATACAGCGACAAAGGATGCCACCGATGGGATGTGAGTTATGCTGCCAGATTGCCTATAATAGCGAACACTTCCGCATATCAAAGGAAAAGATCCAACTGCCGCTTACCCTACGACCGTGGGAAAAGAGCCGTTACCGTCCTGCCGATGAATCGGAGGCTCGGAAAATCATACCATGCGTCGAAATTTCCTACTTTTGGAATACCTCGTTAGATCGCTGATTTGTTTACAGAAGTATTTGATTTCTTTTCTTTTTTTTTTTTTTTGTTCTAAAGTGAATTTGCGACTCAATTAGGCAGTTGAAAACCCACGCCGTGTCAGTGCTGACACGGGCAAGGGGACCTGTCCCGTCCGCTAACCGGACTGCGGGAATTTCCCTGTACGGGAGGGTACCTTTCTTGACCAGAGTGGTTTACGATTTACGTTGATACGTTAACATAAAAATATATCAATTTTGTCCAGTGGTCTTAGAGACTCTCTTCGCCGTGGCTATTTCCTTTCACGTCTGGAGAACCAACTGTAGTGTCCGCGCCTATACGGCTGCAGTCACCACTGGTGTATGCGGTAACGCATGCAAGAAAGTGTCTCTTTTTTACCTTGAGTTGGGTAGAAGTCAAAGGTTGATGCTTTCGCTGGGCTGAGTAGACCGTTCCGGAAGAGCCAGGCGCCTGGGACCGGAGAACGGGGAGCGATGGCTTCTACCCTTTCTCGTCAGTCTGCTGGCGTCCCTTGTTCCGTTCGAAGTGTCTGTACTTGCTTCTTGTTAGTCCTGGTAGTTGACCACTGCGGGGGGGGGGGGGGGGGGGGTAGCTGTCACTCATGACAGTATAACTCTAAGGGCCCCTCCCCCTTTTACCCTCACCACAATATATATATATATATATATATATATATATATATATATATATATATATATATATATATATATACGTGTCTTAGTACACATTAAAAGTAGTTTGTGGACATTAAGAAGGAAATCAAGTGTTATGTGTGTTGCGTTTTAATACTCATTACTGTATTGATGTTAAAGAAACACTTTCGTGTTTATGTGGTGTCGTAATAGGTGTTTACAGAGAAATGATGCAATGCAGTTTAATCTTTCAACAATAATACTCAACTATTAGTACTACACCTTGGGCATGGCTTTGAATTGATGGAATATATATATATATATATAAAAATATACATATATATATATAAATACATATATATATAAATACATATATATATATATATATATATATATATATATATATATATACATACATACATACATACATACATACATACATCCATACTTCTGTCATATGATCTCGGTTTGAATTATGAGACATAGCAAGAGAACTACATATGCAGTCTTTTCACTGACTTGTAAAATGACATTAACCAGTCCACCAATATGCAAATGACATAATAATATACTATTTAGATAAAAAGAACTTATGCAGAATGATGTGTTGATTTTTTTTCTTCTGTTTTGTTTTACTTTGAATTGTTTATACTTGCACATGTTCATTATTGTTGTTATCATTATTATTATTATTATTATTATTATTATTATTATTATTATTATTATTATTATTACCAGTATTGTTATTATTATTATTATTATTAGTAGTAGTAGTAGTAGTTGTTGTTGTTTTTGATGTTATTGTTGTGGAAGTGCTAGTAGTGGTAGTGGTAGTAGTTGTGCTGAAAATCAAATTATAAGTCAATGCAACCAGTAAACATACAAAAAAGCTTTTGTAAACCTTTGGTAAATAGTTCGTTTACTATGGTGGCAAACACCTCAAAATATGCTTGACTAAGGAGATATTCCTACCAAGGGTAGAAAAGGGTACAATCTCTTTTTAAGGGCGATTATTCTATCTTAAATCAGAAAAAGATGGCTGTGGTGGTCTTTCTTGGTAACAGGACTATGTTCTTGCCACAAATGCAAAAACTAGGCAAAGAGGTGTGTTAAACCTTTAAAAAATGGAGCTTTAGCTCAAAGACCCTACTTAATTTGCAAGAGAGAACCAAAAAACAAAAAACACAAAAAAAAAGAACAAAAAAAACCAAAAAACCCCAAAAAACAAAAACAAAACAAAAAAAAAACCACAAAAAAAAAAACAAAAAAAAAAAACCCACAAAAAAAAACAAAAAAACAAAAAAAAAAAAAAAAACAAAACAAAACCAAAAAAAAAAAAAAAAAAATGCATTGAGTGATATAAAGTGTGGCTGCAGTTGTCTAGATATGTAAAGATTCAAATGAATTTTGATATCTTTGCGAAAAGGGAAACTGCCGGCATTACTTATGTGCAGGGATAAATTGTGTCATTAGTTTCCATATCTTACCATTAGATGCTTGCTTTATGCACCAAACACTAGTAAAAGTTCCTTGAATTAAAAAAAAAAATGAAAAAAACACCTTGATATTCCATTAAATTGGAATTTGATGGAAATATGTTAGCCCACCCCTCATTTTCGCTTAATTTCCCTTTTTCCCTGTTCTGATTGTTCTTTTGATTTACACAAACACACGATTCCACAAACCTAAAATTACAAAGTATGACGTCTCTCTTAAATAAAATACAGTTTCGCCTTGATATCGGATTGGCAGAGTATGATTGTAATGTCATTCTTCGTTCTGAAATCAAGTATAAGCGCCTGTTGCATACAAAAGTAGTCCTGCCCCCCCCCCCCCCCCCCAAAAAAAAAAAAAAAGAAAGAAAGAAAGAAACCTACTATGGCCTTGTTGTGTGTCATAGGCAAGTTGTGAACTTACTAGTACGGGCACCACAGCTGAGATGGAAACCAGCTTACTCAATATGAATTTAATAGTTTTCCAAGCAGGTTTATATGATGGCATGTGTTATCAAACAATGCGGATCGAGGATGGTGGAAATCATACAAAAAACGTCACCCTGTGATAATTTTACTGTGTCCCTCACAGCCATATAAATCAGATACAATTATTAATGTAAAAATATATAAATTATGCAATTTCTGCATATAAAATGTGTATATAAGTCAAAACATCGTGACATGTAACAACATTTTAAAATCAAATTATATTTATATATAGAAGGTTTTGGTTCTGAAAGGAACGTGCATGTCGCAATCCACCTCGCTGGTTCTGACAAACTTCCCATAAGTTATGGCATTTAAACACATGATTAACAAGCTCCCTATTGCACTCTTATAATACATTTGTGCATTAAACACACCTCGTCAGTGACCATTTATGACCCACCGTATATTATTTTATTTCGACCTCTCATTTGAGCCACAACAACAGAAACACCAGCTTTTCAAACCTTTGGGGGCAGGTTTTTAGAAGTACTGAGAGCGGTTAGTTTGAGGGACACCGAAGAGAAAGTAGCAGGGTTTGTGTGTTGGGATGGAGGCTGGAAAACAGTGTGAGTAAGCTCGAGATTCTCGGTCAGAAGCACAGCCAGGGAGAGAAGTGTATTGTTGGAAGGTTTTAGGTTCCAGAGAGGCACAAAAAGGTCAGAGAGATAGAAAAGGTAGGTCATTATGAAAACCTGGGTTTTCTTAGGATCAAAGCTACAGGTCAAGGAGTGTTTCTTTATTGTATCAATAAGATCAGACAGAAAGTCATAAAAAAAATATATATAAGTATGATTACATTTACAGCAGCAAATAGTTTCGATAGAGCCTTCATAGCGAGCGTGCTCTGGGAGAAAGTAGCAACCCAGGCATGCCTTATGGGTTAGGTGGAATGAGTGAGGAAGATTGAACTGGTCGGAAAGGGGGTAGAGAGAGATGAGTAAAAGGATACCCGGGCCCCCGACATGTATGGCAGCAGAAGCAGTAGCAGTAAAACGTGGCTGGTTGAATGCCCAGGGTAGATTAGCAAAGACACAGTTCAGCTATTGGCGCTACTTGCAGGATACAGGAGAGGATATGTGGTGCAAAACGATGTATCATAAGGCAGTTAAAGAGCACATGAAGTAGGCACTAGACACAGACAAGCTAGCAGAAATGTATGTCATGAAGGAGCCAGATGAGGTTGACATTACATGGGAGACAAATATTGGCTGTGGCAGGAAAGCATGAGGAGAAGTGAAAAAAGGGTCTAATTGAAGAGCACATTAAGCTTACCAAGCATTAAAGAAACCAGTGAATGGAAGGTGTTGGGATTTAAGTAAGGGTTCAAGATTACGCTTCTGAGGGAGAGCAGGGGCAATTACTTATGATGAGTGGAAGCAGACGTGTAAAGATGGGAGTGACGGAATGCTAAAGATATGCTTGAAAGATATAGATGAAACTGTGGATCATTTGCTTCTATATGGTGTTAAGAATTGCAGGACTTCAGAGGTGGACTGCTGTTTGAGGGTTGGGCTGAAAAAGATGAGGCATGTAGAAATATATATGAAGTTTGAAATATGACAGAAAATGAAAGTTTTCTTTCACATTCAGCCATATTTCGAACATGGATTATGGGGCTGAAGGGGGAAATGCCAGGAAGTAGAATAGGGGTAAACGTAGAGAGGGGCTTCCTGCTGGAGTGCTGGGAAAAGAAATGTGCTGAAGCAAGAGTGGACAACTGAAGGAAGGGGAGGCAGATGGTATCCCTTGTAAGGGTTCCCATCACTCTGGCTGTGACAACACAGATGGGGGCTATGGGTATGCCGAGTGTGAGATGCAACAGTGGGAAAGTTGTTTATTTGTTTGTTTGTTTTTAAAGGATTCCGCTTGGCAGAACCGCTGCAAACATGTGGCATGCCGCAGGTACAGTATTGTTAAGTCAACAATTATATCAAACAATTGAGTTTCTACTGACGATTGGCGGTTCTCTTGCCTCTGGTTTATCTCTCCTTTCATTACCCAGTCCACATCTTTCCAAGACTTTGAGCCTGCCCAATTTGCCTAATCAGTGCATGGGTAAACTGCTGATTTTAAGCATGTTATCCAGACAGGTCTTGTGTAGATTTCTTATTCGAAATAATTTGATTAGTGACATAACTTCAAGACAGAAGAGAAGTATCATCCTGGTTATTTTGCGTGGTGGATCCCATGAAGGTTAATACGGCCTAGCCTTTGCATGCATAGCGTCATGGAAAAGGTTACAGACTACAGCTGTGATTGGCTGGTTGCGCATCCCAACGGAGATAGTCCGTAATTGTGAAAATACTGTGTTTTCAGCATGCTGTAGCTTCTGTTGAAATAAAGTTAGCTAAGTTAGATTTGCCGATCGCAGAGTTGCTTCATTGGTGGCCGTATAGGTGCAATGTCTTCTAGGCCAGGTGGTGGGGGAGGACAATGATGCGACCCTGACAAGAGCACAGTTCATACACCTGTATAAAGCTGACATCCAGGTGTTGTTTCGTATTTCAATTATCACAAATTAACGAGCTGGGAATTGTTTGACACAAATCCGTCCATATTTTTCTGACATTTTTATCCGTTTAATGCCATTCACGGAATTTTAAAATACCAAAATGCTGATTTTTTTAGACTGAAAAATGCTAATATGAAAAATAGAAGGATTTATAACTGTGGTCTGTGGCCTATTAGGGCTACCTCTGTATGTATTGGGACTAACATGGTCATGTTGTTATTCTATTATCGTCCATTAAGCAAGTTAAAAATGGGAAGTCAGCACTTTTTGACAGCTGCCTCGACAATTTTGAGTGATCCTAACAACTTTTACATGGATGGCGCATGCAAGATATGGTCCTGGGACTGTAGATCACAAGGCAAATGGTTCGGGCTATGGTATTGTGTACCTCAGGCCAGCTTATGAAAGGAGAAAAGAAGTTTTACACCCACAGATCCGCTGTGAATATCCAGTTTAACAGTCTCGATTTTCTAAAAATTCATGAAGTATCACATTTATGTCACAAATCATTGTGCATAGACATGTTGCACCTATTAGTGGAACCACACTGTATAAATAATAACAGGATTCGCTGCAAGACATTTAACAAGTGCACAGGCTATGCCTCCTTTGCTGACTGCTTGGTAGATAGATAGCTTCCATAGCCCTTTGTATTATCGATACCCCACAGATACCACACAGGTAATCATACGTGTGTATGAGAAATTAACAATGCTAATATGGTATGAATACATTATGCTAATCCTATTGATATGAAACTTAGTGACCCTCTGTTTCAAACTTTTAATTTGTGGCATTGTCATTGTAGGCCTACAGCTTCCATTCATATGCAGAGCTGTTTACTAGTATACAAAATCATGTCAAAGTGATTGTCGGCATACCAGAAAAAAATGCGCATTGTCTGTCAGTAGAGCTGAACAAATCTTAGGTAAAATGTAAATTTCTTTGCTTTTTTTTTTTTTTTTTGGTTTTATTTGTTTTTTTTTTTTTTTTTTTGTTTTTTGTTTTTGGTTTCTCCCCCACCCCCACCCCACCCCCTTTCATTATTATTATTATTTTTTTTTTTGGTAGACAAAAGCCTGTCATATATGTGTGTCATTTGACTGGGGTAAATCATTTAAAATCAGGCATGCTGACTTTGTTGAGCTGTTGAGTTCATCAGCATATCATTTTCACATAAATGAATCAATTTATATCCATGAATATGGATGACAGCACTTATGAACTGCAGATTTTATAACTTTTACCAAGCTAGTGTACATAGGTCGCAAAACATTTGAACTTCAACATACAACCACATATAATTATAAGAGTTTCAGAAAGTGAAACAAAGGGAAAAAAGTTAACTTCCATTAAACACTTGCCTGAAAACACTTGCGCCTGATAATTGGATTGATAATTGGATGCTTATCAAATTTAAAATCAGAGCAGTTGTGAATACAAATATGCATTTATGAAATTGGAGTAACTGCGAAACGTTTGTCATTTTCTTTCTAATTTGTGCACATACACCAGAAACCATTTCAATAAACCACAACTTATACAGTCTACTGCAGAAAAAAAGGCATAGCACTATTGGTTTGTGGAAGCTGGATCACCCAACTGCCCTCCTAATGTTCAAACAAAGGGCGCGTTAAAATTCCATAATTTTAGTACCAAAAAACATAATTTGCTGAATACTGCTACTCTAATTTGTGACCTACTGGTCTTAAACTGTGCACTTTGATGGGCTTATAATGTTTAAAACCTTAAACTGTTCCATTGTCTGCCATAATTCAGATTATATCAGGAAAATACTGCCATAATGACTGGTATTAGATGCTGACTTGGTGTAACTGATACTCCCCCCATCCGCCATTAATGCCTCAGCAGTGATAGATGTCACATTTTTTGCAGACAAATGTTACGAATCTATCCATAAATAGTAAAAAAACCACCAAATTCACCTAAAAATTCATAAAATTTTAACAATATATTCAAATTTGGGGTTAAAATTAAGGGGTGGGGCATTGTAATTTGATCTCTCATTGTAAGGGCAGGATATGTAGGCAAGTGATTATGGGTTTGCATCATAGCCCATTGTGTATCGTATTCATATTGGACAGATAAGAATTGATTGGATGCAATTATATAATTTTCCTCAATATTTTAATTAATTTTTTTAACTGATTTTTCAGATTTAAAGGTTGCTTGCAAAAAGGTTGATATTTTCTTTAATATTGAAGTTTGGTAAAGTTAATGCAAATCCTTTGCAGAAAACAAGTTGTGGCTTTAGTTAAACAAGTTTTAAAAATTTTGATAAGTCTATTAGGTTACAGACTACAGTTGTGATTGGCTGGTTGCGCATCCCAACGGAGATAGTCCGTAATTGTGAAAATACTGTGTTTTCAACATGCTGTAGCTTCTGTTTGAATAAAGTTAGCTAAGTTAGGTTTGCTGCATCGCAGAGTTGCTTCATTGCTGGTCATATAGGTGCACTGTTTTCTAGGCCAGGTGGGAACTTTATGGTGGGGAAGGACAATGATGTGACCCTGACAAGAGCACAGTTCATACACCTATATAAAGCTGACATGCAGGTGTTGTTTTGTATTTCAATTATCACAAATTAACGAGCTGGGAATTGTATGACAAAAATCCGTCCATATTTTTCTGACATTTTTATCTGTTAAATGCCGTTCACGGAATTTCAAAATACCAAAATGCTGATTTTTTAGACTGAAAAATGCTAATATGAAAAATAGAAGGATTTATAACTGTGGTCTGTGGCCAAAAATGTAATACTTCACAGATCACGTGAATACAGTAACCATAGAAAGACCACTTATTCATGTTTTAACAATTATCACACTGACTTAAAATGGAATTCTTTAACATGTTGGGATAGATGTGATGAGTTGATTTGAAAAGAAGTACATCTGCGCAAAAGATAAATGAAAGTAAAGGCTGTGGACACAGGACATGGTTTCAAATTCACCTTAGTCTCGACCACCTTTCGTGTCACAATACGAATATTAAAATAAAAAAGATTTTTCGTTAACCAGTGAAGATGTGAGTACAAATCGTTTTGTGTAATGATGCAGCAGTTACACGTTTAAGTGAACAATAAATATCAGCAGTCTGGCTTGGGTCAAACTCTAATATCATATGCTTTCACACACGTGTCAACTTTATCTTGTATTGTCGATAAAGCCTTGAAATCCTCTATATCAGAAACTGGGTTTAAAACGTCATGATGTGTTATAATAGAGTACCTCAACAAGCAGCACCTTCAATTATGAATAAGCTGTACCACCACTACCATCAAAGCTTTGTATCCAGTTTTTAAAAAAAAAATGTCAATACCAACAGCAGACCACATGCCTGAAACTGTCATTATAATGCAATGTTACATCTGTTTACATGACAGTTACGCTAGTGACCAAGGTCTCAAATTGTTCGGGTACCCCTGCCTATGGCAGGTCAAGCCAGAACCCCCTTTTTTGAAAGATTATTTTATTTGACATTAAAAAAATGGTGGTTGTGGTCTTTCATTTTTGAGGTACGTGTGTTTATGGGCACAAATAGGAATAGGCTAGTGTATTTTGCCTGAAATCCAAACACCGATTGTAGAAGAATAACTGACCCAAAATACGTTCAGCAAACACCAAACATTCATGGAAGCAAAGTAAATTGATCAAAAATCTGCACGATTTATACCAGTTGCATTGTTTGACTCCTTCATGTTAAAAGCTAGAAAAACCGAGGAAATTCGAGCAAACTTTTTTTTTTTTATTTCGGTTTTGACTATCTGGGTCACACAAAATGCCGCATTAATGAAAATTTGTTGGATACATTCCCTTTTTTTTGGTTCCAAAAACTTTCAAAATGTTCAGGTTTTATTGTTATCAGCCTTTTATGATTGAACGAACGCATTACGATATTCAATGTGTCTCATGGAGCCGGATTTTTATTTGTTTATTCATTTCATTGGACCCTTAGCCCTGGGGAATATTTGTACGGAAATATCAATTAAAAACAGTATAAATAAAAATAAAGTGCATGGCTTCTTCACTATAATAGTAAAAATGATGACAATAGCCTCCAGGTCAGTACAAGTCATGGTTCTGAATTGACGCATTAAGGTAGTGGCAGAAGGACCAGAGCATCAAACCAGGGTCTCATCCTGGCAGGCTGAGTTGACCCAAGAGCCCAACCCAAACTGGTATTGATCCCTCGAGTTAATCCCTTCACCTAGTGAGAGGCCCTAGGAAAAAAAAAAAAAAAAAAAAAAAAAAAAAAAAGCAAAAAGCCCCCCCCAAAAACAGGCATTTTTTGCCCCATACTGGTGACACACAAGCACCCCCCCCCCCCGCACACACACACTCCCAAGCTCCCCAGCAGTACTAGAAAACTGTAGTAAGTAAGGTCGCTAGCGTGTGCTCAGAACTGCAGGGCTTGTTAAAATTTCCATGATGAAACAGGTATTTCAGTTGCAAAATCAGAGGATTTACCTTGAACCAAATCAACAGGCAAGTCTTCAAATTTAAATCGATGAAAGAGCTGGTCTTCTTTAAAAGGTGCTCATTCCTTACCACAAATATCCAAAAATGACAGAGGCTCAACCAATCACGAAACCAAAGATCCTTCTAAAGAAAAAGATGCCACATGGACATTAATAAACTACCTGCAGGGAGATGATACTGAATGGAAATTGAATGGCCAATATGAATTGCAAATAAAAGTAAAAATTGTTAAAGGATCAAATGTGGTTAATTTATCGAGGTATATAAGAGGGGGGATTGCTGATTTTCCTGTAGAATGGAAACACTTTTGTGATCTGTTTCTCAATTATGCAATTTCACCTCAGGATCAACCTGATGAATACAATTACTTATGAAAAGACAACTTACCCCAAACACCACCACCCTGCAAAAATATATTTGAAAAGACAGAAAACAATAAAGTTGCAATGGGGAAAAAGAAAATGAAGGCTACTAAGAAGAGAGCTCCAAGAAAAGTGCATAAAGGAAAAACAACACCTGTGAACAGATGGATGAAATTACAGTAGAAAGGAATATATTACATTTTCTGAGAGACAAATAGAAGAGTCTGTAGTTTATCAATGCAATGACAAATAAAGTGAATAAAAGAGCAAAATATACAATTGCTGTTAATATTATTGTATTATCAATCTCTTCTCGTTATAGATTTCCTTACTAACACTCAATATGTAACGAATTACGTAGACTGTTTATTCAACTGGGGAAGATGATCTCATGTTTGTCAGGTTACCCTAGACTGGCTGTCGTCTGGTTCGTCATATTTGTCCCAAAGGGTTAATACACAGGGGTGTTTAACGGCGTTGTGGGGTGCAGTGAGTCGCCGAAGGAGACGAATGTTTAACCACGACGTGGGACCAGTGAGTTGCCGAAGGCGACGAACCAGACTGGTAGGGTTAACAAAGTTCCACCCGCATCCTGCAGATGGCGCCGACCGGTGGAAATTTGCACCAGTCTGGTTCGTCGCCTTCAGAGACTCACTGATCCCATGTCGCGGTTAAACATTACCATTTCACTATACAATGACTTTCATCAATGAATATGGCACCAAGTCGTGACTTGTAGATGGGGTTTGTGAAAACCTGCTTTCTGTGCTTGGCAGACAGGGAAGATTCAGGACTGCCAAACACGTAGTTGTAATTCCCTTTCTTTAGGCCTCCAAATCACATTCCTCATCTCCTACAAGGGTTGCTTTCATTCCCTTTTCCTTTAAAAATGCTACCTATTCTTTAATGATGGCTACTAAAGGTGATACAATGATTACAATGTATGAGGCTGAGGGATCCTCGCTGAGACTGAGACTGAGAGTGAGATGACCGTGGTTTGCCCACTGCAGCACGAATGTACCGCCATGTACGTCAGACTTGCCCGAACCTGTCGACAAAGATGCAAAAACATCCTGCCCTTTGCCTATGTACTCTAGTATTTCCAGTTGAACTCCTGATACCACAGGCCGACCAAGTTTTTAAGCTATAAAGTGTACACTGTCCTTGAGTGTGGCAGCTACTGCCATGTTGGCCATGCCGTCTTGTTTAGATATTAAATGCAAATTTTGCATGTCAAATGGTGACCTGCTTTCTGATTGGCTGTTTATAGCCGGTGCAAATTTTCACCGGTCCGCGCCATCTGCAGGATGCGGGTGGAACTTTGTTAACCCTACCAGTCTGGTTCGTCGCCTTCGGTGGCTCACTGGTCCCATGTCGCGTTTAGACATTCATCGCCTTCGGCGATCCACTGGACCCACGTCGCCATTAAACACCCCTGTGTATTAACTCCTTTGGGACAAATATGACGAACCAGACGACAGCCAGTCTAAGGTTACCCTTGCAAAATAAGTTTACTCTCGATTAAAGGATCCCAACCAAAACTCTAGATGGAATTTTTCACAAAAAGGCATTATCCAAGTCCACTGAATATTGACCAGTTGGCAAAGCATTTTTTTTTTTTAAGTCTGTTCTCCAATATGGATAATATGCTTTCTTGTCTTGATTTAACACCGCTTGTTGAGCCACAGTACTTGGCGTCAATGACTTACACAACAAACCTTCAATGCTGCGCTGGTTACAACGCCGCTGCATTAGGATTGTTAGAAGTCAATCTTTATATGCCCGACCTTTGTATTTTCAGATGTGGCATTAACGGTAATTGGCAAGGGAGACATATTTCACGACCTTAGCTTTCACGTGCAAATGTTTCCCCTTGAAATCGCTGTAATGGGTGCTACTGCCAAATACGCAAAACGCTAGTGCTCTATCTTGAGATATAATACAAATGTACAAGATTTATAAATATTACAAATACGATACAGGCCCACTTTCTTTTTTGCTGTGAGCTCAGCTGACTGACTATTGAGGAGAACTAAGGAGTGATATGCCTACCAGGTGTCTTATAATTTTGGCAGAAGTGATAACATTTGGGTTTTGCGGGATAAGGCCAATATATCTGTGAACACTATAGTCTGTAGTTAATGAAGAATATTTGAAAGGTTGAGAGGACCGGTTTTAAAGCAACAGTTACCTATTACGGGTGAGTGCCTGTCTCAAGGAGTGAAATCTGTTTCTACACATTGGTATTGGAACATAAACGTTGATGCTTTGGTAACTATGGAATTTACGTGGTGTCATTCTTGGGTTTGTAAAATTTATGAATATGGGCCATATTTTTCTAAACTGATAGGTTTATGAGAAAACCAGGGAACTTTAGAGATGCTCTGTTCTGTACAAATAGCCCAAATAATACCAACTGCCTCTTATAACCTTGTTGACTATCATTTGTCATTATTTGGTCTGCCCTGCTTACGGAATGTATCTTTTTTTTTTTTTTTTCCTTTTAGAGATGCGTTTCCTTTAAGTAGCCTTCTTGGTTGGAAAGGTCTTGCTAGGGCGACGTCTCTTATGGTAATCCTTTTTTTTTAAGGTTTCTGCCTTTATTATTATAATTTTTTTTTTTTTTGGGGGGGGGGGGGGGTCTGCTGCGATGCTTCCGCTACAATTTGCTCCACGAGTACCACATTTTGAATATGAATTTAGTGAAGATTTGACATACTATTTGTCTGCTCCTTAACTTAAATGAGTCCATGCTTTTGGTCTTTTTTTAAGGTACTATCAGCTTGCTATTTAATCTTATGTATCCACGAGTCCACGTCCCTGCCCACGGGTGACTGGTAATAACAATAATAATGATGATAATAATAATAATAATAATAATAATAATAATAATAATAATAATAATGATAATGATAATGATAATAATAATAATAATAATAATAATAATAATAATAATAATAATAATAATAATAATAATAATGGTGACCCAACTGTGACTAAGTTTGTTCTTCCCTGGAGGCCCAGTAAAAACATACATATTATGCATATACACAACATCAAAACATGTTAAAATACCTGAGCGACAGCAGTGAGGAATAAAGTTGGAAATATTAAAAGTAGCATTGTTTCTATTTTAGTTTAAATGTGAATAAATCATCAGCTGTACGTAAATTGTTGGGCAAACTGTTCCATAATACAGCTCCACTTTATTGAAAAGATGTACGGAAAATTCGTTTTTTTACATTTGACAACATGACAACATCTAGTGAGTGTGCACTCCTCGTGCTCCAAGTGGCTATTTTGGATACCAAATTGACTTGATCACATAGGTAGTCGGGGGCAAGTCCATGAATACATTTAAACATAAGTGTGGCAATGAGGAAATTACGATGTGTTTCGATAGTTTGCTAACCTAATTCATTAACTAAATCAATACCTCTTACATTAACAAAATCATATTTACATATTATTCGACCCGCATAATGAAGTTTCTTAACTGACTGAGAATAGCCATCCTGCAGAGACCCCACAATAAGTGAGCATAATCTAAGTTGGGTTGGATGCAGCTGTTATAAATCTGCTCAAGTAAAGACTGGCGAAGAATAGTACTTAAGCGACGTAATACTAAGAGTTTTTATATGACCACTCTTTGAATGTGAATTACTTGTTGCTGCCACGTTAGCCGATCATCATTTTTTATTCCATTATTTACAACTTAGTCCACTTGATCAAATTAGTGACAAACATATGAATATCTAATTGTTGTACAGCTTTCAAGCTCTGAGAGATAAGTAGGCTATTAGACTGCTAGTATTAACATAAACTGTGTTTCCATTTGATCAATATTAATGACATACATATAAATATATAATTGTTGTACAGCTTTCAAGCTCTGAGAGATAAGTTGGCTATTAAACTGCTTGTATTAACATAAACTTTGTTTCCATTTAACCAGACCTCTGCTTCATTAATGACTTATTGCAAGCTTGCATTGGCATGAAGAATAGAATTATGCCAAGCATAAATTAGAGTATCGTCTGCAAACAAATTACACTGACCATGTACCACGTGTTCTGTTATGTCATTGACAAATAACATGACGAGCAATGGACCAACCACAGACCCTTGAGGTACCAATTGTTACTGCATGTGGTGCAGGCAAGTCTTCATTACACTTGACTATCTGCTCACGGTAATTCATGTACGACTGGAACCATTCAAAGTCATTGTTTCTAACTCCATATTTCTGTAATTTTTGCATCAGAATACCATGAACAATACTATTGAAACATTTTCTCAGATAGGGAAAACAAACTGCTGTGAACAGGTCATCATATATATTATGTAGCCGATCCTCTAGGACATTTTTTTTTTTACTTAGTAAGCTGACTGATGTGAAACAATGCAAAGTAAGACATTCTAAAAGTTCATCTTGTATTTCCTTTTCCAATGCCTTAGTAAAATGACACATAATCGAAAGAGGTCTATAATTAGTCATAGCGTAGTCCAGAACCCTTAAAACAGCAGTAAGCAAGTTTCCAGTCAGATGGAATAATGCAAGTACACAATGATAAGTTTAAAATATAAGATACAGATGCTACAATGTTTGGTGAACCTAATTTTAACAGTTTAGAGTCAATGCCAAAAATATCTAGGGAACTACATGTAGTTTTGGCCAAACT
Organism: Hermodice carunculata; assembly: GCA_964020975.1. Lineage (NCBI taxonomy): Eukaryota > Metazoa > Annelida > Polychaeta > Eunicida > Amphinomidae > Hermodice > Hermodice carunculata. The sequence goes on along the minus strand of CAXHWN010001835.1, from coordinate 83,301 downwards.
AGTAAGTACAGAGCTGACATTAATTTCAACAAACTGAAACTCGTGAATACTTTGTGGACCCTTCCATGGCATATCATTGTGTGAAGCATGTTAAGAAGATACCTTATGACCAATTTTGACAAAGTACTTTTTCAGTTCATCTGCTGAGAAATGAGGAATAGTTGCTCTCTGCTTCTTACCTCGGAATACCTTCCTTAATGAGATCCATTGTTCACTAAACTTGTTTCTTCCTACAGTGACAACATTTTGGAAGTGGCCCTGTTTAGCTTTACCTTTCATCGAAGTGACTTTATTACGTGCTGCAGTGTGATCAGACCACAGTACAGATGAGTCAAGAGAGACAGCTTGGTCATGTAAATAGCACCTGCAATACATTAGCTTAACAATGTCACTTGTTACCCAAAGGTTCCATTTGTCTTCAATCGTATGGTACTAATAGGAGCATGTATATTAAAAATGTTTCATACTTCATTTTTCCGGAGACGCCAACCTACTTCGACATTATCAATATGTCAGAGTTTCGTATATCTTGTAAGAAATTTTCCTCACTGAATTCTTTTCAGTTCCCGAAGCTAAACATTGTGTGAGTACCGTCATTTTTTAAGATGGAGCACAGAATACACCACATAATGATCACTTAGGGTTACTTTAGAAACTCTTGAGGTCAAATGACGATCATGCATAGTCGTAAAAATTACATTGAATAATGCGGAAGTGGATAACGTAACTCTCATTGGTTGTGTAATCAGCTGTTTTACGTTACAATAATGTTCAATATAATACACCAGGTTGTCAGATAAGTTTTCGCCGATTTTGTGATCAAAATTCATGTCACCCAATGAGATAAATTCTTCACCTTCAGTGGCATCATTTGTTACATTTTCAATTAACGTTTCAAAATACTTAGTTGTCGCTATAGGTGGTCTATATAAGGCACATACCAAAAATTATCATGGTTAGGGAGATCAATTTCAATCTACCATGTTCCAGCCCATTCACTGGTGATCAAGTAATTTCTCTCAGTAACCTTGATAGTTTCCTTCGCACAAAGTAAAACACCTCTACCTCTGCAATCACGGTCATGTCTAAACAGTTGATAACCTGGAATATACATTTGCAGTTGTCAACATTGTGATTCAACCATGTTCACTTGAACAAAATATATCAACATTATCTTGGTTGATGAGAAACTGAACAGCATCAACTTTGTGGACAAGACTACGTACATTAAGATGAGTAATTTTAATGGATTTATTGGATGAAACATCGATAAAATTATAAACAGCATGTCTTTTATTAGTATGTTTATTGTGACCAGTGACTTTACTAGTGACTGTCGGTCTATCGGGTGCACACTCAATCTTCAGGAGTTGGCCAAACTTGCGGCTACAACTATCCTGACCTTTGCTGGAGGAATTATGCTGATGGGTGCTGGGATGCTGCCCAGCTGATTGTGTGCTGTGGGACTTGGTTCCAGTTTTGATATACTTGCTGGGTGCTCCCTGGCACGCATGGGTTACCTGGCACAGAGAACGGTTGGGTTGACATTTGGCCTCAGTTGACCGGACACCCCTTGTGTTGGTCTTGCATGACCTTTCTCACGCGGCTGTTTGGCGGGTACTTTTCCCGTGGCATGGGGTGCTCTACCCCTTTGTTGATTGTTGGCGAAAACATAGCGAAACGGTTGCACTCAGAAATCCTGCGGCCAGAGGGACAAATTTATTTTTTCAGAGGCCCAGTGTTTTGGAACAGTGACCCTGAAAGATCGCCAATTACTTTGCCTGGAGGACAACTCATGTTCTTCGGAGAGAATAACTCTCATGTTGTCGTGAATAAAGTTTGCTACATCATCTTTAGTGTGTGCCACATCCACAAAAACCAACGTATATGTCAGCTTTATCCTGATGTCCACGATGTGACTGATTATTTTGACTTGATGCAGCCTTGAGGCTCCTCTGATGGCTGCCATTATCTCTATTTAGATGTTCAGAGGTCTGATACTGTTGAGGGCCTGATATGTCCTTAATGCTATTATCATTGACAAAGCGTGGCTTTTTAGACGGCTCACCTGATAAAGCCTTTGGATTGTGGCGTTTTCTATTATAACAAGCAATGACTTAAGCAAAAATGTAATCATCTTCCAGATCGCCCTCACAGATCTCAATAGAATTGTCAGATAGCCTAAATGGGGTACTCATAGACTTGCGAGCTTGCATATCTTGATCCGAAGCAGCATTCTGTTCTGTGACAAGGACAAGTTGGGCTCTTAACTGATCGTTATCTGATTTCTTTTTATCATTGTCGGACTTTATATTCTCCAGTGCTTGAATGACACATTTTAACTGTGCAGATACGTCCTTTACAGTCTTGACCAGTCCCTGTCTCGGGACAGGTAGTGTTAATTGGGACATCTTCAATTACTTCTTCACTCTTACTTCCCTGAAATTGGGGGTTGTCCTTAGGGACAAACATTTGGTCCATTTCTTTCATGGGCTGTTGATTGACTAAACTAAATCACATATAGCAGATATCTGTCACTATTTTGTGCTTTACTTGCCTATTGATGGGGCGTTGGGTCTGGTACTGGCTAAAGTTTGACATTACCTGTTCAGCTAATGAGCGATGAACCGTGTCAACATTTTGTAAGGAGTATTTTATGTCTTGCATACCATACATAAATACTGTCTGCATGCTTCCATTCACCTTATCATATATACCCTCCTTGTTTGCGGTACCAACAGTATCAATGGCAACTATAGGTAGGTTGTCAGTACCCTGGTTTGTCATTTCCGTGTGCTTTTTTCATTTGACAAAGAGTCACCATTCTCCCCATGTTCTTTGTTAGACGCCATTGGCATTGCAGCACAGCGTTTGTTGAATAAAGACCACACACAGTGTTACCAATGATGGTAAAGAGTCCACTTTTTTAGAAAAATCTTGGATTTTTCAGTAGCTTCAAAATTCCCACTTGGACCAAAAGGCGCCGCCTGGTCCTGCTAAGCCTTAATGTTTCAAATGAGAATGCAATACAGCGTTTGATCGCCGAAAGAGAGTTTCCTTCCTGAAGAGGTATCCATAGGAATTGTAATATCGGGGAGATCATCCTGAATACAGAGGGTTAAAAGAAATACCTGTGCCATTTGGTTGCTGTTGATCGTCCAGTATTAATCGTCTTAATACGGTTGAATAGGTGTCTTCAATAACAGAGTCGGCACACAGGGTCGAACATACCATTCCAGGTATTATTGAGGACCAGTTAAATCTGTCAATGTGTATTGGGGGGGGGGGGATGTAATTAGACGTAAAGCACAAGACCACGTGCCTCCCAAGTTTAAACGTTTCAGTAATTTAAGGGTGAATTTCAAATTATCGTTTTCTGGATGCACTTCTTTTGCGTCATCACTCTGTACATACAAATATAAGGAGGTCGCCATGGGGTTTCACGTAGAGACTTTTAATCTGCTCACTGTTGGCCTAAGAATTGTAATTTGGAAGCCAAGTTAACCAGCAGACCAAGTAGCTGGTCTTGGCGTGAATGGCTTTTTTAGGAGCTTGCCTATTTTATACAGACCATCTTGATCAAAGGTTATTCCCTGCGATCCTTGCTCAGATAAAAAGGCCTAGACCTTTTTCTCCAGAGTAATCACATAAGCTGTAGATGGAATTATCTTGTCTCACTTGTCTATTGTTGACTTGAAAAATTTCCCCCGACCAACTTTTATTATAGGTTCGTGTAAATTTCTCCCTGAAATGGGGCAGTCTCACATAATCTCCAATCTGAACTTTACATGTAATGATTTGACGGGTTCAAGTAAACCTTTGTACTATTTTGCAGGCAAATAAAGGCAATTTCATAATTCATATGCGTTGCTTTCATTTACAGTTGCAGGTGCTATTTTGGTTAAAAAATGAACAATGTGATTGTACGAGTTAACCACATCTGATAAAAAAACAAATGTGCCTCATGAATTATGCACCAAAAAAAAAGAAAAAAAAAGAAGATCAGCACAATAAATTCGTACAGATTACAATAAAAACAAACACCCCCATACTTGAACTACATTCTGACATACGAATGCCACTGCAGTTGATCTAGTTTTGGAACAGATAAGCATGTGAGATTTTAGTAAGACTCTCATTCAGCTGCATTTTCAGCAATCATTAGTGTGAATAAAATGTGAAAAAATAATACATGTAAAGGACTTAAGTATATATACGGAATCAAATCAAAATAAAAACAAAGGTTGATGCAGTGTTCTTGTATTAGAATAAAAACGTTTAACACGACGTCATCTGATTGGTGAATATAAGGAACTGCGTCATCCTTGTAACTTTGCTCCAGGAATTCCTTGTAAATATGTGAGAGATTCTGTTAAAGTGGGGCAAACTAACGTTTATACGTTTTCAGAACGACGGTCCATAAAGAGAGTGAACAATTGTGTGTTGGTTTTCAAAACGTTCACAAATCAGTCTCGTTGCATCTCTGCCTTGTGGCAAGCTTTGTCAGTCTGACCTATTCGTTGTTTGGTTTGGGCAAGGAAATAAGTAGAAAAGAATATAAACTTAAAATCAAAACTGTTTGTGCTTCCAAAAGTTCTAGATATTAAATGGTACAATTTTGTCCTTTGGTATTCATACATTCCATTAAGCTTATGGCTGGATGAAAATTTCAAAGTTCAAATGATCTTGACCTTTGACCTTTAGATTCACATGTAAATTGCAAATAATGCATCGTGTTACAATACCAACAATTAAAGCCTAACATCAACCAAATCACATGAAAGTAAAGCATAGGGTCATATATTTTATATAGATAGCGAAACATTCCAACCCTATGTTAATAAGTCCCCATGTGTAACAATCATCTCCCGAATGAAAAAAAAATCTATAATAAAAGTTCCCACTGGCACAGTGACTGACCAGGTCAAGTTTTCCTTCTCGGGGTACACTGAAAATCCTGGATTTGTTGGTACCAGAGAATGTAGGATCTGATTAACACCCTTGTTAAAAAATAATCACCAAATTAATTAGATATGTTTATATTCATATTTGTCCTTTATACCTCAAACATCACACAGACGGTTAAAATCGCTCTCTCTAAAGTTGATGAATGGAATTTTATTGGAATTTATTGTAGATGATTGAAAATGTACGAAACTAATCTACAGTCCTATCATGAGATAAAACACAAAGTTCCTTGACTCAGAAGACAATGTCCGCCAGAGTGCTCCAACATCTCTTAGGCCTTCTCAAAATCCACTTGTAAGCTGCAACTGAGTATGAATAAGACTGTTTCAGGCAGTATCAGGATCATCCAAATAAAACTACTAATTGACAACCAACTGTTTCACCTCCTAAAAAATTACACATTAACTCCAAAATAGAAAACTTAATCTCAGTCCTCATAAAGCAATAACTACATTATCAATCAACCCGATTCATTATAAAGACACAAGTACGATCAAAATCAGCAGATATTACTTATATTTTGTGAAGTAAAGAGAAGACAAATACACTTAAGCTGTTTCTATTTTAACTAAAATCCAAACCGGTATTTCAACTAAAGAAATTTTCACGAGGAGAAGATAAACTCATACAATGTTGAACAAATTACCGATAACAATTTATATATATATATATATATATATATATATATATATATATATATATATATATATATATATGTATATATATATATATATATATATATATATATATATATATATTCAAACATTTTTCTTCTTTTCATTACTAATATCATTAACATAAGCCTTTTGAACACACATTAATTCAGTTCACAGGAAAAGTAGTAGTTAATTCTAAAAATGATATAATCATGGTACAACACAGTAGCCTCACTTTAAGTTGACTTCATCATTGACCGGGCTGACCTTCAAAAGGTCAATGTAAAGTTGCTAATTCATGGAGATCAAAACTCTCTCATACCATCGAGCGCATAACCGGCATTTTTATCGCGGTGCACACGCAGGCAATCACTTTGCAGACTTGGCCCAGTAACCACCATACAGACATACACAGTACTTTAGAATTTCACAAGAACCCAGGAAAAAAATTGCGAGAAGAAAACCAACACATATTGGTTACCTATCGTAACTAAAATATCAGAAGACACGTCGAAGCCACAAAAATACAGTGGCTCTCATAGAAAATATGACCAGACTCGGAAACCCAATCTATTTATGGAAAATCATGCAAACAGTGTTCCTTATCAGCGAAACTGTTTTCTTGTTTTAATCAACAGGCAAAATCTGAATCTAAATGCGTAGGAATTATGGGGTCGATCATTTCAGCTTAGTATACATTCTTTAGGACGCTAACCTTGTCGCCTCAATGGATAATATAACCTGACAGTTTTGACCAACTGATCACGCAAACGTATCAAAACCCGCCTTAAACCATTTGACTTCGTAAGAGTTTGTGAAACGTTTTAACCACGGAATGCACTCCAGGACATTGCAAACAAGTCGCCAAGAATAGGCTATTGTATTTTTTACAGGGATGATAAAACGCCGGAGAATTCCTTACTCCCGCCTTGCTACTTTCGCAAAATTTAAACTAATCCACACTTACGAGGCACAACTTGTATTAGCGTGGTTAAGCCACACATGTTATTCAATTCACTTTTTGCAGATCTACAAACCTGTGATCTCGATGTTCTATATTACGGAAATGATTTTTGGCCTAGTGAATGTGTTCTGCTCAATTTAATAGAGCAATTTGCAATAGCTGAGGAAAAAAAAAACAAAGCTTTTGAGAAATATATATATATATATATATATATATATATATATATATATATATATATATATATATATATATATATATATATATATATATATATATATATCGTCCCCCTAAAAACTTTTACAGATCACCGGAACATGAGATTATGAATACATTCAGTTCGCATCTCAAAGGTTCTACTAACTAACCTCTATACAAACTACACTTGTCCCATTATAAACATCTTCAACCTAATCTTGTGCCGATTTTTACGTTTCAAAATTAAACTTTTACAGCACAAACTTATCTCGTTATTTAAACACTGTTTCATTTTAATAACCTCATCACACTTTCACGCATGTCCCCAGCAATTCAGTCCGGTTTTGAGTTTTTTTTTTTTCTAAGACATGCATTTTTTTAGCTGGATACCTAATCACGGAAACTTCATCTAAATATTGCCATGCATTATTATGGAAAGTGCGCTGGTCTCCATACGAATGAATGGATGACTCCACTCCTTATGATACGTTTATACTCAAAAGACAACCCATATCTACGACATTTTACATGTTCTAGCTATCAAATCCTAAATTTCTTCTGACTTAGAGACAAATAAATTATGTTACACTGCTACATGGTCCAATACCTCTAAATAACACTTATTCTCTCTTCCCATTTTAACCCTAAAACCTTGGGAGAAAAAAAGTATCAAGAAGGAAAAACATACTTATGGACAATATAGGCAACGTGGTCATGAATCAGGCATTCTCTGACCCCCATAAATAATTAAGCTAACATAATGACAAATATGAGGGGGGTCACAAGAAAAGAAGCCAGAAAACGGAGGAGTAGGTGACCAACGTTTCTTATTTTAACAGCCATCACAAAACAGAAAACCTCGAGTCCACCATGAAGTTCCCAGCCGAAACAATTAACTTACCTCCCTGGAGAAAAAAATGACGAGCTCAAACTTTATATAGCTCTTTCGCTACATGTAAACATCAGGATCTCCCAAATGCCAAGGCAATCAAAACAGAAAAAAAGTCTACATCACCTAACTCCTCGACGCGGCTACAGAAATCTCCCCTCAGAAAAAAGCGAAGCAGAGCTGCACCTCAAAGCAGCGGCAGACAATAAGCTCTAAAACCCCGATTGAGTGGAACCTGAGATATTTATACCCAGGTAGTAAAGCACTGCCGTCCAATAGAAATCCTTGCCTAAGGGTCTGTTAAAAAACAAAGTAATACACTGGGCAGGAATTTTTCACTCTACAAAGGAAAAAAAGGAGGGAGCACTGCAGTACGACAAGGAATTACGGGTAAATTCATGTAAACAACAAAACGTGCTCCACTCTGTAATGACACTGTACTGCCCCCCCATAAAAAATATGATAATAATAATAATAATAATAATAATAATAATAATAATAATAATAACAATAATAATAACAATAACAATAACAATAATAATAATAATAATAATAATAATAACAATAATAATAATAATAATAATAATAATAATAATAATAATAATAATGATAATAATGATGATAATAATAGTAATAGTAATAATAATAATAATAATAATAATAATAATAATAATAATAATAATAATAATAATAATAATAATAATAAAAAATAGTTCAGTGCACAAAATACCTACAATTTCCCCAAAAATATTGATGAATGCTAAGCAAACACAAGTAAAATCAATCATTTTACAGTAGCAGTGGGAAAAAAACTTTTTTCAGAACTGCCACAGGTTCCCTCCTCTTTAGGTATACTGAAGTCCAATCCACCAAAAATTCTGTCATTTTTTATGTGCAGTCTTAAATATCCCCAAATGACCTATGGTCAAAGAGTAATAGGCTGTACAGACTACCTGGTATTGTAACTGCTTATGAATCATTATTGATTTCCTATTATTAGTTTTTTTAAGTCCAAATTCTATTCAGGACACTATTTTCAAGCACTTAATGTTCCCATTAACAAATATATAGCTAAGTTTCTCTCCCTGCGGTGCTAAACAAATTAGGAGAAGGTTTTCTCGAAATTTTTCTTTCGAACTGTATAATAATGCTTTATCCGGATCTTCCTTTTGAATTTTTCGGAATTCTTCAATGGGAATAGGAAATCCAGTTAAATACTTACTGAAAACACGGGACACTGAATTGGCATTGCCATGCAAATGGCCCAAACGATGCTTTATCCCAAAATTTCAAATATATTTAAGGTCTCTATCCACCTAGCAATTTGTCCTTCAAAATCCTAACAGCTATATAACAAGCGAAGGCTAGCATGATTAAGTTGAATAGTAAATCTCTTACAAAACAAATATGGCTTGTAATATTTAACAAAATGCATCCCAGACAGTATATATTCCATTAAACGGGGGAAGGCAGCTGGAGCATTAGTCACGCCGAACAGAAGGGAGTTGAATTCATATAGAGCACTTCCGGTAGAAAATGCAGTCTTCTCTTTTGAGGCTGGAGGCATCGACATATTATAATACCCGCAAAGGAGATCCATCGAGGAGATCCAACTGTTACCTTGTAAGGATTCAGGGGCCTCATCGATCCAGTCTCATTTAAGGGAAAATTCTCCTGGACCTTTGCTTGATAGGCCTGCCATTCCCAGTATCGATTGCAAAACCATAAGATCACAATGTCCAATACCTAAGTCATTCTTAACAAACAAATCCTGATGTTTCAGCAATAATTGCTGAAATACTTCTTTCCGTTGATAATTTAGTTCTCCACTTTGTTTCTCTAACATGTCTTGGACAATTGGATGCAGTTCTTGCTCAAATGCATTAGAATAGATGCACTCCCTACTGACAGCAGCAATTTTATATGCATAACTAATGGGAGTACCTCGTTCAATATGAATAGCAAAAGTACCAAAATTCATCCCTTGAACTTGAAAAAATAGCAGATCTGTATTTACTAACGTTCTGCCAATATTTAATCCACTATCAGTATTTTCCACATTCAAAATGTCTGACTCTATCAAATATTGTCCCATATCAAGTTTGATTTTTTCTTTTTCGAAGAGGAGTGATTGTTTCATGTTGTGGAGCTATTGTTATATTTTGAACATTATATACAGGTTCTTTCCAATAACATTCTTGGTAAATCTCTAAAGATAACTGCACACCAGATAAGGCTAATTTACTTTCACTTAAATCAACAATAGCCTTCCGTGATTCTATAAAAACAGCACCAAGTATTCCTTGATATGTGATTTCAGCTACAATGAGAGTATGACTAACCTGTAACTTTCCAAATTTACAAGTAAATACAGCTGGTCCCAACGCAGGAATGGACTCTCCAGTAGGGGCTGTCAATTCCAGTTCACATGGCACTATATCTATTTAACATTTTAACAATTCAAGCAAGAAAGGATGGGTCATTCCAACGTTAGCACCTGAATCAAGCAAAAATCTACAATCTACTGCATCATTTTTTTCTGTAAAAAATATAACATACATTTTATAGATTCTGAAGTAAAACAAGTCTTGCCAGGATTAAATGGCCTGTTCAATCATGCCCCTCCCCATTTCCTGATTAATTTTAAAAAGTCTGACTTGTCTCTTCACCATATATTCCAGTTATTGTTCTGGGCTTTCCGACTTAATTTTTCCACAATTGAATTTAAGATGCCCACGGCAGCAAACGGTACCAACAGATATTATGTTTTTTTTGAAGGTGGCGTTCTAATTCTTTGGTCAAGGAATAAATTTTGTCTTGCATTCCTTTCGTAGCTTGGTTTAAACATATCATATCTCCAAAAACGATCGGGGAGCAGGCAAAACCTATATGAACCCCTTTCGTAGCTTCAGACTCAATAAGATTCTGAGTGTTTGGAATAGAAGTATGGATTCCCTGGCAGGTTTAACTCTCACTCCTTGCTGTATAGTGGTTTCACGTAATGCATTTTCAACTGCTTGTTCCAATTTAGGTGATGCTGTTCTTTTGACTTGGATACGTACATTACTATCTTTAATGGTTGTTAGTTAATAATGTACAGCCATACTATATCTATTTCGAATATACTTAGCGGGAAAGCAAGACTTACTAACTTTCTAAGACGGTTCCGTAAGTCATGCAAAATACCATCTTTCTGATGTTTACAAGATAAAAACTTGTGGGCACCAAACTGGTTATCAAGATCCTGGCATAAAGTATCATAATCCTGGTGGACAGATTCTGGTATATCATTAGCAAACTCCTGTATTCGCCCCTGCAACATAGCTAAAAAAAGTATAAATTAAACAGTCAACAGTCCAAGGATTGATTTGACACAATCTCACACTGTTCAATATAATCACCAAAGGTTTTTTTTTTTCGTTTTTTTATTTATTTATTTATTTTTTTTTTGACAATATTTTGCTGGGTACAGACAGGGTTTCTCCAGAGCTTTCCTAGCTACATCTGCATCTTGTAATTGACGAGTAGGATTACCAGAATCTCTTTGTGATGACCGTGTCAATTGATCAAGTTCATTATTTAATGCCCCCTCCACATCATATTCTGCGCAATCTCATATCATTTCCAAATCTAAAGTCCATCCTCTGGGATTTGATAACAAGAGGCAACTGAGGAAGAAATGAGCGATTTATCATGGGAGAAACAACCCCTTCCATATCTACCGTAACATAATCCAACATGCCTCCTGGAGATCTTCCCAGTTCCTGGTCAGTTAATTCACTGCGATCCTGGGTCTGCCTGCCACTGCTGGTAGTACGAATGATTGACTGACCAGGAGTAGCCAACCCTCCAACAGCACCTTCTGATAATATATTCTCGTAATTCATCCTGAGTTGCTAGCTTATCAAAATATATACAAAGAATTACATGCAAGCAATATAATGAACTCTACGAGAAAAAGGGATATTAAGGGAAAATATGCCTCACACACAAGCCTGTTATCTGTACTATTTAAACTGTACCTTACTTTCCTAAAACTACACCAACTCCAAAAATATTTACTATGTTACCAGCTTTACCAAAATAATATTTCTGCTTGCCATGATTACATAATACCCGATATTGTAACAATCACCGCCCCAATGAAAAATATCTACAATAAAAAGTTCGCACTAGCTGAGTCACTAACCAGGTCAAGTTTCCCTTCAGAAGGGGGGGGCGGGGGGGACTCGAATTTTGGATAGGTAAGTACCAGGGAATGTGGGATCTGATAAACATCCTTGTTACAAAATAACCACTCAACTAAATAAACATGTCTCCATTCATGTTTGTTTTATACACTTCAAATATCAAACAGACTATTAAAGCAGGACAATAACAAAAAATAACATCATTCACACTTAGGCTGATAAATATAACCCATTATAAATGATTGAAAAGGTACGGGAATAATTCATATTCCAATCATGAAATAAAACAAACAGTTGTTTGACTTTAGAAGACGGAGTCCTCCAGAGTAAGCCAACCTCTGGTAGGCCTTCTCCAAGTCCATCCATAAGCTGTAACTGAATATAAATACAACTCCTCAAGGCAATATCAAAAATCAACTGTTTAACCACCTAAAAGTTACATATTAACTCCAACATAGAGAACTTTATCTCAGCCCTAAGGAACCAATAACTACATAATCTATCAACCTGATTCATTAGAAAGACACAAGTCAGATCACAATCAGTATAAATTACTATTTTTCTGTGAAATGATGAGAAGATAAATTTACTTAAGCTGTTTCTATTTCAACTAAAATACAAACTCATACAAAGCTGAACAAATTACCAATAACAATATATATACATATATATGTATATATATATATATATATATATATATATATATATATATATGTGTATATATATATATATATATATATATATATATATATATATATATATATATATATATATATATATATTGGAACATTTATCGTCTTTTTAATACCAATACCATTATCATAAACCTATTCAACACACATGAGTTCAGTTCACACAACAAGTGGTCAATTGTAAACTTGGTATTATCATGGTATAATGTAGCAGCCTCACTTTAAGTGGACCTCACATTTGACTTGACCTGACTTTCGAAAGTTCAATCTTAAGTTGCTTATTTATGCAGATCAAAACCCTCTCATATCAATGAGCGTACAACTGGAATTGTTATCACCTTTCAGACTTGGTCTAGTCACCAGCCTACAGACATACACAGTTCATAGCTTCAAACGTTAGAATTTCATGATAGCCAAGGGAAACAATTGCTGGAAGAAAACCAACACATATTGGTTACATATGGTAATCTAGAATAACGGAGGACACGTCAAAGCAACAAAATTACATTGGCTGTCACAAAAGTTTACCAAACCAAGAAATCCAGTCTATTTATGGAAATTTGTGCGGCAAAATATTTCTTATCGGTGAAAGTGCTTTATATTTTTAATCAACAGGCAAAATCTGAATCTGAATTTGTAAGATGTCTGTGGTCGATCATTTAACATGAAACGTGCATTGTATACATTCCTTATGACGCGAACCTGGTCGCCTGAATGAATTATATAACCTGGTGGTTTTCACAAGCCCATCCTTGTAACCTATCAAAGCCTATCTTAAAGCATTTGCCTTCGCGACCCGTTTTCACCTCGGAATGCACTCCGTGACCTTGCAAACAAATCAGCATGAATATACTATTGCTTTTGTTTTACAGGAATGATAATACGCCAGAGAATTCCTTACTCCCATATCGGTACTTTCCCAAATTTTAAACTAATACATACGCACAACTTCTTTTAACGTGGTATGCCAACACATGTGATTCCATTCTTTATTGCAGATCTTCAAACCTCTGATCTCGATGTTTTATATTACGGAATGGATTTTTGAATATCTTCTCTTTAATTTAACAGAACAATTTACAATAGCATGAAAGAAAAAAAAAAAAAAAACAACAAACAAACAAAAAAACAAACGAACAAAACAAATTACAAGGCCTTTCAGGAAAATAACTCATAGTTCCCCTTCATTTTTTTTACAGATCACCGGTCCATGAGTTTATGAATACATTCAGTTCGCAATTCAAAAGTTCTCCTAATCAACGTGTGCATAAACATTAGAACCATACTGGTCCCAGTATACACATCCTTAACCTAATCTTGTGACGATTTTTATGCCGCAAAATTAAACCTTTACAGCATACACTTGTCACGTTATTTGAATACTGTTTCATTTAAATAACCTCATCAAACTTTCAACCACGCCTCAGCAATTAAGTCTGGTTTAAGCATTTTACTACTGAGGCATGCATTTTCTATTTTTTGCAAACTTCAGCTTAATTTCGCCAAACATTATTATGGAGAGTGTGCGGGTCTCCATGAAAGTGAATGGATGAATCCACTACTTAAACGACGTTTATCCTCAAAAGAGAATTAGTATATATCTCCCAAATGCCCAGACAAGTCATGACAGAAATAATCTAAATTACCTGAACTTCTCGACGTGGCTACGGAAATCTCCCCTCAGAAAACAGCGTAGCAGATCTGCACCTCTGAAACCTGAGAAATTATACCCGGGTGCTAGAGCACCGCCGTCCAATCGAAATCCTTGCCTGAGGGTCAGGTGAAAAACAAGATGATACACTCCGCGGGAATCTTTCACCTTACAAAGGAAAAGAGAGCCGGAACAGCAGTTCAACCATGAATTATGGCTAAATTCATGGAAACAATAACATGTGCTGCATAATTTAATGGCACTGTACTGTCCCAGAAAAAAAAAAAAAGTTAAGAGCACATAATACCTACATTTTCCTCAATTCCTCTACATTCAATATTGATGAATGTTAAAGATATACAAGTATATTAATTATTTTACAGTAGCAGTAGAAAAAAAAATATATCACATATGAATTCTTCAGAACTGCTATACATGGCACAGATAATGGCGCATACGATCCTACCTACATGTTTTGAGGAGAAAACCGAAAGCCTGGGAGAAAACCACCATATACAATCACAGTGGTCAAAATATTTCCACCTGCTTCAATGGCTATTAATCGAACCCAGGCGCAGAGGTGAAAGCCGAGCATGTTTAAATTCTGCCAACCATGCCAAAAAAAAAAAAAAAAAAAAAAAAAAAGTGCAATGTTGCAATACCTTCAGTTTGAGCCCAACGTGATTAGAATTGGATGGAAATATACAAAGTTATGGCTGGATGAAAATTTCAAAGATCCAAATGACGTCGACCTTTGACCTTTAGAGGTCATATGTAAGTTATAAAATGTGCAGTGTTACGACAGCTACAATTTGAACCGAACATAGTCAATAGTCGATAAAAATTGACCAGGTTATGGCTAGAAGAAAGCCAGCATCAAAAGTGGCTTTGATCTTCAAATGACATTTGACTTTGAGATGACCTCTACGTGAAGTAACCCTTGACCTAGAGAATAATATTTTGACCTGAAATTGACCTTTGACCACTACATAACATTGACATTTTAGGTGACCTTTGCCTTGTTATGATCGAACTCCTACACACTCGGAACCACGTCCACCTAAATACATAAGACTCTGAAAATGTAAAACTTGAATTAGCCCTCATTTGCATAATTTTGAAAAGCATAACTTCTCATTATAAAAAGGCACGACTTTATCTGTTGAAGTACGATTGTGCCAAGTTTGAAGATATAATAGTCTGCTGGAAAAAGGGCATACAACTAGCTGGTAAAGAAAGAGGGAAATAAGAAAGATAGAGATAAAGAATTTCTGGTAAAAACAGTATGCCTCTGTTGGCACACAAACATAACTATCTTCTACTTTAAAATCATGTTTTGTCTACATTCGATAGAATTCACTATGTTCGTAAAGCAAACAGTTACACTAAGGAGTGTCGTTATAATCCCAAACTTTCCATTCGCTATGATGTCGCCACTTGCTGCCTGCTCAGTAGGTCTAAGCGCCGCGACAGATGTTATGAATTTTTTGTTTACAGCCTGTGGGTTTCCTTGCAACATCTTGTGTGAGAGCAGATATTTCGGTCACCTGTTCTAACATGCTCACATGTTTACGGGTAAATCTTGCAGTGCTAGCAATTATGTCGTGATATTGATGGACTCTGTAGGGCTTGACGAAAAAGGGGAATCTTTTATGTAAGTTTCATTCTTGCTGCAAGTGCTGAGAATGGTGAGTGATGAAGGCAAGCTGAGGAAAGAGGTAGAGTCGGTGGGAACCCTCCGACCACATAAATCTAAAAGCTCTAACCTAGTAAATTTGGATATGGAGCGAGAATTTACACAAGGAACATTGTTGCTGACAAGGCTCAGTCTTTTTATGAACGGCACCCGGTTTGAAGCAAGGGACGGTGGGTGAATTAGATATGCCCATGCACATAACGGTATAACTTTCTTCAGAATAGCTGCATTCTTCATGGGCGGCTAGAGCCATGGTGAAAGGCACTATTGGGCAAATCACCATGCTTATCAATATAGTTGTGTCTGCTCACTTTTTCAGATCAATTGTCAGTACGTAAAAAATATAAAAGTCCTAGTTCTACCATGATGTTCATCAAATCCACTCTCGAGCAACAGGCATTATTCGACAATATTTTCGATATTCATGACCCCTTCTCTCAAACTGGGGCATACTGTGTCGAAAAGTCTGTAAAATCCTGATGTATGTCTTTTACCGGCTCTTTTAATTCATGCAGAAGTTCACCATTGAGCATCCTCGACATCAGTACCAAAGTGTACATATCTGGTTGAGCAGGAGGAATATCTACTGTGATCGCAGACATCACTTTTCCCAATGCTGCCGAAATTTGGTGATAATCGATTCTGCTCAGTTCTCATAAAATGTTTGTCCACTGCTCGGCGCAATTTTATTTCTTTTTTCTCTATACTATTTAATATATTTATATTATACATTTAAAGCACTCTGTCATATCCTGTAGTGGTACTGCTCTGATTTGTATAATATATCCAGAAGAATCAACCACATGGCAAAAATTGTGCAATGTATTTTTCTAGTCTTTTCATGCAGTCTTTTTCACATCCAGTATTTGCAAGTGAAAAACACACAGTTCCCGTCAAAGCAAGGCATGATTTGCAACTGGTATTGTGACATGAGAGGCATGGAAAGCCCACATCTACCACAAGAATATGGCATTTTGCTGGAAATTTGTTTATCCTACAGGGTCAGGGTGAGATTGATCAGAGTTATCAATGTGGAAATGCCCCCATATATATTTATGAACCACAAATGATTTAATCCTGTTTGTTATTTTTGTGCAATATACACAATATGTGTGATTCTCATGTTTCATCTTGACGTCCTATAAGTGCCCTACTAGTTTGTCTTGAGTCCTTTTGGTATGTTGTAAACAATGGGTGTGCGCCTCATTGAAGCCATTCACTGACGTCATCCTGGCCTATAAAATCAATGAAAATGATGTAAGTTTATCTTGAATCCTTTTGGTATGTTGTAAACAATAGGTTTGAGTCTCATTGACGTCATTTAACAGTATTATCTTGACTTATAAAATCACTTGAAATGACGCCATCTGTCCTACAAGTTTAACGGGAGTGCCGCCGTCTTGATTATGCAAGTGAGCGCCCCATATTATCCCTTAGTAGGCAAATTAACAGTTAGTGATACACCCACAAAATGGCCACCTAGTCCGAGTCCACTTGGGATATACTAGATTTAGAAAAAAAGTAGTAAATTTAATACTGTCATGGATTGGTGCAACCTCAATCTTGTTGAGCGGGAGTAATATTAGCAAAAATTAGCTAAATAAGCTAAAATCATAGGAAAACTGAATATGAATTTGCTCAAAAGTATTTTAAAACAAGAGCCACTGACATATCTAGCATATACATAACAGTCACTTGTGTGGGATAAGTCCAATTAAAAAAAATCGAGTTTAACCTAACCCCCTCCCCATGCGAATAACTGGAAATTGTACCCTCCCTCAATCATTTTCTACCAGGCCTATCGCCCTGGGTCCCATGGCCCAATGGTGCATATTTTTGGTCAGTAATTACATCCAGGTGTGTAACTGACTCCTCAGCCACAGTCATGTTTCCAATCTGAATGAAAATGACCTGCAGACAGGCTTCCATGGGTCAGATTTAGCCTTACCCTGTGTTGGGGCCCATTTTTTTCTGTAATTTTTACCTGTTAATGTCTGTAATCCTCAAAACTATATATAATCATCTCTGAGCCTTAGAAGACAGTCATACAAGTAAAGAAATAATTGGTTTGCAGCAGAAATTGGCAATATCGTATGTGATGTAACGGTTGAAGGTTTATGGTCACATGACCCAAATCAGGCAATCTAATTGGCTAACATGTACAACTGGCTCTAAGTGTCATGGATATTGGTAAACAGATGCCATCGTGTTGACGGTTCTTCATGGAGTTAATGTGAGTGCTATAACAATTCAATTGAAAAAAAAAAACAAAAAAAAAAAACATTGTATTGCTGGGTACAAAGCATCATGATATAATTTATCACATACCAATAGAGAAAAAAAAAATGTTGTTGTCCGGTGAATCACCTTACACAAGCAAAAAAAAAATTGCGTGTCTCCTAAGAGAGACCACATTGAAACACCACAATTTGGTCTTCCCTCGGGGTGGTCTTTCAAGAGATATTTCACTGTAAAAAGTTCCAAGTGAACTTAAAATAATAACCCAATCAAGCATGGCAGACACTTATAAACAAAAAAGATCTGTTAGTGAGTGAATGGCAATCCTTAGCTGTATGAGTCATTGGTAACGGAAATACAAAATTCTGTCACTGAGTCTAATCTATAAAAGCATAACTGTATCCATGTATATGTCTTCTGAACTTCACATGCTAACTAAATTTCCTAATCACAGAATGAACAAGTAATAATTTCAGGGATTCAGCAAAAATGTGTTTTATTTCAATTTAGCGGCAAGTGAAATATGACATTCAGTGGCTTCCTGTATATCTCATTTCAGTGTTAAACTAACAAATATTTCAGTGGTTGCAGTACATTCTTTTGCCCACACAACATTAATCTCCTCACATTTGAAACATTGCCCTACTAGTATGTTAACTAAATGGCATAGCATACTATTAGTTGGGCCCACATACTCGTGTATATGGTCACATGGGCACTCCCGATGCCAAACAGAGGCCCTGGTAAGAGCCCCTAAGACTACATTGGCCTAGAAACATGAATGTGGGCCCGACTGACACTGAACACATAGTCAGCACTCTGCGTTAAGCCGTGGCAGTGAAAAAGATCACAAGAAACTAAAACGTTTTCATCCTTTTTATCGTATCTTCACCCGCTGCCTGAGTATTCTCGTGACCATGTAGGTCGTGACCATGTAATGTCTTGTGACTCACTGGCATATGTGTTGTCCGTGGTGCCATCCTAGTTATGTTGATCCTAACTGTTCCTTGCCCGAGAGTAGTCCTCGTCTTTATTTTGCCTGTGCCTGCGGCAAGCTCCCATGTGAGGCCTCGCATGCCAATACCCATTGCAGTTGTGTCGTTGACCCCGTCTTCACCGTTATGATTTGACTTGCGTTGTTTGCATGAGTTGTGCTCATTGCCTAAATACAATTGGCAAATCTTCACACTTTGCGGCCACTTCCGTATGGAGCGACACTTTGGCGTCAGTCTCTGAAACCACCATTTTAAACGATTCATGACTGGGTTTATTGGCAAGTTGTTGAACTTCCAGTTTGCTGGGAAGACGAACCCTGAATTTTGCTTTAAGTGAGCAATAATATCATCACTGTAGTTTTTCCAATTGACACTGCCAACATATCCCTCCTAAGTTCTGGAAGAACTGGCCACCGATAGCGGGGTTGCTGTAGGCAAGGCTGCTGTTAACTCATTGTCTCCCTGATTACTAGAACCGCTGCTGACAACATGTTGTAAAATCCGCAAGGTTTTATTGACCAATTAAACAGGAGTGTGTTGCCACAGATGCACATCAATGGTTTATATGAGGAACGTTAATACATTCACAAATTTATGTAAAGGTTATGTTAATTATGAACGAATTGAACGTTAATTGTTATAGTAATTCTGAATATGGGTTACTCAAGGGTTAATACTTGTTGAACTTCCAGTAACTGTTAGGTTTGGTCACTGCCAATCTGGTTTGTAACCAAGCACGCAAGTAATTGAAGGAGATAATCAGACCCTCTCTCTTTGCCACTTGGCCAATTACATTAAGTGGTAGAGGCCCATCAACTATCATCAGAAACGCATTAAAGTGTTGTTTAGTCGTTCAGTAAATACCATTGTATATTACTAGATAGTCACGGATCGCTGACCAATAAAACATGGGTCTCTGGAGAAGCCACCAAGAGAGAAACTTTAGTTAAAGTCTGAAATCATTCACAAAAGTTCCAGCCTAAGGACTAGTGTTGATCCCGATATCTCCCAATTATCTGTGAAAGATCTGTAGACAGCAGCGTAAAAAAAATATTACATAGATATAAAACTTCGAGCTTGTGTGAGAACCACCTGCACCGGCTGGCTCATGGATATCCTATCAGACGTTAATGACAACAAACATAACGTTACAATTGACCGAACGATGATTACAACGTTCTATCCTCTAAAGAAGGATACATTTTTATCAAAACTTAATGTACCCAGTCGATTTATAGCTACATGAAAAATAGTATGCCAAAATATCATTTTCTGCACATTATGCAGCTTTGGGCACAAAATAACGTTATCAGTCGAAACACACAATAAAAAAAAAAAAAAAAAAAAAGGCGGGGGGCGGGTTACCTACTAATTAAGAATCAAAAAAAGGCACGACTTTTTTGGCATATAGCTGTATATCCGGGTTACTTTGAAAGTTTTTTGCATTAAAGAAGCGCATGTTTGCCAAAAATTGTTATCATTGGTTCTGCATTTAATGGTCACCAAGAAGTAAAGTTTTCTTTCAACAATATCTGGTGTGTCCTAAACATATTTTGGGTCAGGTATTCTCCCAAAGTGAGTATTTGGATCGGAGACAATATAGACCAGCCTATTAATATTTGTGGCTACAAAACACACCTACCCCCAAAATGAACGACAACAAGCATCATTTTTATTTCATTATTTTTTCAAGAAGTTATTGCAGTTTGGGTAACCAAATAGTACAGAAAAACATGGTCCATATTCATTTATTCCAAACCCAACAATGACAGCAAAGAGATTCCAGACTTGCCAAAGCATCAACATTTTTCTCCCAATACCAATGTGAAGAAACAAATTTCACTCCTGACTTGAAACAGGCAGTCACCCATAAAAGGCAACTGGTGGTTTTAAACCGGTCCTCTCAACCTTAGAAATATTTGTCATTAACTGCAGACCCTAGTTCTTTTCCAAAATGCATAGGCCTAACCACCCAAAACACAAATTTCATTACTTCTGCCAAAAATAAAAAGAGACCTGTTAGGCCTATCGCCTTTAAGTTCTCCCGGCCGCCAATAAGCTTCTTCTATAGGGCTAATTTAGATTACTGAAGCGAGACAGTAGTCTTCCTTTGCAGCGCGAGATATTCAATGCAGCATGTACCACTCTGAATGTCATGCACGATGAGATCACTATCATATATTTAAACATTTCCCTGTTACCGTGTCTCATATTTGAAGGCTATGTATGGCAACACAAAGACCAGCGTATGCCCGTGCTGCTGACCAAAGATGCCAGGCCTCATGGAACGCACGTCTTTACAGCCTCTATGACTCCTTATTTCATAATCGTTATGAACAGTGACTCTGACCAAATCCATTATGATTCCCACATGGCTGGCCATTGCGATGTGTGTGGTTTGTTGTTTTATTTGCAAACCGGGTATGTAGCCATTCATTTTTCTTGAAAATTGTAACTGAACAAACTATCGCAGATGAACCTAGGGAGGCCTACACACATCATGTGACTGGCGTTATAATTATATCCTGTTTTATAATACCTTTACCGAGATCATAGTTTCTCACACCACTTTATTTAGTGGTTTTTGTTCTCCGTTTGTGGCAAAACCGGTATGAAGCGGGAGAAAAGCAACTTGCAGCATGCAGTCGTCCTTGTCCTTGTCGTAGTAGGTCAAAATGTGGTCACGGAAAAACTGGTGGAGCGATGCGTGTTGATGTGTCTACTCACTACAGTGTTAACATGGTACATTATGCCAAGTCAAACATATTTACTTAGACTAGAATCCGTTCACAAGAAACCCTGAAGCATGTGAGGCAAAAGGCCTTTATTTTTTTTTTAATGGGAAGCCTCATGAACCACCACAAACTTGCAATGAATGTCTCAAAATCGTATTCAGTTCTAATGAGGTAAAACAAGTGAGCGCATCATATATTGTGACGGAGCAAAGGAAAGAAAAATAGAAATATTTCTTCTTTTCTTTAATTGCATTAATAAATACGCTTATTGACGTCCTTATGATTATTCAAGTTTTTTTTTTATTTTTTTATATATATATATATATGTATTCAAAGGTAATGCTAGCAAAATGTGGCATAGCACTATCTTTCCGATTATATGCAGGACTGGTGTTCGAAACGATATATGGTGTTCGCTCCTACGCTGCACAGATGTCTTTGTCACATAGATCAGGGAGTATCATGATCACCTGGAGTTCACGATCCTGAAAAAAATTAAAATTCATACAGCAGTGCATGTATATGTTTAGATGACGCTAAGATCATACAGTAACAAATTGATTTGCCGCAAAGCTATTACTTCATCAAAATCATAACCCAACCTTCCTGTCCAACTGGAGAGTGCCGTATGCAAAGTACGCTCCCTAATTTATTCAGGGTTGTTTTATTAACTTTTCAGAAAGTTAAATGCAGCAAAAAAGACAAAAATTCTAGAATTGTCAAAACATCAATATTCACCTTGCAACACTAATGTGAAGAAATAAATATAACTTGGAACTTCAAACAGGCAGTCCCTTCTAAAAGGCAACTGGTCGTTTTACAAAGAACCTCTCAGCTTTGAATATAATTCACTAAGTACAGAGTTCAGTTCTTTTTCCCCAAACGTAAAGGTCCATCTAAATCCAAGAATGTATCACTTTCCCCATCGATAACAAATGTGGTAGGTCTGTGGATATTTTTTCCTGGCTTGTCAGTGGGCTGTGTTGACAGCAAAACAATACAGTAGGTCTGCATGGTTTTCGTGATATTGATGAACATGAAACATTGTCAAAATGCTCTCCCTCAATTATAATTATGAGTCGGAGAACACAGCTAATAATTTTTTAATTAGATAGTAAAAGGTAAATATTTCCTAGCTAGGAAGGATGATTACATTTGTTTCTGCAATATCACCAATTAGGCATGAAGCTGTTAAATTTGCAAACATCCAAATACAGCTGATTATGGGAAAAATTAATGATAGACACGCAATTAGATAAAAGTCGAAACAGATAGATAGATAGATAGATAGATAGATAGATAGATAGATAGATAGATAGATAGATAGATAGATAGATAGATAGATAGATAGATAGATAGATAGATAGATAGATAGATAGATAGATAGATAGATAGATAGATAGATAGATAGATAGATAGATAGATAGATAGATAGATAGATAGATAGATAGATAGATAGATAGATAGATAGATAGATAGATAGATAGATAGATAGATAGATAGATAGATAGATAGATAGATAGATAGAGCGACCGGAAATTAATCTTGAAGGCCTGAGTTTAAATGTTAGAAGTTAGATTTGCGGACATCAAAACATGCATTGACATCAAAAAGAGAATTTGATCCTGACACAAAAGTATCAAAACATATCACACATTAATGGAACTGCACAGAGATACATATGTAAGTAAACGATGGTTTCTACATAAGACAATGACTCCCTCCGTTATCATCCCTGCCTTCGGTCGAATGCTACTTACCAAAGGAAATGAGTTCCTAATTTGGGTCGTTAAGTGAAATAAAAAAATTAATGAATAAACAAACAAATATATATATATATATATATATATATATATTGTGACCCAAAATTAATCATGTGATCTTCACATTAAATGTTTAAAGTAAACTATTTTATTATTTGGACAAATGTCTGATGATGGTTTTTACGGTCTATTGTATATATGTTTGTGTCTCAGGGGACTATTCATCTTTATAATAAATACGACGAATAAATTGCATGTTGGAAATACCTTACCTGGCTTCATGTAACTTTAAAACAAGGATTTACAGACTGCTTTTCTTTTACTTTGTGGCGTTTTATTTTTAAACCATGCACAAATATGCTATGGTTTTCTGAGCCTTCCAATCTGATAGTGCAGTTGAAGGTGAAGAAAGAATTTGCGTTTCTACTTAACAGAAAGAACGAAAGTCCAAAGACAGGCTGGAGTCAATTCCATCAGGACAGCAGTAGAGCAGGGCATTTCAAAACATGAATTTGATGAAAACAATAGGCCAACACGTGCAGTCTAAAGGACTGTTGGATGTATGGACTGAAGGTGGTCACCTTGGTCTCAAAACAGCACACAGAGAGAGAGAGAGAGAGAGAGAGAGAGAGAGAGAGAGAGAGAGAGAGAGAGAGAGAGAGAGAGAGAGAGCGAGAGAGAGAGAGCGAGAGACAGACAGACAGACAGAGGGGAGAGAGAGAGATAGAGAGAGAGAGAGAGAGACAGACAGACAGACGAGAGAGGAGAGAGAGAGAGAGAGAGAGAGAGAGAGAGAGAGAGAGAGAGAGAGAGAGAGAGAGAGAGAGAGAGAGAGAGAGAGAGAAAGAGAGAGAGAGAGAGCTGGCAATCCGACCACATAAAATCACCTCTCAGGCTATGTGGCAAATATTTTGGTACTGCTTAGAGTTTTTGCACATTGGGGACAAGAAACTTGAGCAGGGCATTCATAGAACTCACAGAGATAATGAAAAGACTTTAGGTATCTTATTATCCCAACGATTTGGAAGTGCACTAACCAATTTTAAATAATCCCAGCATACTGTTACAAATTTGGAGTTCTGGTGGGATTTTGTTACAGATGGTTAAAATTATTTTGATATTCATAAGGGCACAAAGAGATTGGCTAAGGGACCTGCCCATGTCAGCTTTTTGCTCCATCCTTCCATTTTCCATCGATATGATCATGCTAACTATGCTAGACGGGGGGGGGGGGGGGGCTATTTGGCTAGACGAAGTCGCTTCCTGAAGAGGTCCTTGATTGATTTTGTGAAGGGGACTTCGCAGTGAAATTTGGTAGATCAGTTTAATCAAGTAGATCCTGACCAGGTTCAGGAATGGCTTAATGGCACCTGGACACGAGTTGGTGGTACAAGCCTAGTGGGTATTACCAAGACTTTATCACCTCTTAGCAGGTGGGTCTTGACCTTTCCTTTAACTTGAGGTGTCAAATTTCAGCTGATACCAGGGAACTTTTTGGGATAAATATTGGCGACCCTATCTCACACAAAGGAACAAAGTTAAGTCGCAAATTGAAGGGTTCTGCCAATGAAGACAGGGTCAGAGAAGTATTAGAGCAATTTAGTCTCTTTAATTCAGATCGTTTTGAGAGATATGACTTCCAGAAGAACATTGCAGCAAGACATAGCTACGGAGGAGATCACCCAGTTCCTCATTAATGCCAAGTCCTTGGAGGCAAGACCAGGTTTATTTGTTTGTTAAAGAGCAGTTGATCATTATGGGGGAGGAAAGCTGTCAGGATAAATGACCAGAACCGCTTCCAAAGAACAAACCCCTGATATTTCCAGATGTTTATGTGGTTGCAAAGCCGTCATCATCCCAAAAGGGTGAAACAATCAAGGCTGATAGATCTGTACTGCATGGACTTGTTATTGCTCTTTAAGCTAGGTGCAGTGTCAATCTTGCTGACATTTTGAAGCATGAACTTCTAGGAGTGCCCTTAGCACTAACAGAGACTGAAGTCTTTGTGCAGGTCAAAAGGCAACTATTGTGGATGAACTGACGAAAAGTGTTCCATGTTCTCCATCTAAAAAATACCAAGTGTTGCGACACTAATTATTGATGAACAGGCGCTGCTTGTTAGTTTGGGGAAACCCCAGATGGCAAAGACCTTGGAGATATTGCTGATGCATTTGTGCAAGCTGTATTTCAGTCTGGCTCAAGATATAAGTGCATAAACATTGTATTTGACACATACCTTGCCAATTCTGTAAAATTATGAATGAGGTCCAGAAGGAACAGAGGTGTTGCTATTAGCAGGCTTATTGAGTCCAGGGATGTGCCACTGCCTCATGATTGGAAAGGATTTCTTTCTCTTTCTGATATGACTGACTTGGCCAATTTCCTGTCATATGAGTAATGAAAAAAAGCACCATCTCATAACCTATTGTAGTCACAGAGGGGTTCTTGGAGGAAAAAGCAGTGGCATGCAATTAGTGACATCGATGTAGCACACCTTAAAAGTTACCACGAAGTGGCAGATACGTGTATTATACTTCACCTTATGCACACTAGTTCTGAAACTATTGTGGTCTCTGGCCGTGATAGTGATGTTTTTCTCCTGCTCATTACACGTTTTTCCTATTCATTACACATTGTTTTGTGAAAGTACTTGCTTTGAATTGGCACTGATATTTCTTACAAATGATATGAAGTCATTTTGGAAGTGGTGTTGAAATGCTGCACAAAAGTACCTACAGAATTATTACTGTTATGCTAACCCTATCTTGACACACACACACACACACACACACACACACACACACACATACACACACACACACACACACACACACACACACACACACATATATATATATATATATATATATATATATATATATATATATATATATATATATATTTATTTATTTATTTATTTATCTATTCGTGTGTCAATTCATTTTGGCCTAGACCTCCAGTAGAGATCAGCCAAATAAGGAAGTTTCAATTTCTGCAGAACTTGACTCATATATTATACTTCATGAGGGCGAATTCCACTTCAAATGATAGTAACATGTATCGTTAAGCAAGGTAATCACATTATAATTTTTTAGTTAATATTATGTACCCAATATTCAATTTTCGAGTTAGGAAACATCAGTTTCTAATCTAGGCATGATTTTTTTGTTCTTAGGCTGTATATTCTAAAGCAAAATCTTTAGTTCAATGTGGAATATATTGATGTATCTGATTTGGTCTTAATCTCAGCAACAGGCGTATTTATTTGCAAAACAGCCATGTAGTTTTTGGATCATTTTGAGGGATACAGAAACCTAATATAATATAATATGCAAATTTCACTTTGAAAGGAACCTATGCAATTTTATACATGCTTTCGTATATCAGGTTGTGCACTGTAGTCCCAAATTTTAGTTCTAGATTAGATATAGGGACATATTATATTTTATCGTACTATAGTATCGCTTTTTTTTTTTTTTTTTTTTGACCGTCGGTTATTTTGCTTAGTTGTAATTTAGTTATAATTTTCAGGATTCCATATGCAAATTAGAGCTTGGTAAACAGCATATTCCTGCTGTTCAGCATGTCCACATTGTGAAACAAAAACACTGTTCCCCAAATTCTGCCCCCAAAAATGCCTTAACATCTCTTATATGAGGCTCTTTTAAATTTTTGGGACCAGACTATACCCTCTTCTGCGACATGCGAGCCCACCATATTGTATTACATGGTTTTCTAAGACCAGGCAATGCATGTTTGCGTATTTTGTTTCATCGTTGATTTATTATTCTTTAATTAACACATTTGTGGGGTTCTTGAATAATGATCTTGCCACAAATAAGCTGAAAATAGCATTTTGACACTGCATCTCTGTGGTGTATATTAACAGATATAATTTCATGATAAAGACAAAACTAAAAAGGATGATCCAAAGCCATACATCCGCTTCCAAAATCAAAATTGTCGGTACCATTTATCTTTATACACACGTATGAACCAGTTTACTCCGTAATAACTAAATCAGTCACAAGTAACATATATGTAACATTCAGTACCATTTATCTTTATATACACGTATGAACCAGTTTACTCTGCAATACCCAAAATCAATTACAAATAACATATTTGCTAAGTGTAAATACTAAAGTGTGTATTGTTCCTTTCCTAGTGGTTGAAATCCCTTGAACAAAATACCGGATTAATGTGCTGAAACAAATATATTTTGTTGTAGCTGTGAATGCACGTGGCACGCGCAGTGCTCAAATACACTTGGAGAATACAAGTTTTGCCATTCCATGCATCCAAGACGAAAGAGAACTATGCCATATATCTGGATATATAAGGTGGTTTAAAGAGTGCAAAACCTGTAGCAATGGTGACCGTATAATCGGAGAGAGATCATGTAATGGTGATTTAGATCTGGAACAAGATTTGAACATGAACGTTACTATAACAAGCAAGTTTGCACTCAGTATAGCGTTTGTACAACTGGGAGCGGGCGGTATATACATATGCGACGCATCCAGCATGAGACAAAACAAATATTATCACCCCGTTACTGTTATAGGTAAGTTATAACATTTAAATGATGACCGCGTGGCGAAAAGGACGTCACTGTTGATTTTTTTTCTCTGCATGTCTTACATCTGCAGAATAGAGCGTATGAAATACGACAAAAGAGATAGTATTAAAAACAACCAAAACGATGTAATAACTTTCGATCCACATGAGGCTTAGCTGAATGACCTGAAACTGTGATTATCCGTGAATGCATGACCCAAGACATTGGGGCTACTCATGAATACGACTCAAAGACCACAGGACAACTCGTTAATACATGACACAAGACTGCGAGGGCTACCAGTGATTACCTTGCACAAAATAATGTCACAACCTATGAAGTTCCAGACACAAACGAGGCATAACATTCATAAGTAGATATCAATGCAAACTGTATTATTGTGGATGTTGGCATGTACCTGATTGTCATGATATACAGTATGTCGTTCTACATCTTTAGATTTCTTTCTTTCAGTTAAGCCGGACCAACCTGAAATTGCGATTACATATAGAGAGGATAAATATGTGATACTTTCCTGCATTGTTAAGAGGCTAAAATTACCTCAACGCATCAAACAGAAGTGGATTGTAGATGAAGTTGTAGCAGTGTCATCAAAAGCTTACACAGTACCAAATAACGACAGTACAGTGAAAGTAGTCAACATTATACGCTTGGTCAAGAAAAAACAAAATGTCACATGTCAAGTATCTTGGCTCAACAATAAAACCACATCAAGCCACATGACTGTTGGTACTTCAGGTAAATTTTGTCTTTGCTTATGTTCTGATGGCGATTGATTTGACTTATTTGTCGGAGTTTTTATATATAAAATTACATAGGTGACTTAAAATTATCCCAATAATTCTGCAGATTAAATTATATTGTTCAGAGCTCATTGAGTTAACCATTGTAAGGTATCGACAGGTAAGTGACTACTGAATCACCCGTGACCCCAATCGGTATGCGACGTAACCAGGGATCTTTATGTATACGCTGTGGTGATCTGGCTTGTACGTTCATTCGTCACTTTTAGGCGATATGGTGACCAGTGAAGTTAATTGTGTCAATACTTATCGTCATGCAAATTGGAAAAAATGGCCTAATGTGTATACACTATATTTTTCGAACGGTGCGGTGGTCTATCACTCTTCAGATTCATTCTTACTACTCTCGAGCTTTAATCGTGTGATTTGTCTTTGTTTTTGTTTTTGTTTGTTTGTTTTTTTTGGGGGGGGTGTTTAAGTTTTTTGTTTTTATAATAATAATAATAATAATAATAATAATAATAATAATAATAATAATAATAATAATAATAATAATAATAATAATAATAATAATAATAATTTATTACTGAATCTATCCCTTTACAGCGCGGGCACCACGGACAGGGCAGAACCTGCGGTGCGTCCGACACGTTTTAGTAGAATACATGTAAATATATGCAAGGTATTGATCTCAAATCTCAAATTAAAGCACAGACGCACATCCATATATATTTGTAGTAAAAAGTAATGTAATGAGACATGTCGTCCAGCGACTCTCGCCTGTAACACCATGCTTCGGTTAGAAATAGTTTACAAGTGGAGTTAAACAAAGACCCAACATTGTTCCCATATAAAAAGGCTTGGTCACCGAGTATAAAACACAGTTTCACTATCAGAGATGAACTCGTGTACTTATGCCATATTTACTT
Organism: Hermodice carunculata; assembly: GCA_964020975.1. Lineage (NCBI taxonomy): Eukaryota > Metazoa > Annelida > Polychaeta > Eunicida > Amphinomidae > Hermodice > Hermodice carunculata. The sequence continues at coordinate 53,415 of CAXHWN010001835.1, read as the reverse complement.
CAAATTGCGCCCCATCAATCTGTTTTCCAACATAAAAACATCCTTCCTTCTTATATGTTTAGGTATACTACATTTAAACATAAAATGGGGAAGATCTTCCTCGTCCAGTTTAAAACATAAACTGCTAATTTCATTTGCAGTTATGCGTCCATCTGCGTGGAATAGGTTATTTGTGTCACTGATTCTCTTTTTCAAACAATATGTATAAATCTGAATTAAACTGCAATTGTAATTTTGGCTAGTCGCTTCCTTGAGTCAGGTCAATTGACAGCTTGACACACATAGGCACAACCCTCTATCAAATCAAGTGGTTAGCTGTATCAATTATACTTGCACCCAGGCACACACAGCGATATCAATGGCATATACGTTCCGTGACATACGTCGCATTTTTGGCAGCGGACAACCCAATCGGACGGTAGAGAGCGGCGTTCCCGGTGCACAGCAGCAGCAGCACTGCGTGCCGTTAGCTCCAGCTGAAGGCAAAAAGTGCCGGTTTGGAAAGGGGGGGGGGGCGATAGGCGGCAGAGAATGACAGATGGCGGCACCCTGCGCTGAAAGCTGGACGCAGCAGTTCATTGTGTTAGTTATTGGCAGACACCAGACAGCCAGTGGTTGCTATCATCGGCACCGTCGATTTGCCCCAGCAAATGCCACTGTTGCGGCCGAAAACGGGTCATCTGTCAAGGCAAGAATAAACAAGTGTATGTTGTCTAACGTAGCTAATTGTTAAAGTGGGTCAAATCAATCTTCTATCCCCGACCTGGACACCAAAGATCACTTCTTTTCTTTCAGAAAAACACTAAGGAGACCATACGTGCGTTACAATTTAACACATTACTCTTTTATATTATGACATATGGATGTCAAAGTCCTTATTTATTTATTTATTTATTTATTTATTTATTTATTTATTTATTTATTTATTTATTTATTTATTCATTCATTCATTCATTCATTCATTCATTCATTCATTCATTCATTCATTTATTTATGTATTTATTTATTTATTTACTTATTTACTTTACTTACTTACTCACCAACTTACATACATAATTACTTACTTACGTATTTATTTATTTATTTATTTATTTATTTATTTATTTCCCCCAAGAACTAATTTAGAGCTTTGTATCCTTGTTTCGTTTCGGGGGGGGGGGGGTATTCTACATCAAATCTAAAACCGTTACATATTTATGTCAGTGACTGACAATGCCATGTACAACTTTGACCTAAATACCACTTATATAAACACAACAAAATCTGCGAAACGCATTTCATAAAGGAACGGCAGCTGTATACAATGGCACACCATACCCTTGTGAGAAGTAGGTAAGACGCAAAGACACATACCTGTTCATTTAGCCTGTATGATATAGGGGTGCGCGCTGCATTGGTGTCTCCCAGGTGTTGATGATCTCTGTCCATTTTTCACCTGAAGCTTTGTATGTTATACTCAATAAATGCTTTAAAGCATTACTATGACAATCAATATGATTCTCTTCTTATAGAAAAAAAGGCAATATGTAATGTAGGATCTACTTTAAGCATGCATTTCTCGTAGAATCCATAAGACCTGGAGTAGCCAGCAAAAAAAGTTACATATGGCATTCCACGGGATTTGAGATACACTGTGAATTTTGTGTACCTTTTGTCGATAAAATTTGTCTTCCTGTTATACTCCTTCGGTTTTTGTTACTCTAAATGTAATGCATTAAATTGAATGGTCATTTGTCGCCCTAGGCTAGCCAATTAAAAGTTTTCAATTCCGAGTCTGTCTCGCACATGTAAGTTACTTTTTTTTGTGTGTGTGTGTGTTTTTTTTTTTGTTTTTTTTTTTTGTTTTTGTTTTTTTGTTTTTGTTTACAGCGTTTCTCCATTGCATTAATATATTTTTTTTATTTCACTGTTTATTCATATTTGTCACTTATACGGTCTATTATGTAGCTATATTGAAACGTGATAGCTGTATCACAGCATATCAAATGGAAGTCAAGGGAAAATATAATTTATGTAAATAATATGTCATTTTATGAAATAATGCCTCAACAGGAGACGATGATTAGTTGATCCATTGTAATGAATCGAGCTTCTTTGTTAGGACATACCGCCTGTCCGCCTTGGAAATAATATCCCTGTTGACTCGGGACTCATTCTTGTATGGCTTTCCCTGGGCATTCCCGTAAATAACAATAGCACGTCTGCACGGAATAATTTTAAATCATGGAGCCCTGCAGTCAAGTTTGGACAGGCAAACAGCTCAAGAAGTTGATAAAACAATGCAAAACTAGGAAAGATGATTTGCTAGCAAATCAGTGTGTGTGTCTTCAAAGCATATTGGTATGGCAATGTACAACTATTCCATAAAACAGGAGTACAAGTTGGAATGGCATCTCTATCTATTATAGCTTTGAAGTTATTCAAGATTTAAAATTTCTAATGGTGCTTTTTTACATAATTTAAATTGCTACATTTTTTATTTTTAATTCATTAGGTAATTAGGTGCCAATGGTCAACAACCCCCTAGTAGAAGTTGGAATGACATCTCTATTATACTGTTGAAGATATTCAAGATTGAAAATTTCAAATTTAGAAAGAAAGAAAGAAAGAAAGAAGGAAGGAAGGAAGGGAGGGAGGGAGGGAGGGAAGGAGGGAGAAAGAAAAAGAAAGAAAGAAAGAAAGACAGACAAAAATAAATAAAGAAAGAAAGAAAGAAGGAAGGGAGGAAGGGGGAGGGAGGAACAAAAAGAAAGGAAGAAAGGCAGACATACAGACAGACAGACAGAAAGAAAGAAATAAATAAAGAAAGAAAGAAAGAAAGAAAGAAGGAAGGAAGGAAGGAAGGAGGGAGGGAGGAAGAAAAAGAAAGAAAGAAAGAAAGACAGACAGACAGACAGACAGAAAGAAAGAAAGAAAGAAAGAAAGAAAGAAAGAAAGAAAGAAAGAAAGAAAGAAAGAAAGAAAGAAAAGTGTGTGTTGACACACACACACTTTAATGATAGAATACATGAGCAGGGATCTTGAGCATTCCCTGGACTGTGTAATTGTATACAAATAATGTAGCCCAAAATGTTTTCTTTAAGAGCCACCGAACTGACTGGTGTCCAGAAAGAAAACATTAACTTATAATTAAATTACCAAACAGACATAGCCATTCAATCAACGCAGCCAATGTTTATATGACAAAATTAACTCATTCAGTGATGAACCCAAAGGATATGCTCTTTGCTAATTCTTTCAAATTTGCATTGCTAATACAAGGCGTGAAACAAATAAAAAAGGTCAGAATATCACAAATCATGAGCAGATATTATATTCTATTATGATTGTCAGAAATTTTAAATGAGAACCCCCTAATTTAAAAGATAAGAATACTCAGTATATCCCTTTGATACAAATTTTACTGACAGTAAATGAAGACTTCTGTCCTGAATGAGTCACACTTGCCAGGACTTCGGAATAAGCTGGCCATTTGATACCAATCATTCACTGTCACTGGTCATGTGTGTTTGGTGGGGTGGCAGACACATAGCAGGGCCAGCTCCACAGTAAAATGGTGTCCCTTTGGCCGGATTATTTTGTAAAAAATCCAATTATTTGACGCTACAAAAGTGAAAATAAAACCCATATAAATGTCTACAGCAGCACCCATGTGGACCTGTTTCCAAACACTACTAATTATAGCAGCCAGGTTGAGTGGCAGGGCAAAGAGGTCAGTGACAGGCTGTTTGGCCTACCAGCACTGTGGTCACAACTAATGGACGGCCCCCAGAGCTCAAGTTGGAATGCACTGTATAGTATATAACATATTGAAGATTTAAAACTTTAATTAGCCCTCATTTGCATAATTTTGAAAAGCATGACCTCTCGTTATAAAAAGGCCAGACTTTATCTATAGAAGTATAATTGTGCCAAGTTTGGAGTTTCTACGTGTTATACTTTTCAAATGAAATGTCGGACAAATTTGCCTGTAAAGAAAGAAAGAAAGAAAGAAACTAGGAAAGATGATTTGCTGCATAGCAAATCAGTGTGTGTGTCTTCAAAGCATATAAGTATGGCAATGTACAACTATTCCATAACACAGGAGCAGAAGTTGGAATGGCATCTCTATCTATTATAGCTTTGAAGTTATTCAAGATTTAAAATTTCAAATGCCCCTAATTTGCATAATTTTAAACATCTTCATTTCTGTGTATAAAACGGCCAAACTCCTTGTATGGAGGTACAATCATGCCAAGTTTGGAGTTTCTATGTATAATAATGTCCGAGAACAGTGTCTGACAAATTTGCTGGTAAAGAAGAAAGAAAGAAAGAAAGAAACTGGAGAAGAAGATTTTTTTTAATCTGTCTGTATGCCTTCAAAGGTTGTAAATATTATATGCTACAACTTTTGTCCTTTGGTACTTCACATTACATTAAGCTTATGGCTGCATGCAAATTTCAAAGTCCAAATGACCTTGACCTTTGACCTTTACAGGTCACATGTAAATTGCACCGTGTTACAATACCCACAATTTGAGCCAGACATGAACCAAATCGGAGTAAAATTGACCAAGTTATGGCACGATGAAACTTTCAAAGGGCCAAATGACCTTGACCTTTGCCTTTTTGAGGTTATATGTTCTAATAAAAATGTCCAGTGTAGCAATACCTACAATTTGAGTCCAACATGATGAAAACTTGACGGAGATTGGCCACGTTATGATTGGATGAAACTTCCAAAGGTCCAAATGACCTTGGCCTTTGAACTTTAGAGGTCACATGTACATTTAACAAATGTGCAAGGTTACAATAGCTACAATTTAAGCCCAACATGATGAAAATTGGATAAAAATTGACCAAGTTATGGCTAGAAGAAAGCCAGCACCGAAAGTGGCCTTTGACCTTGAAATGACCTTTGACCATCAGATGACCTCTACCTGAAGTGAGCCTTGACCTCAAAAATGACATTTTGGCTTAAAATTGACCTTTGACCTTGACATGACCTTTGACCTTGACATGACCTTGACATTTGAGATGACCTTTACCTTGCTATGATTGAACTCCTATACACTCGGAACCACATCTACTATAGTATATAAGATATTGAACATTTAAAACTTTAATTAGCCCTCATTTGCATAATTTTGAAAAGCTTGACCTCTCATTATATAAAGGCCAGACTTTAGCCATAGAAGTATAATTGTGCCAAGTTTGGAGTTTCTACATATATTACTTTTCAAATGAAATGTCGGACAAATTTGCCGGTAAAGAAAGAAAGAAAGAAAGAAAGAAGAAAGAAAGAAAGAAAGAAATAAAGAATTCCTAGAAAAACAGAAAAGTGTGTGCTGACACACACACTTTAATAAAGAATTCCTAGAAAAACAGAAAAGTGTGTGCTGACACACACACTTTAATAAAGAGTTCCTAGAAAAACAGAAAAGTGTGTGCTGACACACACACTTTAAAGAATGAAATAGGGAGTAATTTGAAGCAATAGCACTGTGACTGCAATGTTTGAAGCTTATTGCTGCTAAATATCAAAAGAATATACTAAGAAGTAGCGTGGTGGAGGTCCAGGTAGAGCTTCATGTTGTGCCCAATATGGTATATGAATCGTGACAGACTTTAATAAAGCTTTAAATAATTGTAAGGGGTGTTGTTTTCCATGAAATTGACCCATAACTTCAAGGACAACATTAACAACCAAGGTAAAGGCTTTGTTTATTGGGCAAAGTTGGTGCCCATCTCAAGAACAGCATTTATGTCTCATTCGGGGTTAGGACAACACATTGCAGTTTCGAATCGCCTAGGTCAGCAGGCTTTATAGGGATGAAATCACTGCCAATGAACTGTATTTGCTTTCAATTTTCAAATTAATAATATTATTATCATTTGATGAATTTTATTATTTTTGAACCATGCCATGAGTCTAATGATCGTCTTGCCTTCAGGCGTACACTTCCAATTCTTTTGTTACGGTACCAGTGTTTAATAAAATCGTGCGGCTCTGGTCCTGCGAGGGAAGTTTCAAGGTGAGGTATGTCACGAACAGGGTTGCGTACCTGAGGGCGAGTTAAGTTTCACGCTTGAACAGGACCTCGTCCACGAGGAAGCTTTAAAACCACTTGCAGGGTCAGAAGTGGGATTAGTTAAAAGTCACAATTTTACTCACCCATAACAGTTTGTAAAACACGTAGTTTTCTTTATGGGAGATATATGGCAGTAAAATGCAGGCATACCTCACTGGTTACTTTTATTTTTTTCAAACCTTCGTTACATTTATGATATTTTATTTTACCAGTTGAAGCACAATTTAAAAAACGGTTTGGAATCTGTGCATATCAAAGTAAGTTGTTATATTGTTTTATATCTGTATCGAGACATATTTTGCTGATTTTGTTTACCCTGACTGGAATGCAAGACCAATACCATCCTTTGGGTGCAATCTGAAACAGCAATCATGGCTTCGTTACAATGCAAAATGTGACTCTGTCCAACCCATTTAAGCATTCAGTACATGCTGTTGTTTCATTTCTTTCTTTCTTTCTTTCTTTCTTTCTTCTTCTTCTTTCTTTCTTTCTTTCTTCTTTCTTTCTTTCTTTCTTTCTTTCTTTCTTTCTTTCTTTCTTTCTTTCTTTCTTCTTTCTTTCTTTCTTTCTTTCTTTCTTTCTTTCTTTCTTTCTTTCTTTCTTTCTTTCTTTCTTTCTTTCTTTCTTCTTTCTTTCTTTCTTTCTTTCTTCTTCTTCCAGGCAAATTGTCCGACATTTCATTTGAAAAGTATTACATGAAGAATCTCCAAACTTGGCACAATCATACTTCTCAAGATGAAGTCTGGCCTTTTTACAATGAGAGATCATGCTGTTCAAAATTATGCAAATGAGGGCTAATTAAAGTTTTAAATCTTCAATAGCTTATATACTATAGTAGATGCGGTTCTGAGTGTGTAGGAGTTTGATCATGGCAAGGTAAAGGTCATCTCAAATGTCAAGGTCATATCAAGGTCAAAGGTCATGTCAAGGTCAAAGGTCAATTTTAGGCCAAAATGTCATTTTGAGGTCAAGGTTCACTTCAGGGAGACGTCATCCCAAGGTCAAAGGTCATTTCAAGGTCAAAGGCTACCTTTGATGGTGACTTTCTTCCAGCCATAACTTGGTCAATTTTTATCATAGCTCAAATTGTAGCTATTGTAACACTACACATTTTTGCAACTTACATGTGACCTCTGAAGGTCAAAGATCCAGGTCATTTGAATCTTTGAAAGTTTCATCCAGTCAAAACTTGGCCAATTTCCATCCAATTCTAATCATGTTGGACTAAAATTGTAGGTATTGCAACACTGCACATTTTTATGAGAACATATAACCTCAAAAGGGCAAAGGTCAAGGTCATTTGGCCCTTTGAAAGTTTGATCTTGCCACAACTTGGTCAATTTTCATCCGATTTGGTTCAGGTTGGGCGTAAAATGTGGGTATTGTAACACTGCTTAATTTATATGTTCCTTGTAAAGGTCAAAGGTGATGCTGATTTGGACTTTGAAATTTTCATCCAGCCATAAGCTTTTTGTAATGTGAAGTACCAATGGATAAAAGTTGCAGCATTTACTATTTTCAACTTTTGAAGGCACACACTGTAATCCGGCGCAGGATTTTCTACTTTAATTGGTACTATAGATAGATAGATAGATAGATAGATAGATAGATAGATAGATAGATAGATAGATAGATAGATAGATAGATAGATAGATAGATAGATAGATAGATAGATAGATAGATAGATAGATAGATAGATAGATAGATAGATAGATAGATAGATAGATAGATAGATAGATAGATAGATAGATAGATAGATAGATAGATAGATAGATAGATAGATAGATAGATAGATAGATAGATAGATAGATAGATAGATAGATAGATAGATAGATAGATAGATAGATAGATAGATAGATAGATAGATAGATAGATAGATAGATAGATAGATAGATAGATAGATAGATAGATAGATAGATAGATAGATAGATAGATAGATAGATAGATAGATAGATAGATAGATAGATAGATAGATAGATAGATAGAGATAGATAGATAGATAGATGGTACCGTTTCTCGTGTACCGCATCCTTTTATGCTTTCAGCCAATTGTGCATAAAAAGTATGTTTTGCCTGTTCAGGCTTATGTACTTAAAGCGACTGACTCTGTTAATTTATCGGATAGGTACGAAATAAAGGTCCAACAGAAAGGAATCTGTTCGGTTTTACGGACTAAAATATGTGGATCCAAATGTTTCCCATCGATTGCAAGCAGGGTACGTATATATTAATCATTTTCCAATGGCACCCGGAAACCAAGCACTCGGAGAGAACCTCAGGGCAAAGTCAAAGTGGCACAAACTCTTTCCAACTGCTTCCCACGCCTGGAATTATACCCAGGTTGCAAATGTGAAAGGTGAATCCAACGTTCACCACACATGTATACTGACATAATTGAAACACTTTTATAAGATATTTATCCAAACCTTATCCCAGTGTCGCTGTTTTATTATTTCATGCAGTGGATCTGTCAAGAGAAGTATAAACATGTGATATTTATTTACTTTATGTAATCTCACGTTGGCAACTGCGTGAAACAAATAGTGCTAAGTTCCATATTTCTAAATTGTGAAAATGAGATATGTATATGACATTTACGTTTAGAATTTTGTTGGCGTGTGATACAAAGTCCTAATATATTTACGTATTATTACGGGGTCCCAATCTTGGCTTTAATGACATTGCATGTTCTAAACTAAACACATGTTACGCTGCAACCAGAAATCCAAAATCTTCAGGACCCCATTTTAGTAAAGTGTTTAAAAGAATATAATTCATATATTTGACCACAAAAAAAAAAACAGTTTTGGGATAATATTCCTACTGAGGATAAAAAAATACATATTTTTACATTTTGAAAATATATAGAATTATGTGCATTATGGGTCACCGTTGCCAGTAAGCACAGCTAAAACAATATAATGATATCATATGCATATGCTTCCTGGACATCAAGTAAATATAATAACAGGATTAATCTACAGAAAAAGAGAAAGTGTTTGTGCATTTCTGTATTTGACCCCAAAAATAAATCAACTTAGGGTTTTTTTTCAGCTTTTGTTATCGACATACAATATTCTGCTTTTCAAGTCCTGACTGACCCCTACATTTTGCCCCTACAAGGTGGTGCAATTCGGGTGCTGAGATAACGTACCATACCCAGGCGGAAGTGATCATGTGAACTTCAGAATAATTATAACTGTCATCTTTTAATAAGCCGACCGCTGCTATTTGCAATATTTAGGTTTTGCCTGAGACCGGAAAAGCAGTATTCCTGATTTCAGGTCTTCGCGTATATTTTCATGACACATGA
>CAXHWN010001835.1:17500-43831 GCA_964020975.1 Hermodice carunculata | reverse complement strand
ATTCTCACATTCATCTACAGAGCAAATTGCCAAAATTTTAAAAACAGGGCAAGGGTGTGTGTAATGTAATTGAAGGAGATTCTTATGCAAGTTGCTGACAAACATCTTGGTAAATATTAGCGAAATGTACTCGATGAAGCCAGCACATTGTGCAACATAGGCACAAACACACAAAAAAATAAATACTCCCAGCCCCGCCAAAGTACACGCAAACATCAACAGAAAGAAAGAGAGAGAGAGAGAGAGAGAGAGAGAGAGAGAGAGATAGAGAGAGAGAGAGAGAGAGAGAGAGAGAGAGAGAGAGAGAGAGAGAGAGAGAGAGAAACAGAGAGACCCCACCAATGTGACCATCCGCATAGAATAAATATAACTTATACGAAAATGATTGATTACAAAGGAATGAAATAACGTTATGTTCGGAAAAATAGTTCAAGAATGTTACCGATACGTTGAGAAAATGTTTAATGAAAATAACTCTTCTGCTTAACTATATCAGGTATTCTGGTGACTTACTTGATCTGATTCTTTTCTCAAATGTGTATAAATATATATCAAATTCAACAATGTGCTGTTATACCTTGTGAACACTGAAAAAATCAAACATTTGGTTGCCTTCTTATGTTCTGTCTTCTGTGCACTAAAATGTTTGCATGTGTGTTTTCATAAAATGACGGCCATATCTGATTTTGTAATTTGCGGCCTAAATATGCAAATTATAGCTTTGTAAAGAGCATTTCCCAATTAGCATGTCCAAATTATCGTAAACACACTGTTTACCAAATTCTACCCAGAAATGCCTTTACATGCTGAAATTTTGCACAACTGGATGAGAATAGTTTTGGAAAATGAACATTTATATTTGCTTGTTCACTTTTTTATGTCATGAGCTAGTACTGCCTACATATTTTTTTAATGAAGAATTAAAGTAGGTCTAGAGTTCATAAAATTAAAAGCAGAGGTGCATAATTCCCTATAACATCCAAATCACATAAATCCTAACAAGGTCTTGTAACAGAAAAATAAATAAATAAATAAAAAAAAAAAAAATTCAATACATGTTTCTGCATGGTTTTAAAATAGAACGCCACTAAGTTAAAAAAAAAGCAGTATATAAATCCCTGTTTTAAAGTTACACGAAGCATGGTAACTTATTTCCAATATGCAATTTATTCGTCGCATTTACTATAAAGATGAATAACCCCCTGAGTCACGAAAAGATATGCAATAAACACTTATCACACATTTGTCCAAATAATAAAATAATTTACTTTGAACATTGATTGTGAAGACTACATGATTAATTAAGGGTCACTATATATATATATATATATATATGTATATATATATTAATATTACTTTACTTTACGACCCAAACTAGTTAGGAACTCATTTCCTTTTGACAAGTGGCATGCGATCGAAGACAGCGATGATAACGGAGGGAGTCGTTGTTTATGTGGAAACCATCGTTTACTTACATAACCTATGTATCTCTGTTCAGTTCCATTAATGTCCCATGTGTTTTAATATTTTTGTGTCAGGATCAAATTGTCTTTATGATGTTAATTGCATGTTTTGATGTTCGCAAATCTAACTTGGACATTTCATTTCAGGCCTTCAAGATTAATTTCTGGTCGCCAAGTATACATGCATACACACGTGTTTCTATCTATCTATCTATCTATCTATCTATCTATCTATCTATCTATCTATCTATCTATCTATCTATCTATCTATCTATCTATCTATATATATATATATATATATATATATATATATATATATATATATATATATATATATATATATATATATATTAAGCCATCCCCTCAATTTTTTACGACCTATCTAATTGCCTGTTTATCATTTCTTCCCATAACCAGATATATTTGGATGTTCTCAAATTTCACTTTCCAAATTACACGTAACCAACTTCGTGCCTCACATGGTGATATTGCAGAAACAACTGTAATCATCATTGCTAGCTGAGAAATATTTAGCTGTCTATTTGATTGATAATTCATTAGCTATGTTCTCTGACTCATAGATCTAATTGAGGTAGAGCATTTTGACAATATTTCAGTTTCATAAATATCTCAAAACCATGCAGACCTACTGTATTGTTTTGCTGTTAACACAGCCCATTGACAAGCCAGGAAAACAAAAAGCTGCAGATCTACCATATTTTTTTTGAAGGCGCAAATGATGCATTTTTTTATTATAGATGGACTTTTACGTTTGGGGAAGAAGAACGGAACTCTGTACTTAATGAATATATTCAAGGCTGAGACGACCTTTGTAAAACTACCAGTTGCCTTTTAGAGGAGACTGCCTGTTTGAAGTTCCAAGTTACATTTATTTCTTGACATTAGTGTTGCAAGATGAATTATGACGTTTTGGCAATTCTAGAATTTCTGTATTTTTTGCTGCATTAAACTTTCTGAAAAGTAAATAAAATATCCCTGAATACCTGATGGAACGCACTTTGCATTCGGCACTCTCCAGTTGGTCAGGAAGGTTGGCGTATAATCTTGATGAAGTAATAGCTTTCCGGGAAATAAATTTGTTACTGTTTGATCTTGGCGCCATCTAAACATAAACATGTACTGTTGTGTGAATTTTATTTTGTTAAGGATGGTAGACTCCAAGTGATCAAGATACTCCCTGATCTATGTAACAAAGAAATCTGTGCAGCGTAGGAGCGAACATCAGTCCTGGGTATAATTAGATAGATAGTGCTGTGCCACATTTTGCTAGCAGTACCTTTGAGTATTTAAAAAAGTCCCACTTAAATAACCATAAGGACACCAGTAAGCTTATTTATTAATTCAATGAAAGAAAAGAGGAAATATTTCTATTTTCTTTTGCTTTGATCCGTCATCATACATAATGCGCTCACTTGTTTTACCTGATTAGAACTGAATACGATTTTTGAGACATAGCCCTAGGGTACTTTTGAAAGTTTGTAGTGGTTCATGAGGCTTCCCATTTAAAACATTTTGGTTTTCTGTCTCACATGTTTTAGGGTTGCTTGTGAACGAATTCTAGTCAAAGTCAATATGTATGACTTCGCATAATGTACCATGTTTAAGCTGGAATTAGAAAACACATCAACACCCATCGCTCCACCAGTTTTTCCATGACCACATTTTGACCTATTACACTAAGGAAAAGGAGGAATGAATGCTGTAAGTTGCTTTTCTCACGCTTGTTACCGGTTTTGCCACAAACTGCGAACATAAACCATTAAATAAAGTGGTGTGAGAAACTCTGATCTCGGTAAAGGTATTATGAAATAGGAGATAACAATAACGCCAGTTATATGATGTGTGTAGGCCTCCCTGGGTTTATCTGCGTCAGTTTGTTCAGTTACAATTTTGAAGAATAATGAATGGCTACATACCTGGTTTGCAAATAAAACAATAAACCACACACATCGCAATGGTCAGAGCTGCTGGAATCATAATTTCTTTGGTCAGAGTCACAGTTCATAACGATTATGAAATAAGGAGTCATGGAGGCTGTTACGACCTGAGTTCTCTGAGGCCTGGCATCTTTGGTCAGAGGCACTGGGAATACATTGTTCTTTGTGTTGCCGTACAAAGCCTTTAAATATGAGACACGGTAACAAGGAAATGTTTAAATGTATCATATTTATGTCATCGTGCATGACATTCAGAGCGGCACATACTGCATTGAATATCTCTCGCGGCAAAGGAAGAATAGTGCCTCGCTTCAGTTATCTAAATTAACCCCATAGAAGAAGCTTATTGGTGCTCTTTGGTTACTCAAACGGCAATAATTTCTAAACAAAATAATAAAATAAAAATGATCTTCGTCGTTCATTTTGGGGGGGGGGGGTAGGTATGTTCTATAGCTACAAATATCAATAGGCTGGTCCAAATTGTTTCCAATCAAAATGCTGATTTTGAGAGACTGCCCGACCCAAAATATGTTTAGGACACACCAGGTACTGTGAAAACAAAACTAATCAGAAAATTTACAAGATTTGTGCAGTTAAAGTTTTTGAATCCATCTTGTAAAAATCCCTGAAAAACCTAAACATTTGATTGGCTTTTTTATTCAGTTTTGACCTCTTGGGAACCATTAAATACGGAACCAAAAATAATAAATATTTGGCAATCATGCGCTTCTTTGACACCAAAAACGTTCAAAGTAATCTGGATTCACAGCTCTATGCCAAAAATGTCGTGCCTTTCATGATTCTAAATTAGTAGGTAAAATTTTACCCCCATCCCCCGTCCTTGTTTTTTATTGTGTGTTTCTACTCACAACTTGACCTACCGGCCCGAGGATGTGCATGATCATATATCTGAACCAACCATAACAGAAAGGGTCAGCTAGTATCAGATGTGGAATCAGATTCGTTTGCGTCGAAGTAAGAGGAGGAGGAGGAGAAGGCTGAGAATCTGCATTTTCTCCACTTGCCTCGAACCTAAAGAAAGAAGCTTCAAAGACAAAAAACAAAACAAAAACAAAGCAAATACAAAACAAACAAAAAAATGAAAAAACAAACAAAAAACAAACAAACAAATAAAAACAAAAAAACAGAATGAGTTAACGGCAGCCTTGCCTACAGCACCCCGCTATCGGTGGCCAGTTCTGCCAGCACTTAGGAGGGATACGTTGGCAGTGTCAATTTGAAAACCTCAAGTGATGATATTATTCCTCACATAATGCGAAAGTCATGGTTCGTCACCCCAGCAAACTGCAGGTTCAACAACTTACCAATAAACCCAGTCATGAATCGTTTAAAGTGGTGGTTTCAGACACTGACGCTAAATTGTCGCTGCATAGGGAACTTGCTGGAAAGTGTTAATATTTGCCTTTTGTATATAGGCAACGAGCACAACACAAGCAACAATGCAAGTCAAATAATAACGGTGAAGACGGGGTCAACGACACAACCGCAATGGGTATTGACATGTGAGGCCTCACTTGGGAGCTTGCCGCAGACACAAGCAAGATAAAGACGAGGACTACTCTCGGGCAAGGGACAGTTAGGATCAGGATAACTAGGATGGCACCACGGACAACAGATATGCCGGTGAATCACACGACATCACATGGTCCCGACCTCCATGGTCACAAGAATACTCAGGCCATGTGCGCAGATACGATAAAAAGGATAACAAAGTTTTAGGTTTTGTGAATTTTTTAACTGCCATGGCTTTACGCAGAGTGCTGACTATGTGTTCAGTCCCAGTTGGGCCCACATGCGTGCTTCTAGGTCAATCTAGTCTTACGGGCTCTTACCAGTGCCTAGGTTTGGCATCAGGAGTGCCCATGTGACCATAAACACGAGCATGTGGGGCCGACTAATAGTGTGGCATGCCATTTAGTTAACATACTAGTAGGGTAATGTCTCAAGTGTGAGGAGATTATCATTGTGTGGGCAAAAGGATGTTCTGCAACCATTGAAGTATTTGTTAGTTTAACACTGAAATGAGATGTACAGGAAGCCACTGAATATCATATTTCACTTGTGTGGGGTTGGGGTATAGCTTGGTTGTATTGAGTTAAAGTGAAATCAATAATCAAGGGAAGCTAGAACACCTACAGATGTGCAGACATGCAATTTCCTTCTTCTTTTTTTTTGGGGGGGGGGGGGGGGCTTGTGTAATGTGATTTACCTGGCAACAGCAATTTTGGTGTTTTTTCTCTGTTGCTATGTGGTGAATTATGTCATGATGCTTTGTACCCAGCAATACAATGTTTCCTCAATTAAATTATTATAGCGCTTACATAAATTCCACGAATAACTGTCAGCACAACGGCATGCTTTTACCAGTATCCAAGACACGTAGAGCAGTTGCCCATGTAAGCCAATCAGATTGCCCGATTTGGGTCATGTCTGCAGGTGATTATCATTCAGGATGTAAACATGACTGTGGCTGAGGAGTCAGTTACACACCTGGATGTAATAACTGACCACAAATATGCACCATTGGGCCATGGGACCACGGGGGGTAGCCTTGGAAGAAGATGAATGAGGGAGAGTTCAATTTCCAGTTATTCTGTTGGGGTTGGGGTGGGGAAGGTTCAACTCGATTTTTTTTTTTTTTAATTGGACGTATCACACACAAGTGACACTTATGTATAAGCTAGATGTGTCTGTGGCCCATGTTTTAAAATATTTCTGAGCCAATTTATTTTCAATCTTCCTATGATTTTAGCTAATTTGGCTATTTTTTGCGAAAATTCTTCCCGCTCAACAAAATTGAGGTTGCACCAATCCACGACAGTAATACATTTGTTACCTTTTTTTTTCTAAATCTATTATGTCCCAAGTTTACTCGGACAATAGAGGTCGCCCCTTTGTGGGTGTATCACTTATTATTAGTTTGGCTACTAGGGGACAATATGGGGCGCTCCTTTGCATAATCAAGATGGCGGCACTACCGTTAAACTTGTAGGACAGATGGCGTCATTTCAGGTGATTTTATTAGTCAAAATAATGTCGTTAAGGACGTCAATGAGGCTCAAACCTATTGTATACAATATACAAAAATAATTCAAGATAAACTTATAGGGCACTTATAGGACGCCTAGATACAAATTGAGGCTCAAACATATTGTGTATAATGCACAAAAATAACAAGCAGGATTAAATCATCTGTGGTTCATAAATATATAAGGCGGCATTTCCCCCTTTGATGACTCTGATCAATCTCACCTTGACCCCATAGGATCAACAAATTTATAGCAAAATGCCATATTCTTGTGGTAAGTGTGAGTTTTCCATGCCTCTCATGACACAATACCAGTGGCAAAACATGCCTTGCTTTGACGGAAACTGTTTGTTTTTCACTGGCAAATACTGGATGTTTAGTGAAAAAGACATGCATGAAAAGAAAAATACATTGCACAATTTTTGCTATGTTGTTGATTCTTCTGGATATATTATACATATCAGACCAGTGCCACTACCAGGTATGACAGATTGATTTAAATGGCTTCACCACTTGTACCATATGCAAAACAATTACGAATGCATGATGGAGGAAGAGGTGGAGTCAGCCACCAATATTAGAAAAAAGCAGAATCAATTATCACCAAATTGCGGCAGCATTGGGAATATTGTCTGCGATCACAGTGGATATTCCTCCCGCTCAACCAGATATGTACACTTTGCTACTTTTGTTGAGGATGCTCAATGGTGAACTTTTGTTCGAATTGAAAGAGCCGGTAAAAGACATGCATCAGGATTTTACACACTTTTCAAAACAGTATGCCCCAGTTTCAGAGAAGAGATCATGAATATCGAAAATATTGTCGAATAATGTCTGTTGTTCAAGAGTGGATTTGATGAACATCATCATAAAACTCAGGACTTCTATATTTTGTACGTATAGACAATTGATCTGAAAAAGTAAGCAGACACAATAATAATGATAAGCATGCTGATTTAACCAATAGTGCCTTTCGACATGGCTCTAGCCGACCATGAAGGATGCAGCTATTTTGAAGAAAATGATACCGTTATGTGCATGGGCATATCTAATTCACCCACCGTCCCTTGCTTCAAACAGGCTGCTGTTCATACAAAGACTGAGCCGTGATGGCAACAATGTTTCTTGTGCAAATTCTCCCTCGATATCCAAATTTGCTAGCTTGGAGCTTTTAGATGTAAGTGGTGAGAGGGTTCCCATCGAATCATATCACGGCATAATTGCTAGCACTGCAACGTTTACCAGTAAACATGTGAGCATGTTAGAAAAACTGACCGAAATATCTGCTCTCACGCAAAATGTTACCTTGAAATCCAGAGGCTGCAAACAAAAATTTCATATCATCTGGCACTGCGCTTAGCTCTACTGAGCAGGTAACAAATGGCGACATCACGGCGAATGGAAAGTTTGGGATTATAATGACACTCCTAAGTGTAACTGTTTTCTTTTCGAACATAGTGAATGCTATCGAATGTAGACAAAACATATTTTTAAAGTAGAAGACAATTATGTCTGTGTGCCAACACAGGCACACTGTTTTCCCAGAAATTCTTTTCCTTTCTTTCGTATTTCTTTGTTTCTTTACCTGCAAGTTGTCCGCCCTTTTTCCAGCAGACTATTATATCTTCAAACTTGGCACAATCATATTTCTACAGATAGAGTCTTCCCTTTTTATAATGAGAAGTTATGCTTTTGAAAATAATGCAGATGAGGGCTAATTCAAGTTTTATATCTTCAGTATCTTATACACCATGGTGGACGTTGTTCCGAGTGTGCAGGAGTTGGACCATAGCAAGGCAAAGGTCATCCCAAACGTCAATGTTATGTAGTGGTCAAAGGTCTAGTTTAGGTCCAAATGTTATTCTATAGGTCGAAGGTTACTTCAGGTAGAGGTCATCTCAAAGTCAAATGTCATTTCAAGGTCAAAGCCACTTTTGATGCTAGCTTTCTTCTGGCCATAACTTGGTCAATTTTTATCGAAAACTGAATACGTTGGGTTCAAATTATAGCTCTTGTAACACTGCACATTATTATAACTTAAATGTGAGCTCTAAAGGTCAAAGGTCAACGTCATTTAGACCTTTGAAATTTTCATCCAGCCATAACTCTGTCAATTTTCATCAAATTTTAATCACCTTGGGCTCAAATTGTAGGTATTGCAACACTGCAAATTATTATTATTTTTTTTTTAATTATTTTTATTATGACTTTTTTTGCATGGTTGGCAGAATTGCGACAGGCTCATCTTTTACCTCTGCAGCCTGGGTTCGATTAACAGCCAGTGAAGCAGGTGGAAAGAGTTCGACCACTCTGATTGTATGTGGTGTTTTCCTCCCAGTCCTTCGATTTCTCTACCAAACAAGTAGGCAGGATCATGTGCTCCATCATCTGTGTCATGTGTGGCAGTTTTGAAAAATTCACATATGATATATATATTTTTTTCTACTGCTACTGTTAAATAATCTATTTACTTGTATCTGTTTAACATTCATCAATATTGAATGTGGAGGAATTCAGGAAATTGTAAGTATTATGTACGCTTACCTTTTTTTTTGGGGGGGGGGGGGGCAGAACAGTGTCATTAAAGAATGCAGCACCTGTTATTGTTTGCCATGAATTTAGCCATAAGTCCTGGTTGAACTGCTGTTCCAGCTCTTTTTTCTACTGAGTGTATCACCTTGTTTTTCACCTGATCCCCAGGCAAGGAGTTCGATTAGATGGCAGTGCTTTAGCACCCGGGTATAATTTCTCAGGTTTCGCTCGATCGGGGTCCGGGGTCTTATTGTCTACCGCTGTTTTGAGGGGAGATTTCCAGAGCCATTTCGAGGAGTTCAGGTAATGTCGACGTCTTTCTGTTATGACTTGCCTTGGCATTTGGGAGATCTTGATTTCAACAGGTTGTGAAAGAGTTCTCTAAAGTTTGGGCTTTTCATTTTTTTCCAGTGGAGATAAAATAATTGTTTCGGCTGGGAACTGCATGGTGGACTCGAAGTTTCCTGCTTTGTCTTGGCTGATTAACTGAGAAATGATGGTCACTGACCCCTCTGTTTGCCGGCCTCTTTTTTTCCAATCCCGCTGATTTATGTCATTATGTTAGCTTACAATTTTATAGGGGTCTGGGAGAATGCCTAATTCATGACCAGGTTGCCTCTATTGCCCATAAGTATGATGATTCCTTGTCGATACATTTTTTCCTCCCAAGTGTATATGGTTAAAATGGGGTGAGACAATAAGTGTAATTAAGAAGTGTTGGATCGTTTGACAGTCTGACGTCATTTATTTGTGTCTAAGTCAGACGAGATTTAGGATTTGAGAGTTATTACATTTAAGTGTTGTAGAAATGGATGGTCTTTGAGGATAAACGTAGCAAAAGGAATGGACTCATTCATTTATTTTTATGGAGACCAGCGGACTTCCCATAATAATGTTTGGCGATATTTAGCTGAAGTTTGCAGAAATAGGTATACAGCTAAAAAAAATGCATGTCTCTGAATAAAAAAGTGCTTTAACCAGACTAAATTGCTGCGGACATGGGTGAAAGTTTGATGAGGTTATTTAATTCAAACAGTTTTTTAAATAACGAGATAAGTTTGTGCCGTAAAAGTTAAATTTTGCGGCGTAAAAATCGGCACAAGAGCAGGTTGAAGATGTGTATAATGGGACAAGTATAGTTCTGTAGTTTGTGCAAAGGTCGATCAGAAGAACTGTAGAGTTGCGAACTGAATGTATTCGTAATCTCATGTTTCGGTGTTATGTAAAAGTTTTTAGGGGAACTGTATTTTTTTTCCTGAAAAGCCTTTGGGTTGGGTATTTTTTTTCCTCAGCTGTTGTAAATGGCTTTATCAAATTGAAGAGAACACATTCACTAAGTCAAAAATCCTCTCCGTAATAAAGAACATCGAGACCAGAGGTTTGTAGATCTGCAAAAATTGAACTGAATCACATGTGTGGCTTAATAAGTTGTGTGACGTGAGTATGGATTAGTTTAAATTTTCCAAAAATAGCGAGTCGAGCGAAAGGAAATCTCCGGTGTTTTATCACCCCTGTAAAACAAAAGCAATAGTCTATTCTTGGCGACTTGTTTGCAATGTCATTGAGTGTATTCCGAGGTTAAAACGTTTCACAAACTTTTACAAAGTCAAATGCTTTAAGGCGGGCTTTGATAGGTTTGAAGGATCAGTTGGTCAAAACTGCCAGGTTATATAATCCATTCAGGCGACCAGGTTCGCGTCCTAAGGAATGTATACAAAGCTTAAATGATCAACCGCAGAATTCTTACACATTTGGATTCAGATTTTGCCTGTTGTTTCAGAAAAGAAAACATTTTCACTGATAAGGAATATTTATTTGCATGAAGTTCCATAAATAGACTGGATTTCCGAGATAGGTCATATTTTCTATGACAGCCTTTTTTTTTCGCTTTGTCGTGTCCTCCGATATTTTAGATTACGATAGGTAACCAATATGTGTTTCTTCCTTCCCCCAATTTTTTCCTTGGTTCTCGTGACATTTTCAAAAACTGTGTATGACTGTGTGCTGGTTACTGGACCAAGTGTGCAAAGTGATTACCTGCGTATGCACCGTGATAAAATGTCGGTTGTACACTCAATGGTACCAGAGAGTTTTGATCTCCATGAATAAGCAACTTGGAATTGACCTTTCGAAGGTCAGCCCGGTCAATGATAAAGTCAAATTAAAGTGAGGCTGTTGTGTTATACCATGTTGATATCAAATTTACAATTGACTACTTTTCCTGTGAACTGAACTGGTGTGTTGAATAGGCTTATGATATTGAATGATATTGGTAAAGAAAGAAGAAAAAGGTTTCAATAAATAAATAAATAAATAAATAAATAAATAAATAAATAAATATATATATATATATATATATATATATATATATATATATATATATATATATATATATATATATATATATATATATATATATATATAGTTATATATAGTTATCAGTAATTTGTTCAACTTTGTGTCAGTTTATCTTCTAGTCGTATACTTATTTCTTTAGTTCAAATACCGGTTTGGATTTTAGTTAAAATAGAGACAGCTTAAGTGAAGTTCTCTTCTCTTGATTTCACAGAACGGAAGTAATGTATACTGATTGTGAACGGACTTGTATCTTTATAATGAATCAGGTTGATTGATTATGCAGTTATCGGTTGTTGAGGACTGAGATAAAGTTTTCTATGTTGGAGTTTATGTGTAATTGTTAGGAGGTGGAACAGTTGGTTGTCAATTAAGACTTGTATTTGGCTGATACAGATACTGCCTTTAGGAGTCCTATTTATATCCAGTTACAGCTTACAGTAGATTTCGAGAAGGCCTACAAGGGGTTGGGGCACTCCGGTTGACATTGTTTTCGAAGTAAAGGAGCCTTGTGTTTCATTCCATGATTGGACTATAAATTATTTTCGTGCAATTTCAATCCTCTACAATATGTTCCATTCATCAGCTTACGTGAGAATGACTTTAATCGTCTGTGTGATGTTTGAGGCATATAAGACAAATATGAATATATAAATATTTTATTTTGTTCAGTTTTTTTTTTTTTTTTAACGAGGATGTTTATCAGATCATACATCCCCTGTACTTACAAATCCAGGATTTTGAGGGTACCCCCAGAAAGGAAACCTGACCTGGTCAGTCACTGTGCCAGTGGGAACTTTTATTATATTATTTTTCACTGGGGTGAGGATTGTTACACATATGAGTGATTAACATAGCCTTGGAATGTTTCGAAATCTATATTAAATATATGAATATGGACTATACTGCCATCTGATTTGGTTGATGTTGGGCTTTGATTGAGGGTATTGTAACACGGTGCATATTTTGCAATTTACATGTGATCTCTGAAGGCCAAAGGTCAAGGTCATTTTGACTTTGAAATTTTCATCCAGTCATAAGCTCAATGGAATGTGAAATACTAAAGGACAAAAGTTGTAGCTTTTAATATTTACAACTTTTGGAAGCACAGACAGATTTGCTTTTAAGTGAATATTCATTTCTAGTCATTTCCTTGCCCAAACCGAACAGCAGATAGATCAGACTGACAATTATAAACTTGCAACAAGGCAAAGATGGAACGAAACTGATTGTGAACGTTTTGCAAACCAATGTACAATACTTCATTTTCTTTATAGACCGTCATTCTGAAAACGTTTTAACGTTAGTTTTTTTTTCCACTTTAACAGAATCGCCAGCATATTTACAGGGACTCCCTGGTGCAAATTTATAAGAATGACGCACTTTCTTATATTTACCAATCGCATGACGTCGTGTTCAACGTTTTTATTCTAATACATGAACACTGAATCAACCTTGGCTTTTATTTTGATTTGATTCCTTATATAAACTTTAGTCCTTCACATTTTATTTCATTCGCATGACGTCGTGTTCAACGTTTTTATTCTAATACATGAACACTGAATCAACCTTGGCTTTTATTTTGATTTGATTCCTTATATAAACTTTAGTCCTTCACATTTTATTTCATTCACACTGATGATTGCTGAAAATGCAGCTGAATGAGTCTTCTAACATGCTTATCTGGTCCAAAAATAGATCAACTTCAGTGACCTCAAGTATGTCAGAATGTAATTAGTACAGGGGTGTTTTTTATTGTAGTCTGTAGGAATTTAGTGTGTGTGTGTGTGTGTGTGTGTGTGTGTGTGTGTGTGTGTGTGCAATATGAGGTTCATTCGTTTTTTGCCAGATGTGGTTAACTCTTATAATCACATTGTTCATTTTTCAACCAAAATGGCACCTGCAACTGTAAATGAAAGCAACGAATATGAATTATTGGATTGCCTTTAATTGCCTGCAAAAATGTACAAAGGTTTACTTGAACTCATTACATATAAAGTTCAGATTGGAAATTATGTCACAGTGCCCCATTTCAGAGAGAAATTTACACGAGCCTATAATAAAAGTTGGTCGGGGAAAATTTTTCAAGTCAAAAGCAGACAAGTGAGACAAGATAATTCCGTCTACAGCTTATGTGATTACTCTGGAGACAAAGGTCTAGGCATTTTTACCTCAGCTGACTGACAAGGTTTTGTGAGGGTCCGTCATCATTCGTCTGTCCGTCCGTCGTCCACTATTCATATTTTCGACTTCTTCTCAAAAAGCATCAGCCATATCCACTTCAAACTTGGTGGAGATGTGCCTTGGGTGGGATTCTACCAAGTTTGTTCAAATGGTCACGGTCCAATGATTTTTTATGATTTTTTTTTCTTCTTTTTGGGGGTAAATCTGACAACATCTTCTTCACCGAAACCGCTTACTTAATTGCTTTGATATCATACAGGAACATTCCCCGAGACTCTTAGTTATTACATTGTTCACCAGTTGGCCCTGCATTTTTTTCCTTTTTTTAAAGGAATTTTTGTGTGTGATAGCTGTTTTCGACTTCTTCTCCAGAACCGTCTCTCAGATTAAGCTGAAACACGGTGGATATGTTCCTTGGAGAAGGGTCAAACAAAGTTATTCACTATTTGGGAATGCTGCAGATTCCTGATTGTTAACGATTTTTTTTTTTTTTTTTTTCAATTCTGGTACTTGTGGGTCAATGCAGCTTTCCAAATGATTACTATGGAAGTCAATGGGCATTCTAATGCTAATTCACATGCTCGACTTCTTCTCCAAAACTGTCATCCAGATTAACTTCAAACTTGGTGGCAATGTACCTTGGGTGAGTCTCTACCAATTTGCTCAAATGTTCATGCTCCAGTGATTTTTGGAGTTTTAATGATTTTTTTTTTTTTGTTCTTTTTTTTTGGAAAAATCTTTAAAAAAAATATTCTCCAAAACTGCTTACCCAATTGCTTTGATATCACACAGGAAGACACCAAGGGACTCCTTGTTGTTAATTAGGTCATCAGATGGCGCTGCATTTTTTTTCTAATTTTTTTATGAATTTTTGTATGTTACAGCTATTTTCGACTTCTTCTCCAGAACCGTCCCTCAGATTAAGCTTACACGTGGTAGATTTGTTCCTTATGGAAAGGGGAAACAAAGTTGTTGACTATGTGGTTATGCTGCGGATTCCTGATTTTTAATTATTTTTTCAATTCGTCTCCTTTGGGGTAAATGCACCTTTCCTATTGATTACCAAGTAAGTCAATGGGCATTCTAATGCTACATTTTCGACTTCTCCAAATCCGTCATCTAGATTTACTTCAAACTTGGTGGCAATATACCTTGGGTGGGTGTCTACCAGATTTGTTTTAGTGGTCATGTTCCAATGAATTTTGGATTTTTTTGTGATTTTTTTCCAAAAATCTCTACAACAGTTTTAATAGAAAAGTTTAACATGGGAATTTCTATTAATGGTCATAACTTTAATAGTATTGACCACATGTACTTCAAACTTGGTGGGGATATGCCTTGGGAACATTTCTACCAAATGTGTTCAAATCGTCACGCTCTATTGATTTTTGGATTTTCTATCATTTTTTTGTTCTTTTTGGAGGCAAACCTTCAAAATTATTCTCCTCTGAAATCGCTCACCCAGTTGGTTTGATATTGTACATAGACACTCCCAGGGACACCTAGTTCACCAAGTAGCGCTGCAATTTTTTATAAATTTTTTGTATGGTTTTGCTATTTTTCACCTGTTCTCAGAACCGTCCCTCAGATTAAGCTGAAATGTGATGGATATGTTGTTATGGAAGGGTCAAACATATGTTTACTCGGTGGCACTGCTTTGGATTCCTGATTTTTAAGGATTTTCAATTCGGATACTTATCATTCAATGCAGCTTCCCTATTGATTACAATGTAAGTCAATGGGCATTCTAATGCTAATTCACGGGACAACTGACACGAAATTTATTGTTTACTTGATAACTTGAAATCTGTTTTGAGTTAGCCACACATGCTAATTATTCTGTATAAAGGTCATGCTGAGACAGTACATGAATGACCTTGACCTCGTTTGTGGGGCCACAGTGCAACATACATGAATTTTGCTTTTTATTATAACTTGAGAACTACTTAAACTTTGATGTTGCACGTGTAAGTGTTCTTCTATAAAGGTCATACTTTCTCAGAACATGGTGTCCTTGATCCTTTCCCAAGTTCATAGAGCTGGAAGTGTGATGAAGTCAAGATCAGCTGAGGCACGGGCTGTTCACACAGCCCTCTTGTTTTTACTTTATGACCAAGGGTCGCACAGAATAACCTTTGATCAAGATACTCTGTATAAAATAGGCAAACTCTTAAAAAGGTCATTCACGGCAAGACCATCTACTTGGTCTGGTGGTCAACTTGGCGTCCAAATTACAATTCTTGGGCCAACAGTGAGCAGATTAAAAATCTCTACTTGAAGCACCATAAGGACCTTCTTATATTTGTATGTACAGAGTGATGACGCAAAAGAAGTGTATCCATAAAACGATAATTTGAAATTCACCCTTAAATTACGTAAACGTTTAAACTTGGGAGGGACGTCGTCCTGTGTTTTATGTCAAGTTACATTGCCGCCCAATACACATTGACATATTAAACTGGTCCATAACGATACCTGGAATAGTATGTTTGACCCTGTGGGCCGACTCTTTAATTGAAAACACTCGTTTTACCGTATTAAGACGATTAATACTGGACGATCAACAGCAACCAAATAGTACAAGTATTTCTTTTAATCCTCTGTATTACAAACCTGCTATTCAGGAGGATCTTCCAGACATTGCAATTCATATAAATACCTCTTCAGGAAGGAAACTATCTTTCAGCGATCAAACGCTGTATTGCATACTTCCTCTGAAACATAAAGGCTAAGCAGAACCAGGTGGCGCCATTTTGATCAAAGTGGGAATTTTGAAACCCCTGAAAAGTCCAAGATTTTTCTAAGAAAGTAAACTTTTTATCATCACTGGTATCTCCATAGGATTAAGTACATTACATGGAGCTTTATGGCAGTTTCTTTGGTCTAATTTTACCAGAGAAGTGTTTGATACACTGTGTGCGGTCTTCATTCAAAAAACACTGTGCTGCAATGCCAATGGCGTGTAACAAAGAACATGGAGAGAATGATGAGTCTTTGTCAAATGAAAAAAAAAAAAAAAAAAAAAAAACGGAATTGACAAACCAAGGTACTGACAATCTACCTTCATTTGCCCTTGATACCGTAGGTACCGCAAACAAGGAGGATGTATATGATATGGTGAATGGAAACATGCAGACAGTATTTATGTATAGTATGCAAGACATTAAAGACTCCTTACAAAATGTTGACACGGTTCATCGCTCATTTGCTGAACAGGCAATGTCAAACTTTAGCCAGTATCAGACCAAACGCCCCATTAATAGGCAAGTGAAGCACAAAATAGTGACATATATCTGCTATATGGGCTTTAGTTTAATCAATCAACAGCCCATGATAGAAGTGGACAAAATGTTTGTCCGTAAGGACAACCCCCAATCTCAGGGAAGTAACGATAAAGACGTAATTGACGATGTCCCAGTTAACACTATCTGTCCCCAAACTCAAATGCAGGGACTGATCCAGACTGTAAAGAACGTATCTGCACAGTTGAAAGGTGTTATGCAAGAACTGGAGAATATGAAGTCCGACAATGATAAAATGAAATCAGATAACGAACAGTTGTGAGCGCAACTCGGTGTTGTCACAGCACACAATGCTGCTTTGGATCAAGATGTGCAAGCTCTCAAGTCGATGAGTACTCCATCTGGGCTATCTGACAATTCTGTTGAGATCTGTGAGGACGATATGGAAGATGATTACATTTTTGCTAAAGTCGTGGCTGGTAATAATAGAAAACGTCACAATCGAAAGGCTTTATCAGATGACCCCCCCCCCCCCAAAAAAAAAAACCCACATGTTGTCAACGATGATAGATTCAAAGACATATCAGGCCCTCAACAGTATCAGACCTCCGAACGTCTGGATAGAGATAATGGCAGACATCAGAGGAGCTTCAAAGATGCTTCAAGTCAAAATAATCAATCACTTCGTGGACATCAGAATAAAGCTGACATATACGTTGGTTTTTGTAGATATGTCACACACTAAAGATGATGTACCAAACTTTATTCACGACAACGTGGGAGTTATTCTCCCTGAAGTACACGAGTTGTCATCCAGGCAAAGTAATTGGCGATCTTTCAGAGTCAGTGCTCCAAAACACCGAGCCTCTGATATAGTAAATTCGTCTCTCTGGCCATATGGTTTCCGAGTGCAACCGTTTCGCCATGTTTTCACCAACAATCGATAGAGGGGTAGAGCACCCCCATGCCAGGTGGAAAGTACCCGCCAAACAGTCGCATAAAACAGGTCATGCAAAACCAACACAAGTGGTGTCCGGTCAACCGAGGGCAAATGTCAACCCAACCGCTCTCTGTGCCAGAATTACAGGTGTCAATACAGTTCACGACTAAGTTAACCCATGGGCGCCAGGGAACACCCAACTAGTGCATCAAAACTGGAACCAAGTGCCACAGCACACAATCAGCTGGGCGGCATCACAGCACCCATCAGCATACTTCCACTAGCAAAGTTCAGGACATTTGTTGCCGCAGGTTTGGCCCGCCCCTGCAGATTGGGTGTGGACCCGATAGACCGGCAACCACCAGTAAAATCACTGGTCACAATAGACATTCTAATAAAAGACGTTATGTTCATAATTTTTCACATGTTTCATCGAATAAATCCATTAAAATTGCTCATTTTAATGTACGTAGTCTTGTCCACAAAGTTGATACTGTTCAGTTTCTCATCAACCAACATGATGTTGATATATTTTGTTTAAGTGAAACATGGTTGAATCACAATGTTAACAACTGCGAACTCAATATTGCAGGTTATCGACCATATGGACCTGACCGTGATGGCAGAGGTGGAGGTGTTTTACTTTATGTGAAGGAGAATATTAAGGTTACTGAGAGAAATGACTTGATCAACAGTGAATGGGCTGAAACATGGTGGATTGAAATTCATCTTTATCATGCTATTTACATGAACAAGTTGTCTCTCTTGACTTATCTGAACTGTGGTCTGATGGCACTGCGGCAAGTAATAAAGTCACTTCGATGATACGTAAAGCTAAACAGACCACTTCCAAAATGTTGTCACTGAAGGAAGAAACAAGTCTAGTGAACTATGAACCCCATTAAGTTAGGTATTCCCAGGTAAAAAGCAGACAGCAACTATTCTTGCTCATTTCTCAGCAGATGAACTGAACAGGTGCTTTGTCAACATTGGTCATGATGTATCTTCTAAACATGCTTCAGACAATAACATACTATGGAAGGGTCCACAAATTATTAACGAGTTTCAGTTTGTTGAAATTAATGTTAGTTCTGCAATTAATTTTCTTACTAGTTTGGCCAAAACTAGTTGCCCAAATATTGTTGGCAAGGACTCTAAACTGCCAAACTTAGGTTCACCAAACATTGTAGCATATTAAACTCATTTATAAACTTATCATTGTGTACTTGCATTATTCCATCTAACTGGAAACTTGCTTATGTTACTCCTGTTTTTAAGGGTTTTGGATTACGCCACAATATGACTAATTGTAGACCTCGTTCGATTATGTGTCATATTGCTAAGGCATTATAAAAGGAGCCAAAAAATCAACTTTTAGAATATCTTAATCTGCATTGTTTTATATCACCAGATCAGTCAGCTTACCTAAACAGAAATCAAGGCAAGCATGTCTTCATAAAGTAGTAAATGATTGGCTACATACCATTAATGATGACCTGTAAACAGCAGTCTGTTTTCTTGATCTGAGGAAATGTTTCGATAGTATTGATCATGATATTCTGATTCAAAAATTACAGAAATATGCTGTTAGAAATAATGAGTTTAAATGGTTCCAGTCGTACTTGAATGACTGTAAGCAGATATTCAAGTGTAATGAAGACTTGTCTGCACCACGTGCAGTAACAATTGGTGTCCCTTATGGGTCTGTGATTGGTCCATTGCTTTTCTTGTTATATATCAATGACACAACACAACACGTGGTCCATGGTCAGTGTAAATTGTTTGCTGAAGATACTCTAATTTATGCTTGGCATGATTCTATTTCTCATACCAATGGAAGCTTGCAATGTGCTATTAATGAAGCAGACATCCGGGTACATAGAAACAAAGTTTATGTTAATAAGAGCAAGTCTAACAGCCTATTTATCCATCAGAGCTTGAAAGATGTACAACAATTAGATATTCATATGTATGGCAGTAATACTGATCAAGTGGACTCAGTTAAATATTTAGGTATAAAAATTGATGATCGGCTAACGCGGCAGCAACAAGTAATTCACACCCGAAGAGCGATCATATAAAAACTATCAGTATTACGTCGCTTCATCAGTCTTTACTTGAACACATTTATAAAAGCTGCATCTAACCCAACATAGATTGTGCTGATACAGTGTGGGCTCTCTGTGGAGTTGGATATTCTCAGTCAGTTCAGAAACTTCAAAATCATGCCCCTCGAATTATATGTTAAAAAGAACTTTCAATTTGCTAATGTAAGAGGTATTGATTTAGTTAATGAATTGGGTTGGCAAACTATCGTAACAGGTCGTAATTTCCATCTTGCCACGCTTATGTTTTAATGTATTCATGGACTTGCACCCGACTACTTATGTGATCAAGTAAATTTTGTATCTGAAACCAGGAGCACGATGAGTGCATACTTACTCGATGTTGTCATACCAAATTAAACAAAGACATTTTCCGTACATCTTTTCAATATAGTGGAGCTGTATTATGGAACAGTTTGCCCAACATTTTATGTAGAGCTGATGATTTATTCACTTTTTAAACTAATATAGAAACAATGATATTTTTAATATTCCCAAATTTATTCCTCACAGCTGTCACTCTGGTATTTTAACATGTTTTGATATTCTGCATATGTATTGTATGTATGTTTTACTCACCCCCCACGGAAGAACGGACCTAGTCTGAGTCGGGTCACCCATCATCATCATCATCATCATCATCATCATCATCATCATCATCATCATCATCATCATCATCATCATCATCATCATCATCATCGTCATCGTCGTCGTCGTCGTCGTCGTCATCATCATCATCATCATCATCATCAGTCACTCGTGGGCAGGGACATAGACTGGTGGATACATCAGCTTAAACAGCAAGCTAATAGTACCTTAAAAAAGACCAAAAGCATAAGCTCATTTTGGTTAAAGAGCACACAGATACTATGTCTAATATTCACCGAATTCCTATCCAAATGCAGTTCTCGTGGAGCAAATTATAGCACAAGCATCACAGCAGATCACAAAGAAGAAAAAAAAGTATAAAAAGAAAGAAACCATAAAAAAGACTAACTCCCCTAGGAGACGTCGCCCTAGCAAGATCTTTGCAACCAAGCAGGCTGCTTCTAACAAACGCATTTCAAAAAAAGATATATTCCGTAAGCAGGGCAGACCAAGTAATGACAAGTGATAGTCAACAAGGTTATATGATCCAGTTGGCATTATTTGGGCTACATATACAGAACAGTGCATCTCTAAAGTTCGGTGGCTTTGGCATAAACCTATCGGTTTAGAAAAACATGACCCATATTCAAATTTCAAACCAAACAATGACAGAACAGAAATTCCAGAGTTACAAAGCATCAACATTTATTTTCCAATACCAATGTGTAGAAACAAATTTCACTCTTGACTTTAGACAGGGAGTCACCCGTTAAAGGCAACTGGGGCTTGAAAACCAGTTCTCAGAAGCCTTCGAATATCCTTCATTAACTACAAACTATAGTGTTCACAAATATATTGGCCTAATCACTCAAAACCCAAATTTTACCACTTCTGCCAAAATTGAAACACACCTGGCAGGCCTATCACTTCTTGGTTTTCCTCATTTGTCAGTCAGCTGAGTTCACAGCAAAGAAGAAAGTAGGCTTATCTCGTTTTTGTGATATTAATAAATATGGTACATTAGTGATATATCTCAAGATGGAGCACTAGAGTTTTGCGTATTTGGCAGTGCTACCTATTTCACCGATTTCAAGGGGATACATTTGCACGTGGAAGCTTAGATCGTAAAATAGGTCTCCCTTGCCAATCACCATTAATGCCACATCTGCAAATGCATAGGTCGGGCATGCAAACTTATTTTTTCACCGTTTATGGCAATAAAATGATGTAAATCTACATGAAAAAAACTTGTCACTTCTTAAGTGACAACTTATCCATACAAAGCTTGGCATTGAAATGAAAATCAAGCTGTTTCATATTACAAAGCCTTTCAGATTGACTTCTGATAATGCCAATGCAGACTACAAAGTCGTGGAAACCAGTACAGCAATGAAGGTTTGCTGTGTAAGTCATTCACGCCAAGTACTGTGGCTCACCAAGCAGTGCTAAATTAAGACAAGAAAGCATATTATACATATTTGAGGAGGGAGACTAAAAAAAAGTGCTTTACCAGCTGGTCAATATCCAGTGGAATTGGATAATGCCTTTTTGTGAAAAATCCAATCCAGAGTTGTAGTTAGGATCGTTAAATCAAGAGTAAACTTATTTTGCAAGGGTAACCTGACAAACATGAGATCATCTTCTTCAGTTAAATAAACAATCTACTTACTTCCTTAAATATTAAGTGTTAGTAAGGGAAATCTATAATGAGAATAAATTGATAATAAAATGATATTAACAACAACTGTATATATTGCTCTTTAATTCGTTTCATGTGTCACTGCGCTAATAAACTACAAAGTCTTCTATATGTCTCTCAGAAAATGTAATATATTTCTTTCTACTGTAATTTTATCCATTTGTTCAGCCTCTGTCATTTTTAGATTGATTATTTTCACACTTGCTTTAAAACCAGCTTTAAAACGCTGAGGAATGCTTTTGTATTTTGTTGTTGATATCTTCGTCTCTGTTCCCAAGGTACATGTCCCACTTAGCCTGCTTTTCATAGAAAACGTGTATGTTTTAACAATTGGATCTCTAGTTGCTTTGTCAGGTTAAAAGGATTATTGGAGAGATTTATAATTATTTCACTCAGCACTAAGACTTGCTCTTTGCTGGCTGTTTTCAATGAAATTTACGTTGCTGAAGAGTGGCATCCAAGAAAAACTTAGGAAAACTTCAATGATGCTTGAGTCTATTTTTCTTTGTATACCCTTTGAAGATCTCTCTCGAAAATGAGCCTTTTCTAAATGACCAAGGACCTTTGTAAATTTTACCAACTGTATGTAACAACTCTAGTGTCCTTTAGGTGAATATATAACTGTGTGGTCAAAATGTGTGTTCCCAGCTGATACGTTTCATCTGAAGTAAGGACCAGATCAATGAATTAGTATCTTCTATCTTTTGTAGCATCTTCGTAGTGTTCATGCAACCGTTTTGGATATGTTGAAAATATTTGTCCTCCAAGAATATGGATCTGGGTCATGTCCCGGACCGTTCCAAAGAAAATTAAATACATGGAATTTAATGCTATGTTTCTGTTTATCTTTCCCTTTTGATAAATGTTATGTCATACAGTTGCAGCACTGTCTCACAGTGAGGTTTTACCCTTCAACTGTCACAAAGGATCAGCAAAAACCAGTTCGACTGTATGGTCACCCCCATCTAATTCATCCATCAAATCACCAGAGTAAGGTCCCTGATAGACTTTGCTTGCCTGATCTTCCAACTGAACTTTGTACTCTTCACTTAAGAACTTTGCAGGATAGTCAGCCATGCATACACAGGCAATGATCAAATACTGGAATGAATCTACCGCCAAAAATTCCTTTTGAATATTCTCTTGTTTTCGAATGAATGTTAACTCGGATTATTGCCTAACTTCTAAGTTACAAGGCCATGAGCTTGGACTTTAAGTGTTGAGGAATAAACTATGAGGTACCAGTTTAAGTGTAAGCGCTTGCTCATACAAGAACAGATTCTTTCATTGTATGGCACAAACTCAACTTGACACACCACACAAGAAATATTCTCCTATCACTACATAAACTAAGTCTAGCTTTACATATACCAAGTCGAAGCTAGTTTTAAAGTTGGAATGAAACTGATGGTAGCTTTATTTGTTTAACCTGTCCAAAACTTACAATGTATAATCACCAAAACTGAGCAAAACTAGGCAGGTTGAGCTCCTACCAGATCTTTGACATTGACCACAGCATCAAAATGACCAACATCCTTTGGTCTTTCAGGTGGTGTCATGTATAGATAAATAACGTCATTGTATCTTTCATTAACCACATACATAGGTCAATTATTTTTGCAAGAAAACAAAACCACTGTTTGAACTATTAAACCTCTTCCAAGATATGAAATGTCATTCAAATTAGAAGGCCTGTTTGCTGGCACCCCTGCTTTCTGGTGTAACTCCTCAGCCAGGTTGGTGTGATATTTCTGCCTCTCTTTATGTTCTCATAGTCAGGGTGTTGCTTTAATTCATTGTGACCCACCAAAACCTGCTTGTCATACATATGTTGTTTTAATTTCTTACAGTCACCGAGCTGTGTTTCTCCCACAAATCATTTTAGGACCTTGGGCACGGGTTATTGTCATCCTAACTGATCCAGCTGGCATGTAAGCTCTACTAAAGTGAATGAAGTTTATCTTGAATTTGTTTTGTTTATTGTCAAAAAGTAGGTTTGACCCTCTTTGTCGTCTTTTGCCGACGTCATCTTGACCTGTAAAATAACCGAAAACGACGATATCTCTCCAATAAGTTTAACGACATTGATGCCATTTTGATTATGCAAATGAGATCACGCGATCTCGTGAGATGCCCTATAATTTCACTGGAACCGATGCCATATTGCATACGCAAATGACCGCCCTATTGTCCCTTAGTAGGCAAGCAAGCAGCTCTATTTTCTGCAAAAAGAGTCCAAACTTCTCATGGTATGAGTTTGAAGCTATGGGTCATTGCAGTTGCAGTTTTCGATGAAGTTGGCACAGTTGTTCCGGCTTTGATCGGAGCTTACATGCCTTTCTATTTCAGGGACAATGCAGACGAATATATGGACACTTTACATATTATTCGATCTGTAATAGATTCACATGCAGCCTCAGTGCCGGTGAAAGTTATACGGGATTTTAATGCGAAGCTACTTATCCATTCCCAGCTCTATAACAGCTGGTATGCAAAAGATGGTTATAATAAAAACAGGCAGGCACTTCATGAATTTATTGTTTTGTCATAACCTATCTGTTGCCGATTTCTTGTTCCCATAAGCTGTTGATTGCCCATATTTCTGTTTGGGTAAGGTGAATTATAGCTCGATTGACCCTATGTTGTATCTGTCTTACGATGCAGATATTATGTTATCTTGCCATATTGTACCACTGGAGGAGGACAATGTAAGCGACCGTCTCCTAATTTGCACGGAAATGTAACTGCCGTTGGGCAGCAGAAGTGGTGAGTGTCCTAATAATGGTGAGAGGGCACACAACATAGAAACATACGCTTTCCCCAATTGGAGAGGACATGGTTGAAAAGAATTACATCGGGACATTTTAAGCAATAAAATAAAATCACCTGTCCCTCTTTCAATCGATCATAGCCACAACACTGCTGTAATCATTATTGAAGATTATTTGGATAATATAAACACCTGTATCCATGATGCAACCAAGGAGTTGGGATGCACTCTTTCCAGATTTTTAGATCCTAAATCTTAATGGTGTCCACATTTAAGTGCCCTGAGAGACCCTGAAAAATTTTGGTTTAGTTTATGGGTGTCAAATGGTGTGTTAAAGAGTGGAGCAGTGTATGAGGTGTATAAGTTCACTAAAACAATTGAGGCATGCTTCAAGACAATCTCAACATGGTTTCATTGACCAGGACACACTAAAGCTTCATAACCTTTATCAACAAAGGAAAATGTCTTGTTTCTGGAATGAGATAAAACGCCATAGAAATAAAAAAGTCAAACTCAAGCTTTAATTCTCAAGATATTGACTCATATTATTCTGGTACTATGCAGGATAATGATAGTAATATCTCCCGGGCTCAGCTAGCCATTAATGACGGTGTTCAGAATGCGTATGAGAGAAATGTTGGCGAAAAAAAACGATGTTACGGTAAGTGCTGATCAGGTAAAGAAGCTTATTGAATATCTTCATGGTAACATTGCTGCTAGGCCAAATGGGATACAGAGCACTTTTAGCATGGTAACTCCAGTAAGTTTTGTGTTCATCTCGCTTGTTTATATTCAACCATGTTGAAAAGGAGCGTTGGTCCAAGTATTTCACATTGGTCTCATTGTGCCAGTCCTTAAAAAGCCTACTCTAAATCTGGAGGAAGCATGTAACTGCCGACCTGTAACTTTCAGCCAGACTGATAGTAACTTGTGGAACTCTTGATGGTCCCAGAAGATGAGGCTGCTGATACTCAGTTCGGCCTGCAAAGTGGCGGAAGGGGGGGGGGGGGGGCGGAGAAGCGGGTTGTGATTTCTTTCATGATGCCTTACGCTATTTCAATGAGAGCAACACCCCACTATTTTATTTCCACACTTGACACTAAAAAGTGTTTTGATAGTTTATGGCATGATGGCCTTTTTTTATATATAAATTGCTTGTTGCATTGCCCGACTTTCACTGGACGCTGTTATTTGTATGGTATCGTCAGTTAAGTGGTATTGTAAGATGGAAGTGTATCTCTAGCGACTCATTTGTAATATCCCGTGGTACAAGACAGGTTAGTCCTCTCTCACCTCTCTCTGTTTAACATATTCATCAATGACCTTCTCTCAAGCTTACAAGATTTTCGGGATGGTGTGCGGATTGCAACATATTTATTTCATTTATTTACATACCCTGATGTTATCACTCTGATTTCTTCAACCGTCCCAGGCTTACAGAAACTC
>CAXHWN010001835.1:0-12500 GCA_964020975.1 Hermodice carunculata | reverse complement strand
GGGGCCACAGCTGATAGACAGCGTCCTGGGAGACCAAGAGAAACCACACTTGCACAAGACAGAAACATCAGGGTGTCCCATCTGCGGAACAGAACTCGACCAGCCACTAGAACTGCACAACAGACCCCTGGCAGAACCAATAACAGAATATCTGCCCAGACAGTCCGTAATAGACTACAAGAACACCATCTACACGCCAAGCGTCCTTACAGGGGGTCAAATTTTGACACAGGCAAGAAGGCAAGCCCGACGACAATGGGCTACTGCCCATACTCGCTGGACCCATCAACAGTGGAGGGATGTGCTATTCACTGATGAATCCCGCTTCACCCTGTATCATGCAGATGGTAGGACACGTGTTTGGCGACGAAGGGGAGAATGCTACTTAGATGCCTGTGTGCTGGAAACAGATCGATTTGGAGGTG
This sequence comes from Hermodice carunculata, assembly GCA_964020975.1. NCBI lineage: Eukaryota > Metazoa > Annelida > Polychaeta > Eunicida > Amphinomidae > Hermodice > Hermodice carunculata. The sequence continues at coordinate 12,075 of CAXHWN010001835.1, read as the reverse complement.
CATCAGTGATGGTGTGGGGTGGAATTTCATTCACAGCTAAAACCCAGCTAATCTTCATTGAAGGCAATCTTAACACTGCCTGTTACAAGGATGAGATCCTTCAGCCTGTTGCTGTCCCTTTCATTAGACACCACTAACTTCACTTGCTTCAACAGGACAATGCTCGGCCCCATGCCGCTAGACTGACGATGGATTTTCTGCAAGGAGAGCGAATTAACATTTTGCCTTGGCCAGCGTTCTCACCTGATATCAATCCCATTGAGCATCTTTGGGACTACCTTGACCAGCGTGTTCGGAGACGGGATCCAGCGCCCGCCAACTGCCAGCAGCTTCGCCAGGCTCTTCAAGAAGAGTGGGATTGTGTGCCCCAGCAGATGGTGCAGCGGTTAGTGTCATCCATGCGCCGACGTTGCATAGCAGTTACAGATGCTGATGGTGGTCACACACAGTATTAGTGGACATGTCAATTTGTGAACTTTACAAATCAATGTTGCACTATTTATTGCCAGCTGGTCGCGCCCTCGTTGACAGTTTCAAGTTTTTGTTTTTCACATGTTATGCCAAAAAGACTGCAGAATATGGATCTAATTTGTTTCCGTGATATGAAAGTAACGATAAATATTTAAGTTAAAAAGTTTAAGGGTTGCGTTATTTGTTTGGTTCAGTAAAGATAGCATATCGCTGCATCAAGTGTAACTGTTCAAATTGAACCACAATAGTGTTATATATACAAGAGTCACAGTTAAGACTGTTAAAGGCACCAAGAGCTGCTGATTTAGAAGAAAACGCCCGTTTCACAAAACAAGACGCATCACGTTTCTGTGGTTCAGGCCAGCAGGTCAGTTGCAAATTCTTAGCGTTCATTGCGTACCTCGGTGAATATCTGCTATAATCATATTGCGACGTTAACATTGTTTTGTATGTAACACATAATAGAATGTATTGTATTTATATTTCCTCATCATCCAAAGTTTTGACTGCCCAGTGGTTCTTTTATTTCAGTTAAGCAATCCATGTGCAAAATGCTGTAAACTAGTTACCCGTTAAAGGTGGCCCCAGAGATAGCGGATCTCCATCCTTAGCTGGGTCATCCTGACAAGACTTCTCATAAGCTTTTGTTATTAATAAATGTACAGTGCTGATGTTAATTTTCTTGTATTTTGATTCCTCATTGTCAAATAAAACGTTTCTGAGTCTGAGTCTGAGACGTTAACGCTCACATGTCATGTGTCGGACGAGGCCTTCAAACATGCTGTGCATTAACAATATTGATTTTTGTCAGAATCAGTACATCATCCTTATACAACATTATGTTCTATGCTCCAAGCCCCCTCAGTAATTTATCACCTGAAGATTATGACACTTTGCATCAAATTTTAGAACTGGGTTTACAATACAGGCTATGTGAGGATCTTCATCACTGAATAACCAAACGTTTGATGCAGAAATCCCATTATAACTTCAAACAATGTTTTTTTTTTTTTTTTTTTTTTTTTTTTTTTTTTTTTTTTGAATGTTCTTTCGTTTTCTCTTATGGGAAATGCATGCAAATTAAATATACATCTTGTTATCTCTATCATAATATTCCTCAGAAGTAATTAGCTCATGCTTATTAAAGATCTTGTTTCATCTTAATTGGCTTATATTGGTGTCATAATTATAGTCTAGCAATTAGGAATCAGCTTTTGTGCTTATATACTTACTTTGTATATTCTTTAGAGCTCTCTAACCCACTAAGACCTGGGTGAGGGGCATTCCTAGCCAAGTTCGAAGGAATAACATTAGCATTTAAGTTTACAGTAAATGGCTGATTCTCTGTTTAATGGGCATGACTGTACATGAGTAAATGACTGGAGAAAGTCATATTTGGTAGCGACAAGTGTTAACCGCGTCTAGGCAAACTATAACATAAATGGCAAGTGACTGTGAGATTTTGTTTCTGACATTAACTTACATTGTATGTTCATGTCAAACGGCGGCATGTTTTCTACGACCAAATCATCCATAAAAGATACAACTATGCTCAGACTAGATAATCCCATGTGGTAATTGAAATCACTTATGCTAGCTGTAACTGTGGCAAAGTCGGAAAAGAAAAGAAGTATTAAATATTAAAAGCGACATTAATGCGTACACATTAGTGTTATGTTACTCAGTATACCAGGTTGCCAACTAATATGATACAATGAAATCGTCAATAGCAAACCGGCAATCTAATTACAAAGTAATCAGATCGTGAACATAGTGAATCTGACTCGTACTTGCAGGAATTGCACACCATAATTCACTTTTGGCTGCACGTGCAGAAAGTGTTAGACTCTCTTGGGAGACTATTGTCATGTTTATGACACATGCGGAAATGGATGGTAGCACGCTTGTCTCAAATGTTAGTGAACCAAATTGAAAATAACTTTTATAAACGAAAACAGATAAAAATGCAAGTTAAGGCTGAGCGTGTAACTGTCTGTTTCGTTTATACACTTCCAGGAATCTAAATTTTATCACGTGCATACTCACAAAATCAGTATGAAATTAGTTTATTTGTATAATTGCACACACACAATGTGACCCTAGTAAAAAAATATGAATTACTTGTCTACAGATTGCAGTAAATATATGTATAATATTTTTTGTCTTTTTGTCCAGAACCACTTCCTAGTAGTAATTACCATTTTTCACAATCCAAACTCTTTACTCTCCGTAAGCTAACCTGTCCCTGTCTAATCTATATACCAATGAGAGTACTATTTTCCATATTGCACACATTTAACGGTAATGTGTTCAAAAAGGCAAATGTACACTTGAAGTTAGAGCTGAAACGGTGTCAAGCGGAGATATATAACACACAGTGTGACCTTAGTAAATATATAAAGTGCCCCTCTCTATCTGGGTTGATAAGCATGACTCTGTAATGCACATATTAACCCAACCTATTGCTCAGGTCTGAGGTCATTCAACATGCAAGCATAGTCTTCTACGAACCCAACGATCATTCTGATGAAACCCTATATATATATATATATATATATATATATATATATATATATATATATATATATATATATATATATATATATATATATACATATATACATATACATATACATATACATATACACATACATACATACATACATACATACATACATACATACATACATATATAGTTACATATACATACATATACATATACATATACATATACATATACACATACACATACACATACACATACACACACATACACATACACATACACATACACATACACATACACATACACATATACATATATGTATGTATGTATGTATGTATGTATGTATGTATGTATATATATATGTATGTATATATATGTATGTATATATATATGTATATATATATATGTATATATATATATATATATATATATATATATATATATATATATATATATATATATATATATATATATATATATATATATATATATATATATATATATATATATATATATATATATATATATATATATATATATATATATATATATATATATATATATATATATATATATATATATATATATATATATATATATATATATATATATATATACATATATACATACATACATTCTGATGAAACCGGCAGGCTGACTAACCCTCTGTTATTGTTGCAATATTGGCTTTATAGTACCTCCGTTTCCCGAGGTGATCCTTCCATATTCTGGACAATTTTTTTTGTTTCGAGCTGCTACTGAAAATATTGCTGGGCGATGTGTCTTTCAATTTAATGGCAGGAGTGATGCCTTTGAGTATCGTGTCTTTAAGTTATATATTCCAAAATATTCGGATAAGTTGCTTTGACAAACAGGTTTTAAAATCATTATGTTGGGATTATTAATTAATTAATCATTATGTTGGGATTATTAATTAATTAATTAATTAATCATTTATTTATTTATTTATTTATTTATTTATTTATTTATTTATTTATTTATTTATTTATTTATTTATTTATTTGTTTGTTTATTTATTTGTTCTGCTGTGTGGCACCGTGAAGTCACAAACAAGGAAGGAAACAGTAAAATGTAGCTCAAGAAAGAAAAGAGAAAGAGCAAATAAGATTTAAAAAATAGAGGACAGATTATATATATATATATATATATATATATATATATATATATATATATATATATATATATATATATATACATACATACATACATACATACATACATACATACATACATATATATATATATATATATATATATATATATATATATATATATATAATTTAGAGAGGCGGAGGTTCAACAATACTGTCGTTGGACTATTGAGATTATCTAATGGTTTGGAATCAACAGACGAAAGGCAAATAATTGAAGAGCAGGCTAAATTTTACAAGGAACTACTCCTTTCTAGAAACTTTAGATGTAAATTTGGAAAAAATCATGATGCTGCAAGTACTATAAAGCTTACAGATGTAGACCAAGCTATCTGTGAGGGTCTTTTAACAGAACAGGAAGCAGCAATATAATTCAAACTTTTAAAAACAACAAAAGTCCAGGGATTGATGGTGTCCCAATTGAATTTTACAAAGTTTTTTCGAACAATGTGAAACATCGTGTGTTAAACTCCATAAACTTTGCATATGAAAAAGGTTATCTATCAATTTCACAATGCCAAGGAATCATCACTTTTTTAATAAAAAGGCTAAAGATCCTTAAAAAACTGACAAATTGGAGACCAATTTCACTTTTAAACACAGACAATAAGATAAAAAGAAAATGTCTTGCAAAAAGGATGATAGAAATACTGCACATTCTTAACAAAAGTGACCAAACCGGATTCTTAAAAAGAAAAAAAAACAAAAAAAACAAAACAAATATTATGAAAAAGATGGAAATATTAGATTATACTGATGGAGAAGATATTCAAGCCCTTTCAGTCTTTATTGACTTTGACAGGCATTCGATAGTTTGGAGTGGAAGTTCATGAAGAAAGCTTTGGAGTTTTGTAACTTTGGGCCTAATCTTATTGGATCGACACCATTTACAGAAATACAACAAAGCCAAATTCTTAGCAATGACTGGGCAACAACACCTTTCACCTTCAACCGCAGGGTACGTCAAGGGTGTCCTCTGTCCCCCTATCTTTTTGTGCTATGTGCAGGAAGTTTGAGTAGTATAATAAGACAGCACGTTCAAATAGAAGGTATCAATATTGCAGGTATAGATTATAAGATAAGTCAGTATGCAGATCACATTTAGTCATCAATTAAAGCTAATCAGGCATGCTTACAAGAAGTAATTAAAGTATTTGAACGTTTCGAAAGAATTCCAGGTCTAAAAAGGAATTATAATAAAAGTGAAATAATGCTTATTGGGTCTCTAGAAAGCAGACAACTTCACGGCTGATTAATTGAACGAAAGGTGCGATTAAGATGTTAAGAATTTGGATATCTCTCACTACAGCCAAAATGTCATATCTAAATTACAATCCACTAACTCCAAAGATAAAACATTAGCTTAATATATATATGATCAGCAAGGAAATTATATGGTAAAGTGACGATATTGAAAACTTTTTCTTTATCTTAGCTAATCCATGTGATGACCACAGTTCCGAGCCCAGTCAACAATAAGGGTACAGATAAGCTATTAAATCGAGTGGATACCTTACTCTTTATATTCCTATGGACTGGGCTAAAAGTAGAAAAAAAGAGACAAAATAAAGAGAGTAACTATTATTGGTTCATATGAGGAAGGCTTGAAAATGACGCACATTAATTCTCAAAATGAAGCATTAAAATTTGTTTGCATGAAAATAATTCGGTGTAATGAAAACAATGGAAATTGGAAAGAAATGGTCCTCAGACAGCTGCCACACTATCAAAGCATATGGAAATATAATATTTGGTATACAGATTTTGATAATATCATTGGTCAGGTTTAAAGGTACTTTTTGGTGTTCATTCAAGTTTTTTTTTTTTTTTTTTTTTTTTTTTTTTTTTTTTTTTTTTTTGAGCCAAAACACTTTAAAGACATTGTACATCAACATCTGTGGTATAATTCTTGGATCAGAATTGAAAACAAACCTATGTATCAAAAAGCCTGGCCGGAAGAAAGAATCAATGAAGTACTTGATTTACTTGATCGAGAAGATCAATTTTTATCATATATAATATGTTTTGTGTAAAATACCCAAATGGGAGATTAAATTATTTGAGTTATCAAAGTTTACTATCTGCAATACCAAGAAGTTGGAAAATTGTAATAAATGATGGTTGGACCTAAAATTTGCACAGCTATGTATACAATGTAGACCAAGTAACGAAAGCTAAGAAGGCTGCATCATACTTATATTCTAAATTGATTGAAAATATTTTCATCAGTCCACAAGTTACTTTCGAAAAGTGGAGTTGAGATTTGGAAACAGAAATTGATGAAGAATATTGGCAGCATTGTTTTACACAAATATATAAGAGTACTATCTCATCTAAGTTGAGAGTCTTTCAGTGCAGATTCCTTCATAGAATAATATTAACACATTCAGGACTATTTAAATGTGGTTTAAAAGAGGGTGGAGGTTTTTCTATGTGTACTGAAGAGGAAACAACATCGATACATTATTATTATGACTGTGAAATAACTCAACAGTTTTGAAAACGGATTCTTAAGTGGACAAAAATACATTGTTAAATTGATATCAACTTTTCAAAAACATAAATTTTACTTGGTGTTGATTTTGAAGGAACGATATTTTTGTCGTTTCTATATTTGATTGCAAAGTATTATTTATTTCTCTGTCATGACAAGAAATGACCTAATTTGGAAAACTTAAAGAAGATGTTACAAGAAATAAAGTAAACAGAATACAATATAGCAAATAAAATTGATAATAAAAAATAAATTAAAAAAAAAGATAATAAATAAAAACCTTTCCAAATATTACAAAAAAAGAAGGAATATACAGATTATTTGATTTGGTCGAATAGGGAAAAGTGGGGGGTGTCTCACACTGACCGGCAAGATACCTGCATGGGGCTCTCGGTCACAGTCACTACTCTGATAGTGGCAGTATCAGAGGATGACCTGTGTTTTGGCCGTGGCTGATAGCTTAGTTTGCCAGGTGTAGGCAGAGCTATGCGGGGCTCTCTCACAATGCCTCCCCATCGTTCCCTGTTTATTACTTTTATATAACTGTATATTTGGTAAACCAAGTTACTTTCTCAGTTGTCTAAAATGTACAGATAGTTTGATATTTATCTGGGGATAGGGTGGATAACCTGATATTTGGGGATTTTGAGTTTGTTATCTTGAAGTAAGTCTGGTGACCAATTAGAAATCAGTTGACGTAAGATTCTTTATGTGTACCGATTATGTAATGCAGCCATAATGGTGTAAGCTTTTGATGATGTGCAACCTCTATATCATACAATATATGTAGCATTTATTACAGATAAAAAATCACTAAAAACACTAAAACGGGGGGGGGGGGGATAAAAGCTTGGAGTACTAAAGAGATACTTTCCTTTCAAAGAATGTGACAAACACTGAGAGGTGACATTTAGTTTCACACCTTTTCATTCATCTCCTTCAGTTTTCTTGGAATGCTGGAAAGATTGTGGTTTTCGCTTACCAGATTAAGATTTTTAAGCTCATTTTCTCTCTACCCCTGAATATCAAAATGAATATTTCAGCAGCGAGAAAATAAGTGATATGTATTGACACATTGAATAGAATAATAAATATGTAAAATGGCGAATGGTAAATATCAGAAATGGAGCCGTACATACACGGAATGTGTTTAGAAACCAGATTTTCCTTTCAAGCGTTATTTAAAGGTTATTCAATAGCCCCCGATGTAAATATATATATATATATATATATATATATATATATATATATATATATATATATATATATATATATTGTATATATATATTGTGTGTGTGTGTGTGTGTGTGTGTGTTACCACAGTGTAGTAAATGGGCCTGGTGAAGTACCCCCACAGGTGGATCTGTTCAAGACAAGCAAAAACCAAGGGTCTTGTTCATGTGTCGCCCGCCCCAATTCCTCTAGCAAAGGATACTATAGCTTTAAACTGGATCAACATTTGGGCTTATGCCTTTTCGCCTCTGCAGATCTTTCCTAAGGTCCTGTGGAAGGTTTGGCTTTTTGAATTTTATCTGCTCTTAGCAGCGTCAAGGTGGCTGAGGATGGATTGGTCACTGAATCGTTTGGAATTAAGTGTCAAGGAAACATTACATCTACCGGCAGGCCTGAAATTTCCGGCGCAACCATGGATGAATGTGTTCATAGGAACCCTAAAGTGTTGAACCTTCATATGTTGCAGTTGTTGTACAGCACATATACGACAGAGGTTTCTGAGGATCAGTTGCAAATACAACTGCTGGGGGGGGGGGGGGTCTGAGATTCTTCTCTAGCAGTATACTGGGCTTGATGGAAGGCTTTTTGCCTGGTGCGCCAGCCACAGAATTCATCTATGGTCTCTTCATATCGGTGAAATCACGGACCTCCTGCTGTACAAGTTGAAGGTTCTCTGTAAGAGCTTCAGAACCGATGAAGGGTTTTGAATAACCAAATGCATTGGTCACCTGACCACTCCCAGGTGACCTGAAATTTTCACTTGGCTTTCCTTCCTAAGAACATAGTGGCTCAAGATCCATCTACAAACTTTAGGGGATTCACGATTCATGCCAATGATGGGGTTGTCCCTGCTGAGGAGAGTGCTTTGTGTCAGTTGAATGCTGTGCGTTGGCCTGTGACCCACAGGGATGGTGCCAGGGATCAGAGGTCTGCCCTCTGTTTGCCCTGGGTAAGTCCCAAAGAAAACCAGATCTGCCTAGATACCAAATGATCGCAGAATAAGCGTACCATCCTTAAGGATTACAAAAATGTTTTAAGAGACATTTGTCCCTTAAAAGGTCTCTGCTAGAGCTCAAGAGATGCTGGTCTTTATTGCCACCAGGCAAGCTCTAAGGAACGTCATTGGTGTTGGTATCCTCCAGACTTGCCACTGGCGATCATTTAAGACTTTTGTGGGGCACTACTTGCACGACTGAATCATGCTGGAGGCGGACATTTGAAGCCTTTGCCCATGTAGAACGCTGTCTTTGTCCCCTCAGGGCAGTCATATTGTTCCAGTTTCTGGCGTCCTCAGGATTTAGATTCAAATGCAGTCTACAGGCCGGCCTACCTAGAGTAGGCCTAGATTACTTATCTCAGACTCATATCAGGTGGATGTCCCCAGAGTCTACTAAGGTCAGAGCTAGCAGACCTGCTCAACTTTGCACTGCCTTATGGGCGCATATGAGCACCAACTTTGCCCTCCATAATTTCTATGGTTGCTAGGTCTTGCAAGATCTCTAGGACCCGACGAGCGGAAAAAGACAGTCTCTCTGTCTGACAGGGGACTGCTCTCAGATTGGCATGCATGGTGGAGGGTCGAGGGGTGATCGGCAGTCCCATGCTGGCAGGTAAAAAGTGTTTCCAGGCTTAAATCAAGATTCTGCTATTGCTACCTCGCTTCCACGAACCTGAGGTTTTCCCAATGGACGTTGCCTCCTCACCCGGACCAATAGTCCCCCCCCCCCCAATCAATTGTCACATGTCCTTCCTGAAGTTTTCCTCATTTTGCATCAGCTACCTCTGCACAGTGAAGGCATAATATGAAGTAGCGTCTGTTGGAGAAATAAGAGTGTGTGAAAGTTTATTTATTCAAACAGACATTGACAGAATTCTCCAAACTTTCTGAAACAGGATACAATTTCGAAATCGTCATCAAAACCTTTTTCTGTTTCACTGAAGTTTTTTATATAGTTACATTACATGTTCTCAGCTAAACATATATTAAGTGGAAACCTAAAATAGAATCTTCAGAAGTATACATTTTAATTGTTTTTTCCCCAGCCACTAAAACCTTTTTTTTTCTTAATAAGCATGCTACCGAAAATGAATTAACCTGTAAACATGTCTATGTCGAAAAATGTTGGGAATTTTGTACATTATTCTATTTTTATGAATATTTTTATTTGTACTGGCAAACATAGCACATAGTTAGCATAACAATGATGTGTACATGTTTCCTGTCTTTAGATAATGATACAGTGTCACTGAAAAAATGCTTTTTGCTTATGACATCCCCCAAAACAGAGTGTTTTGGTGATGGTAATATAGCCTTGAAAGAAATGTATGACGAAAATAACGTCTAAAAATGCACTACTTGTTTTATCAATTTCTCGGAAGCAAATAATAAAACAAAAGCATAGTAAATTCGTTAATCGCGAGCTATTTTAGAAACAGAATGAGCTATCCTAGCTTCAAACATTGTATATATGAGGACTCATACATGCGTAATCCACCTTGCCGGCAGCCCTCTCTTGGTCAATGTCTATTTTGTCATGCAATTGCTCCCCCAACAGGAAAAACAAAAACAAAAACAAAAAAAAAAAAAACAAAAAAAACAAAAAAAACAAAAAAAAAAAAAACAAAAAAAAAACAATGTTGTTTTCTTGGATCAAGTAAAAACAGAGACTTGACAGTCATTACAAAAACAATGACCATGTGTTTGCTAGGGAGACATTACAAAGAAGGTGAGGCAGTTACCCTTATAATTGTATGTTCATATTTACAAAAAATATACAAATTGACAAAGTTGCATAACATTTGTAATAAGCACTGTCATTTTGTACATTCTACCCAGTACCAGCTGAGTTAAGACCATGATTTTTCATTTGAAAATCTGGTCCGAGGTTTACAGAAAGCAGCCAACTATGGGAAATCTACATCTCACATCTTCTGCTAAATCTAAGCTCCTTACAGTCACAAATAATTCTCTTACGTACATATAAATTCCCTTACGTATGCTCCCACAGGGTTGCCAAGATCTGTAATGAAAAAATGCTGCCCTTGTGTCAATATTACAATCAGACACCACTATTACAAACAATGTTGGTATCTTGGCCATTTTAGGTCAGGGCACCGACACCTACCTATATATTTATATATATATATATATATATATATATATATATATATATATATATATATATGTATATATATAAATTGTTGAACTCTCCAAGAGCATAGAGATGTGCCTCTAAAGGCAAATTTTTCTTGCGAATAAAATTGATTACAGAGATGTACCATCCCTTGCCGATAAGAGTGCTTTTATCCAAATGGCAAATTGTGTTGTGGTTTTGTGAGATACGTGCCAACTTCTCATGTGAATTAGTTTAAATATAGTTATGATATGCCGAATTCTTTGCTTTGAACAAAAATCTTTCAGAATCAATCCCTTCATTTGGGGAAAGCTCCTCTGAAGAGGAGCCTGGACAACTGCCTGAAACTAAAATTTACCTAATGGTGCCTTTATGATAGTCCTTTTTTTTCAATCTCTTGCTACAAGTCGCATGAAACCCACGCCAGTTACTTATAGTTGCTTGGGGACACTTGTGGGTCCCGGAGACTTAAATTTGCCGCACAGGTGGCGCTGCTATTGTTTTCTATTTTTCACGTATTTGTGTGTGTGTTTCTGCTATTTTGAAAAAAAAAAATGTTCAAAATGGTCCTGGAGCCTGGTGAAAATAAAGCTTCTTTGAGTGTTGAAAATGATGGTCGTTAGGTGATGATACTTTGCATTCTAAATGTTTTATCGGATATCAATTTTCTGTACGGTTCTGTAAATGCTTGCAGTAATTTCGGTATTGTTAACGCAGTGATGTTTGAATTTCTATGATTTTTTCTGCATTTTTCGACCAGACTCTACATATTTTCTAAACAGTAATTGCAAACAAATTACATACAGGTTTCCCACATGTCTTGGGTAATCATGATACTGCGTTTCACCAAACGAACGAGCCATTTTTTTACGATTTGTTGGCATACGTATCATAACCATCCGTGCATTAAGGAGTAATTCTGAGAGCATTGTCAAAATAGAATGGCCTGTGTACTTGCACCTGTTTGAAAATGGTTGTGGCTTTCATTATTGAAACCTTTACGTTGTTTAGGGGCTTAAGTATGACGTGACATTCATTGTTGCCAATATATCATTAAGGAGGCGG
>CAXHWN010001834.1:0-21000 GCA_964020975.1 Hermodice carunculata | reverse complement strand
ATGCAGTGGTACTCACTGGGTCACGCTTTATTGTCTGCTTGTGGTGGCCGCCAGGCTAGAGGACTCAATCATCTTACGTCTCCTTGTAGTTCATGGTACCCAATTATACACTTATGGTTATTATGAGCAATATTGCACCATTATTTGTAGCACTAGACTGTCAGTGTTCTACGCAAAACAGTGGCATATGTGACACTATTGCACCATTAGTTGTAGCACCAGACAGTCAGTGTTCTTCGCAAAACAGTGACGTATGTGACAATATTGCACCATCATTTGTAGCACCACACAGTCAGTGTTCTCTGCAAGTAATGTAGACTAGCCATTACACTATAACTTTGAAACATTCCAACTACTTGTTGTTTTAGCACTTAAAATTCAGTCAATCAGTGTTTCTGTAGGTAATGTGACTAACAGTTACTTCTTTTTTTTTTTTTTTACTTAATATTCAAACTCTAGCCCTAAGAGGGGTTGGGGTAGACTGCCCTTTCCCCTTTAATGAGATAAACAGCACTCATTCTTGTGCTTTGGAATGCCTCATTACTGTCTAATTGGCAATCACTTTCTGATACTGCCTCTAGTCTCTACATCTTGTATCTTTACTGGACGCCCCCTGACACCACTCCGTTGCTGATGACCTATATTATGGGTCTGAGGGGTTGGTGTTCCTGGTACTGTTGGTATGGGCATATATAATATTTCCCGGGCCTGTTGCGGCATTGTGCCTTGTGGCAACGGGCATGGGAACAATCCAACATTTATGTTGGCATTTCCACCCAAGTGTGGTATTCTCACAGAGTTGGGACTTTTTTGGGGTAACTCCTTATACACATCATGTGACACATCCCTAGGTTTATTGGTTTCTTTTAATAACGATAGATCCCGCCTGTTGCGCTTATATACTGTGCCCTCCAGGTTTACATGGTATGACCTGGGGGTATCGGCACACGCTTGTACAACTGCTTGTTTCCATCTGCCATTCTGAAACATTGTGACCTTGTGACCAGCTTTCAATTCCGGCAATTCATGAGTGTGATGGTCATAATTGAGTTTTTTTTTTTTTATTTTTTTTTTATTTCCATAGTCCCTATCCAGGGCTATTGGAATAACTATTCTGTTGTTCTAATTCTAAACAAGCCTAAGATAAGTACTGATTGACCCACAGTCATCAAACATTTAGGTGTTTCCATATTAGGAAAACACCTATTTTCAAAGAAAAATTCTTTGAATCAACGTAAACAGTAGCACGTGTTTTACGTAGCAACCTAACGTATATAAACAGGCACACGCAGTTTTTTCAACGGTCGGTTTCGTAACTGATGAGGTGAAGAGATCACCGAAACTAGTCTTACGTCGAAAAACCACAAAAGCCTCTTCCATCTACGGTCTAGTCCCGTCAGATTTGCCTATAATTGAGTTTTTGTCATTTCTAGATTTGTTGTACATGTAGTTGATCCTTCACATTTTCAATGGTGCGTGGGTTTAATTGTTCATTAATCATAGGCAATGGACTTTGTAATCTCCTGCCCATCAAAAGTTGGACAGGGGAGCCTAAACCTTCTCTGGGCGTGTTCCGCCACTCTAAAGTGGCCATGTGGATGTCTTCACCTGCCTGTTTGTATTTTTTCAGCATTAATTTAAGTGTCTGTACTTGGCTTTCCGCTAGTGCTTTTCCTTTGCTATAGTACGGAGATAACATCACGTTTGAAACTGTACTTTTCTGCAAAGGCTTTGAAAATGACACTTGAGTACCGAGGCCCACCATCTGTGATGCATTGGTTGGGAATGCAGTACCAGGCAAATTGTTGTTTGAACCATTTTACCACCATTTCGCTTGTAGTTGTCGTAAATTGTGTGAATTCAGTGAATTTGGAATAGTAATCCACGATCAGTATGTAGTGTTTGCCATCTACTAGTAGTTCAAACAGATCTGAGCCCATTTTTTGCCGTGGCCTGACTGGTTGGTCTGACAATAACATTGGTTCCCTTGGTTGACATTTTTTGTGCTCTTGGCACACAGAGCAATGTTCTATCATGTCCATTAGCTGGCTGTTTATACCAGGCCAGTAGACTGTTTCTTTTGCTTGTATTTGGCATTTTTCTATGCCTAGGTGTCCAGCATGTAACTTTTGTAGCATGACTTTCCGCAGGCTTTGTGGTACTACAATCCTGTTTCCCTTGAGAAGAATACCATCTGTGATCGTGAGCTCATTTCGGACGTTCCAATATGGTACAAGTTGCTGTGCGGTCAACTGTTTTGTTATGGGCCAGCCCCTTTGCACATATGTGGTCAGTAATTGTAATGTTTCATCTTTTAATGTTTCCTCACGTACTTGGTCTAGTCTGTCATTGGTGATGGGGATGTGGTCATGTAACAGATATTGGAATTGCTGGCTCTGATGTTGCACATTTTCTGGCTGCATGACTGGTGTGTCTGCGATGAGTTCATTTCCTGGTTTGTACCGTATGACAGTGTTGTACCTTTGTATTCTCGGTAGCATCCTCTGTAGCCTTTGGAGCACCTCATTGAGGTTCTTCTTTGCAATGTTTTCAAGGGGCTTATGGTCAGTCTCTATGAGCACATTGTCTCTGCCATATAGGTAGTCATGAAATATTTCACATCCATACGTGATTCCCAACATTTCCCGTTCAATTTGGGCATAATTGCATTCTGCTGGAGACAGTGATCTTGAAGCATAGGCAACCGGGTGGCCATTCTGTAAGAGACAAGCTCCTAATCTAAGTGACGATGCATCCACCGACACCGTCACTGGCTTCCTTACATTTTAATATGTTAGGACAGGTGCTGTTGTTAGGGCTTTCTTTAGTTTTTTAATGTTTTCAGTATGCCTTTTGTCCCACTACCATTCAATGTCTTTTTTGACGAGCTCATGCAATGGAGCTGTTTGTTTTGATAGATTTGGGCAATATTTCCCAACATATGTCACCATCCCTAAGAAACGCAGTAGGTCCTCTTTGTTCTGTGGGTGGGGCATTTTGGTGATTGCCTTACACTGTAATTCTTTCTTTTGAAATTTTACAGCCCTTAAGTGTGAGGATGTGCCCCATATATTGTACTTCAGAAAGACCAAGTTTGCATTTGTCTTTATTGAATGTCACATTTCGCTCTCTAGCTCGCTGTAAGACCTTACATAGGCGTTCACTGTGTTGCAATTCATTTTCTGCATTGATTAGCACATCATCTATTAGGACTTCACAGCCTTTTATATCACCAAACATCTGATCAGCTGTGCGTTGGCATACTTCCGGTGCAGATTTTATGCCCATGGCCATTCTTTTATATCTCTATCCTCCAAAAGGGCTATTGAATGTCAGTAGATTTCTGCTCCTTTCTGTGATGGGAATTTGAAAGTACGCCTGTGACGCATCCAGTCGGCTAAAAGTGGTGGCATTGTCGAGTTTAGGGGCAATTTGGTCAATAGTTTTTATGGGGTAGCGCTCTCGCAAAATGGCTTTGTTTAATGATTTTGGATCTAATGCTATGCTGATCTTGTCATTTTTGTCAACCACTACCATGCTGTTAACCCATTCTGTAGGTCATTCAACGAGCTCTATAAGTCTTGTTCCACCATTTGGTCCAATTTTGTTTTTGTTTTGTCCATCAAAGCTTGGGGTATGCGTCTGGGAGCATGAATCACTGGCCTCACCGTGTGATCAATTTTAATATCATATTCCATTTCTATTTTGTCCAGACCAGTGAACGCTTCAGGCTATTCATCCAAGATATTTTCCACTTTCACTGCATGAACTCTCTTCAATTCCACACATGTGGCTCCACTGAGGACTGATGTCACATCTGATTTGATGACAACAAATGTAATTGGGTAGAGCTTGTTGTGACTTACCAATAGCGTGGCTTTTCCAACAGGTGTTTCTTTTTCCCCAAAGTGGCCAACTAGTTTGATTTTTGTTCGTTCCAGGGGCTTGGAAGAACATTGTCTGTATATGGAATATGTTAATGTGTCGACTGCCACCCCAGTGTCCAGTTTGAATGTATATTTCTGTTCATTGATCTCTGTTTGTTCTTTCCATATGGACTCCTCAGTTTTGACATTCACTGTCTCTACTGCCAGTGTGTCAATTATATAATCATATTAAGCTCCATTCAGGTCTGCATCTTGTTGACTATTTCCCATAGCTCCATTCTGTCCATAGTCATTGTAGTTGTGCATGCCTTGACTTTGTCTTTGTGCTTGAAATTGTTGGCCTGTTACTGTTCTACAGCACCTCACAAAATGAGGCCAGCCTTAAAAATATCCTTGTTGCGGATAGCATGCTTAAAAAAAATTCCCATCAGGCAGGCAAATTATATCTTTTTTTACCTAAAAAGCCATAAGGGATTAGCAGACTTTTTTTTTTATGTTGCATGCTTAGCTGACCCAGGATCTTTGAAATTTGAACTGGGACCCTTTCAGGGCTACCAGCCAAATAATGTAGCCTGAGAGTCGGCTATTAAGCAGGCAAACATTAAACACACATTTTTCCACAAAGTTTTTAGTGACTGTGCAGATACAACACTTACAGGTCTAAAATAGACTCTCAAGAAATATCAGGAGCCATTAATATTTTCTGTCCGAAATTTCCATGCATCCACCGACACCGTCTCTCACCATTGAATGTAAACATATTAAGATACTTTGTGTATATTCGGACATGTATTCACACCTGTTGCAGTTTGTTGCATATTGGATTCATACCTGTTCCATTTTGGCAGTACACTACCCATCTGATGAATGCATCTAGATGCATCCCAGTCACCAAATGCTCTGGGGACCCTGAGGGAACTAATGCCTGGCATGTCTAACCACACTGACACTGAATTTAAGCTAGGGTCAAAACCATCCTGACTTATTATGTCTCCCCGTGCAACTGGGGGACATATTGTTTTTGCGTCCATTTCTTCCGCTTCTTCTTGTTCTTCTTCAACACATTGTTGTGTGCGTTGCGGACCTGATAACTCGAGAAAGATTTGAGTGGAGAAGTTGAAATTTTTTGTGAAGATGTTTCTATGTGAAACCTTGCTTGGGATTGCAGATGGATGACCTTGACCTATTTTTCAAGTTCACATGGGCATGTGTAAAATTGAGGTGGACGCAAGAACTCCGCAAGGATTTGACTTAAGAGGTTAAAATTTTGCCTCATTATGTACCAAATTATGAACTAGGTTGGGATTGTAGATGGGCAACCTTGGCCTATTTTCAAGGTCACACAGCCACTTTTAAAAATCATTGCAGATATACTCGACAAAGATTTGACTTAAAGAGGTTGATATTTTGTGTGATTTTGTTTCTATGTAAGATTTTTGTAAGACTTTACTTGTAACTGCAGATGTATGACCTTGACCTTTTTTTCAAGGTCATGTGGGCATGTCATGTAAAATTGACGGGGATGCAATAACTCTGCAAGGATTTTACTTAAGAGGTTGAAATTTTGCATGATTATGAACCATAATATGAACTAGGTTGGGATTGCAGATGGGCAACTTTGACGTATTTTTCCAGGTCACATGGGCATGTCATGTAAAATTGATGCAGACGCAATAACTCCGCAAGGATTTGACTTAAGAGGTTGAAGTTTCACATGATTATATACCAAATTAAGAACTAGGTTGGGATTGTAGATGGGTGACCTTGACCTATTTTCAAGGTCACATGACCACTTTTAAAAATCATTGCAGACTCACTCAAGAAAGATTTGATTTAAAGAGGTTGATATTTGTTGGCATCCATTTCAGGAGTCACAGAACCGAATCCATGCAACACTCAAACATGTCGTTACTGTCCCAAACTAGACATGTCTGGGAGAGTCACACAGGAGCACAACCACTGGTCGTACATATGCTACACCTAGAGGGGGCACTTGTAAACACAATAACCTGATCTATCTTTTAACATGCTTGCATTGCAACAAACAGTATGTGGGACAAACCAAACGTCCCCTGATGGACAGGTTACGAGAGCACTTTTATTACATCAATAACAAGGATGTAGCCCAACCACTAGGCAGACACTTCTGCCTACCTGGTCACAGTGGCATCAGTATTAAGATCCAAATACTGGAACACATTCGTATCCCACCAGAGCTTTCGAGAACAGAAGCTCTCCGTTTAGAGAGGGAGAGTCACTGGATCCATCAGTTATGCACCACTGAACCGTTCGGCCTCAATGTCATGGGTAGATAGGCACTCTCGCCTAGTCTTATTCCAAATTTTTAGTTCTACACCTATCTACCACATATGACTCCTGTCAACACTGTAAAGGAATTCTAAATAATATTCCAGGCTATTGTACAATACCATAGGGATATAACGATTACGGATAATCAGTCTCTAATCTGACAGCTTGAGCTTCAGATGTTGACCTTTTCTGGGCTGACACAGGGGTGTCAACCATATGTCACCCGCGCAGGGTACGTGAGATCTATAGTGACGTGACAATGTTTGCACGTCTTACTAACATGCCAGTCAAGGCAGTTAGACCGGTGGATCTTTTTGACACCTTGGCGTCACTTAACATGAAGTTGTCTACAGATCCGTAGCAACGTTACCGTTTGCCATATAAGCAACGTAACAGCGCAGTGTTGTCAGTTATCCCCTGATGAGTTTGGAGTACAAACAAAACCGGTCGGGACTCTCACAGACAGGGCGTTTTCAGTCACTGGTCTTGCCTTGTTTTCACATTGATATTTTGTATGATTATGTTTCTATGTAAGATTTTTGTAAGACTTTGCTTGTAACTGCAGATGTGTGACCTTGACCTTTTTTTCAAGGTCACGTGGGCATGTCATGTAAAATTAACGCGGACGCAATACCTCCACAAGGAATTGACTTAAGAGGTTGAAATTTTGCATGAGTATGTACCATAATATGAACTAGGTTGGGATTGCAGATGGGTGACCTTGACCTATTTTTCCAGGTCACATGGGCATGTCATGTAAAATTGACGCAGACGCAATAACTCCGCAAGGATTTGACTTCAGAGGTTGAAATTTTGGACGATTATGTACCATAATATGAACTAGGTTGGGATTGTAGATGGGTGACCTTGACCTATTTTCACGTGGCCACTTTTTAAAAATCATTGTAGATGCACTCGTGAAAAATTTGACTGAAAGAAGTTGACATTTTGTGTGATTATGTTTCTATGTAGACTTTTGTAAGACCTTGCTTGTAACTGCAGATGTATGACCTTGACCTATTTTTCAAGGTCACATGGGCATTTTGTCTAGAATCAATGTGGACATGATAACTCAAGGAAGATTTGACTTGGGAATTGGAAATTTCATGTGAAGATGTTCCTATATATGATCTTGCTTGATATTGCAGATGGGTGACCTTGACATATTTTTCAAGGTCATGTGGGCATGTCATCTGAAATTGACACGCATGCAGCAACTCTGCAAGGATTTGACGTAGGAGGTTGGAATTTTGCTTGTTTATGTTCCATTATACAAACTAGGTTGGGATTGTAGATGGGTGACCTTGACATATTTTCAAGGTCACATGGCCACTTTTTAAAAATTATTGCATATGCACTCGAGGAAGATTTGTCTTAAAGAGGTTGACATTTTGTGTGATTATGTTTCTATGTAAGACCTTGCTTGTAACTGCAAATGTATGACCTTGACCTGTTTCTCAAGGT
This sequence comes from Hermodice carunculata, assembly GCA_964020975.1. Taxonomy (NCBI): domain Eukaryota; kingdom Metazoa; phylum Annelida; class Polychaeta; order Eunicida; family Amphinomidae; genus Hermodice; species Hermodice carunculata. Next base: position 13,339 of record CAXHWN010001834.1, on the reverse strand, counting down.
CACGTGGGCATTTTCGTCAAAAATCAATGTTTTGAAATGTGAATAATGTGTAAAAATATTTTACTTTGTAAAAGTGTAATTTTTTGCATCAGGACTTGTCACCTTTAACTTTTAATTCTTTAAGTGTCATTTTTACCCTTCGGCCTTATGAGGCTGACGGGTATTGTCTTACCCGGCGCCGTCCGTCTGTCTGTTCGTCTGTCCGTCTGTCCCGTGGTTTACCACCATAACTTCACAAATTTTTGAGACAGGACTTTCAAAATGTACATGATAGTACACTCCTATATGGCCTACTTTGTGTTCAAGCATAGTTGACCTTGACATAATTCTCAAGGTCACACAGTGGTCACATGTGCTAAGCAGCGTTACCGCTCTAAGTATTGAAAGCCTGCATCTAGCAATCTAAATCTTACACACAAGAAGCGTCAGAGAGTGATCTAGAAGCCTCTTGAAAATGGAAGTCATAGCTCTATATTTGACCTACTTTTTGAGGTCAAAGGACAAGTGCACAATGGTGGTATTGGTATAAGTAAGGAAGTTTTTAAGTCAGTTACATGAAATTTTAAACACACATGTATCACAACCAAAAAATGTGTCATGAATCAAAAGTAGGTCATTAGGTCAAGTATCTGGGTCACAGTGACCTATTCATTGAAATTTTGTTTACCCACTTTAACTTAAGAAGCTTTTGAGACAGGACTTTCAAATTGCATATGATAGTACACCACTGCAAGCATAATTGACCTTGACCTAATTTTCAAGGTCACACACGGGTCACAAGTTTGCTGAGTGACTATACCTGATACTATGGGACACTATTCCTATTCACTTACAGCAAAAGAGATTGAAGGCGGCCGAAGGGTACTGCGTTCTTTGAACGGTATTTTTCTATCAGTGCTTACCACTTAATATAATCCGCTATCATAACAGAGTACAGTACATGTAATAATAATAATAATTTATTAACCTCCGCGAGCGGAGAAATTAAGATACATAAAGCATACATCGAAATAATAATGTTGACATCAAGATAATACAAACAAATAGATATAAGAGTAAAACAGCTCCATGCACCAGCCACGCTTGAGCCAGCACCATCAGCGAGGTGGCATGGCTGCCCAGGCGAGGCGGCTGTCGGCCATCCCGGTCCAAGCAGCCACACCACCCAAAAGAATAGCGCAGGCCCAAGTGCCACCGGCGTATGAAAATGAAGCCTGGAGAGCGATGGTAAAAAAGATCTTAAAATGCTTTGCATAATAGTGAGACAAGCTGTCTTTGCTGCCCATAGGGGTTGTTATAGTCCTTATGACATAATAAAAATCTAATTAAGCTTGTAACACCCTCAGTTGGCGTTCTGCCGGGCCGCATATTCATACTGATTGGGGCATCGAAACAGGGCATAAATTAAAAGAAATAAATGCGGTCAATCGATGTGCCCTTTACAGTTTTCCTTGTAGCTAGAAACGTAGATAAAAGAAAAAGCGATAGATCTTTTACCAGGGAATGTATCTTGAATATCAGAGTACCAAGCGAAGAAACATTACGTTTTATAATGTCGCTGACTTTTGGAAACATTCTAGGTTTCTTAAATGGCTGTAGAGTGAGATCTACCAATGCCCACTAGACCCTTGATAATAGGTGCTTGGGAAGATTCTAATTCTTTCAAACCTGATGACAATAAATGTATACATTCCATCCCATACGTAAGTGTGGGTGCGCCAACTGTGCTCCATATGTATGTTTCAGTATTTGAGGCCAGTCCAGGTTAATTAACCCCTGCGCCACTGTAACGGTATATTGAACGGCGTGCTTTAGTCACTCTTTTTGCCACATGAGAATCGGCTTTCATTTTACTTTTATAAGTTACACCCAATATTTCAATTTCATTGACATTCTGTAATATCAGAATGTATATGGAAAATCTTATCCAGTTCTTATAGTAGATTCCCGCTGGCAAGACTGAAGCCCATGTGACAAATGTCAGGGATAAGCCTGTGTTTCACCAACCTGTGCACTGGTCACCCGTCTTTGTATCGCGGGAAAGTTTGCCCCACATGGTCACAGATTACCTTATGTAGCTTGCCTAGAGTTTCCATATCTTATACTTCCAATGCTTTTTGGATATCATCAATCTTATATTGGAAGACTGTTTGCAGAGAGTTCATAAAGACAGTACACAAGTGATCCTGGTCTATTATGCGTAAATCCTCAAGGGTGCCAACTTGAGGTGGACTAGTGTGGCTGTCCCTTTGTCCATTGTCGTCTTCCATAATGGCGCTTCAAAGGTTAATGTAGTAAGTCCAACTTTGACTGGTTTCACATGAAAAACACCAAAAAGCCCAGTTGAGGCACTGGATCAGATATTTCCAGCATCTCCAGGTGGTGCGCAATAGATATCACAAAGTAGTGCCCAAAATTTTTGGCTGTAAGATGTGTAAAATCTTGAAAATTCAGGAGCACTCATGAAGATTGACCAGTGTGGTTGGCACATGCGTATACCATGTATAGGCCAGCATGATCAAAGCATAACAGTTGTTTTAGTCCACAATAACTTTTAACAGCTTTATGGATTCACCATATTGTCAAAGTGGACAGAACAAATGACTCTACTGGAAAGCAGGTTGGTGTGTGGATGAGTGTCAGCTCAGTGATTTGCTCAACCTTGCAGTTTGATACTTTGATGTGCCTGCTGGTAATCATTGAGTTGGGACCTGTTCTTCATAAGCAGTCTATTGAATTTATTTTTCTACATTGTGCTTTTAGTTCATATTTAATTGTTTTTTTTCCCAAGAAATACAGGCAAAATGTGGAAAAATGGTATTCTCATTTATTTCAAGTGGGATTAAGATGCATGTATCTGTATACATGTATATAAATACACATGTATATGTATACATGTAGATGTGTATGCATGCACATGTATAGCCTCTCCCTTATCTTTGTTGCTTATCCACACAACCTAAAATGGCCAACCCTCTGTAAAGTGGGCACCGCCCTAAACTGGGAATTTTGCTCCAGTCCCAAGGGTGCCCACTTTACAGATGTTTTACTGCGTACCTACATGGCCATGGCAATAGGGTCATGGTCACAACAGTGTTGTTGTGAATAGTTCCATGTGTAATATAAATAAAACTTGAGCGGTTATTATAGCCTCACCTTACTGTACCTAACCCACATGTGTGACTCCTTGCAGGTGGATGACCGTACTGCCAGTGTTTTATGATCCACATGCACATTATATTCAATGTGGGGTAGGGTATCGTTACTAATTTCTGTATCACAATACTTAAATTTTCAGTACACAGACATTTATCCCATTTTTGATAGAATCCTTGGCTTCTGATTGGTTAATAGCTATGGTACACTCTTTGTATTACCCTTATTTGTGCATTAATTACTGCAAAGGTGAAATACAGCACGATTCCTGAAACTGACCGGGGAATACAGCAGTATTCTCGTAACTGGCTGGGGAATACAGTGGTATTCTCGCTGTATCTCCCTATCTGGTTAGTGCATCGATCAGCCACCAGAAGTCTCTGTCATGAGATACAAGCCTTTACGTGCTGCAGACGACAACATAATGGCGGACTGTGGAGTGAACTGCAGCAGCAGCGGGTCGAACAGCAAAGATTTTTTGGGCATGAAATTACAGCATCAAAAATGGGATAAAATCGTCATTCACTGTTTTAGTGTGAAATACAGGAAGTATCTCCCCCAAGACAGCTGTATTACCCTCGGCTTCGCCTCGGGTAATACAGCTGTCTTGGGGGAGATACTTCCTGTATTTCACACTAAAACAGTGAATAACTAATAGTATCCCGATATATCATGAGAGTGCATGAAGTGATCATTCTCTTTGAATTTACATGCAACAGTCACTACCACAGCCTTACTGCTGGCGTTTTGATAAATCATTCTGCCATGTCTACATTCTATATTTACATACACCAGCAATGAATTGATTTTGTAGGCTGTGAATATTGGCTGTTCATAGTGCATGCAGGGATTATTTTCTTAGATTTCTTCATCTCAAATTCATAAGTTACGGTAAATTTAAAAAGTGAAGTTTTTTTATCGTATCTTGAAAATTCAATACACAAGGAATGTATCACAATATGGTTCAGTAGAAGGTTAGTGTCGTATCAGTATTTTGATATTTCGATATATCGTCCCAACCCTAATTCAATGCATGTTTAACATATTTTCTGTTTGTTGCAGGAGCACCCCAGACTGCTCATCCCAGAGCTGCTGAAGCTGTTTTATAACCATGGCTGGGTGACGGGCACTGGAGGAGGAATAAGTATAAAACAAGGGTATGCATCAAGGATGACATTTGTGAGAAATATTATGAGCTTAAACATGTAAAATTCAAAGAATGAACTCAACTGTAAAATTGGAGCTTTCTGATCGGTCATTTTTGTGGTTGAGCTCAAGAATTTTGCTTAAGTTCAAGATAAAAAATTTTTTAATACCAGCATGAGTTTTTACTCACAGAACACAAAGTTCTGGAGGGTATCATCCCCTGCATCATCCATCCTGTCAAAATTTCAAGTTCATTGTTGTCGGAGTAGGGAGCTTGGTTTGTTCGCTTGGCACACACCTTTGAATTCATCTTTGATGCTTCAAGACAAAATACAGGAGACCTTAAAGTTTCAATTGAGATGAATACATGTATGTGTAGATAACTGATCGTTTGCAGGGTCCTTAAAGTAGACTACTCCCTGCATTTAATGTTCTATAACAGAGATTCATTCATTTTATTTATCTTTATAAACAATGATGGTACTCAGGTTGTTCAATGCCAACTCTAGGACATTGCTCTTATGGTGTCTGAGTGGATAGCAAGAGAATAGATTGATCTTTTTATGTAGCAGGTGGTAACTTGGACTCAGACTCAGTTTTGCTCAACGAAACAATGATAAATACAATAATACATCTAGCAATCAGAACAATAAATAGGTGAACAACAAAAACAGTTGCAAATATATTATAGTTAAAAAAATCTGAATATCATTATATGTCAGGACAACCACAACTAAGGAGGTAAAAATTCACTATTGTTGTAGCTGCCGATAATGGATTTAACCAATTTAGTGATAAGCTAAGTTTATAAAAAGGAAGACATATATATATATATATATATATATATATATATATATATATATATATATATAGTCATCTGAGCTTTTAGGATGGTCTGTTGTCTGTCTTCTGTGCATTAGTCTGTCCCTCCGTCTGTGCTTCTGTCCACAATTAAATTTTGGATTTCTTCTCCGAAACTGTCTGTCAGATTCACTTCAAACTAAATGGCAATGTATCTGGGATGGTTCTCTACCAAACTTGTTCAAATGGTCCAGCTCCAGTGATTTTTGGATTTTTATGCCCCCTTCGAAGAAGGTGGGGCATATAGCGTTGCACATGTCGGTCGGTCGGTCAGTAGACTGCGGTTTCCGCACAATAACTCAAGAAGGTTTTTAGGTAGGACTTTGATACTGTACAGGTGTATTATTCTAGTTAAAAGCTAGGCAAAGTATGAAGATGGGTGACCTTGACCTAATTTCCAAGGTCACAGTGGTACCAGAGTCAACTTTGGTTTCCGCACAATAACTGCAGAGGTGTTTTTAAGCTAGGACTTTTATATTGCACAGGATTATAGTCCATATTTGGGGCTAGACGAAGTTTTAAGATGGGTGACCTTGACCACATTTTAAAGGTCACAGAGCCACTTTACTGAATATGGTTTCATGCTTTGTGCATGATAACTTATACCTTGGAGCTAGAACTTTTGTATTGCACAGCTTTATGGTTCTCTGTAAGGGCTAGGTTGAGTTTGAAGATGGATGACCTTGACCCAGTTTTCAGGGTCACAGAGAGATTGTAGAATTTCTGTGGTTTCCGCACAATAACTTAAGAAGTTTATGAGCGAGGACTTTGATACTGTACAGGTGCATCATTCTAGTCAAAAGCTAGGCAAAGTTTGAAGATGGGTGACCTTGACCCAGTTTTCAGGGTCACAGAGAGATTGTAGAATGTCTGTGGTTTCCGCACTATAACTCAAGAAGTTTTGAAATTAGGACTGGGATACTATACAGGTGCATCATTCTAGTTAAAAGCTAGGCAAAGTTTAAAGATGGGTGACCTTGACCTCGTTTCCAAGGTCACAGTGGTACCTGAGTCAACTTTGGTTTCCGCACAATAACTGAAGAGGTTTTTAAGCTAGGACTTTTATATTGCACAGGATTATAGTCCATATTTGGGGCTAGACGAAGTTTTAAGATGGGTGACCTTGACCACATTTTAAAGGTCACAGAGCCACTTTACTGAATATGGTTTCATGCTTTGTGCATGATAACTTATACCTTGGAGCTAGAACTTTTGTATTGCACAGCTTTATGGTTCTCTGTAAGGGCTTGGTTGAGTTTGAAGATGGGTGACCTTGACCCAGTTTTCAGGGTCACAGAGAGATTGTAGAATTCCTGTGGTTTCTGCACAATAACTGAAGAAGTTTTGAAGTTAGGACTGGGATACTATACAGGTCTATAGTTCTCGCTTAGGGCCAGAAGAATTTTAAAGTTTGGTGACCTTGATTTAATTTCCAAGGTCATGTTGGTACCTGAGTTAATTTTGGTTTCCACATGATAACTGAAGAGGTTTTCAAACTAGGACTTATATATTGCACTGGATAATTGTCCGTATTCGGGGCTAGGTCAAGTTTGAAGATGGGTGACCTTGACCAAATTTCAAAGGTCACAGAGCCATTTGGTTGAATACTGTTTCTGCATGATAACTTGCATTTTAGAGGTAGCACTTTTATATTGCACAGCTTTATGGTTGCCTATAAGGGCTAGTTTGAGTTTGTAGATGGGTGACCTTGACCCAGTTTTGAGGGTCACACACAGACAGTAGACTGCCTGTGGTTTTTGCACAATAACTGAAGAAGGTTAAGTGAAATTGAGTGACCTTGCCATAGTTTCCAAGGTCATAAAGCCACTTTGCTGAATATGGTTTCTAAATGATGACTAATTTTTCGGCTATAACTTTTCTATTGTCCAGGTTTTTAGTTGTTTTTTAAGGGCTAGGTTAAAGTTTAAAGATATGTGACATTGATGTAGGATCAACCTTCACTTATTTTGTAAGGTCACAAGTGCCCCATCTACCACTATCAATGGGGTAGCGAGGGCAAGGGTAATGAGGGCGGGGGGCATCTATATCTTGTTTATGATTTTTTTGTTCTTTTTGCGGGCAAATCTTAAAAAATTTTCTTTTCTGAAATCGCTCACCCAATTGCTTTGATATCACACAGAAACACTCCTAGGGACTCGTAATTGTTAATTTGTTCACCAGGTGGTGCTGCATTTTTTTTTTTTAATTTTTTGTGATTTTTTTGGTGTTTTTTGCTATTTTTAACTTCTTCTCCAGAACCATCACTCACATTAAGCTGAAACTTGGTGGATATGTTCCTTGTGGGAGGGTGAAACAAAGTCGTTCGCAGGTGGCAATGCTTTGCATATCCGATTTTTAATGTTTTTTTTTCAATTTGGGCAGTTATCATTAAATGCACCTTTTCTGTTGATTACTATGTGAGTCAATGGGCATTCTAATGCTAATTTACATTTTCGACATCTCCAAACAAATTGTCAGCCACATTGACTTCAAACTTGGTTGCAATGTACCTTGGATGGATCTCTACCAGATTTATTCAAATGGTCGTGCTCCTTTGATTTTTGCATTTTTTATGAATTTTTTTTTTTTTTTTTTTTTTTTTTTTGGCAAATCTTAAAAAATCACAAGGGTATCTGTACATGTCAGCTGAGCACAGGACTGTCACAATCCTCTTGTTTCATTGTTTTTTTCACTCCAGTACTCACATGTATGTTTGACATTTTTGACCCTGCATCATCAATTTGGATGTATTGACATCTAGTTTTTAGGTAGCTCCTAAACCAGTTAATGGAGTGCCATTGACCCTGTAATGATGTAGTTTATATAGTAAAATATTGTGGTCTAAGTTGTCGAAAGCTTTTGATAAATTAAGATAGATTGCTTGTTCAGGTATTTCTTTGGATTCCAAAATTGTAATATTCTATCAGTAAAATCATCTGTGTCTGTTGAGTGCATCTTCTTAAAGCCTTGTTGACTTTTGTTATAAATTGTTTGAAGTAAAATAATAAACAGTTGATGGATACTATCTTTTAAAAAGTTTTGAAAAAGCCAGAAAAAGAGGAATTGGTCTGTCGTATTCATCAATGTATTGTCATCATTTTTGTAAATAGGCAACACTTTTGCAATTTTCAGTTTATCAGGGAAAATTCTGGTATGTAGTGATTGATTGATTGGTAAGAGGGACAGCTGTGCATGTAAAGTTAACTTAACTTATCTGCTAGGGATTTTTTTCTAGTAATCCATAAAATTTTAAAAGTTCCCTGCCAATTTTTTTTCGTTGGTGCTTAAAACAAAATGTATGGGATTTTACTGTTTCAATTGAGACATCTGCCTGCAGATAACTTAATGTTTTAGAGGATCTTAGATAGATTATGCCTTGCATTTAATCTTCTACAGCAGTAATTTGGTTGTTTTATTTATCTTTGTAACCAATATAAGTGGAATATTACTATCATATTGGAAATAGAGAAAAGTTAGTACAGACAAATGGAAATTGGATTTCTTATCCAAAACTGTCAAACAGATTCACTTCAAACTTGGTGGGAATGTACCTTAAGTAGGGCTGTACCAACTTTATTCAAATGGTCAAGCTGCATTGACTTTTGGATTTTTTATGAATTTCTTTCTTCATTTTTGGGTAACATCTTCTTTGAAACCACCAGGCTAATTGCTTGAACGTTGCATGGGGACAGTTATTTTTGGATCTTTTATGAAATTTTTTGTTTTTGTATTGGGCAAATCTTAAAAAAAAAAAAAAATTCCAAAAGCGCGCACTTAATTGCTTTGATATCGCATAGGAACACTCCTAGGGACTCCTAGTTCTTAATTTGTTCACCAGGTGGTGCTACATTTTTTTAATGATTTTCTTCATGATTTTTTGCTGTGTTTTTGCTATTTTTGCCTTCTTCTCCAGAACCATCACTGAGATTTAGCTGAAAGTTGGTGGATGTGTATATTGTAATAATGTCAAACTCACTAGGTGGCACTGCTGCGGATTTCTGATTTTTTACGATTTTTGAAACTTGGGTACTTATCGATAAATGCAGCTTTCCTATTGATTATTATGCAAGTCAATGGGCATTCTAATGCTAATTCACATTTTTATGAATTTTTCTTTAGGCAAATCTTACAAATACTTAGATCTAACCCAGCTGAAGCTCAAGACAGGTGTATTCAGTTTCAATTTTGAATTTTTGAAAAGGTTTAGGTCAGCTGTTCATGCAGCACGCTAGTTTTTTTATGAATTTGTGTGTATGTAATATGTTTTCGACTTCTCCAAAACCATGTCTCAGATTGTTTTGCAATTTGACCAAAACATACTTTGTGGCAGGGTCAAACAGAGTTGTTCACTAGATGACGACGCTGTGTATCCCTGACTTTTAACGATTTTTAAAATTCTGATGCTTGTCAGTTGATGCATGCCTTCCTATTGATTACAATGTAAGTGAAGGGGATTGCAATGGTAATTCACATTTCAACTTCTCCAAAACCATCAGCCTGATTCACTTCAAACTTGGTGGGGATGTACTTTGGATGGGTCTCTATCAGACCTTCTTCAAACTGTCATGCTCCAGTGATTTAATTTTTTTTTTTTTTCCCATTTTTTGACAAAATCGTAGGAAAGTCTTATTCTGCAAAACAGCTTGCATTTATATTGTATAGGAGCAATTCTGGGTCGCACTAGACCAGGGTGGGACTTTTAGACTGAATGTCAAAGTCAGCTGAGGACGAGCTATTCACACAGCCTTCTTGTTTGTTGTATGAATGAAGGGTAAATTATGGGTGCCCTGAAGTGTTAATCATTCTGTGAACTCTACTTTCAAAAAAAGTGGTTGCATATGCAAGAGACTTTTCTCTTGAGAGACCACCTGCTCTTTAAAACCAGTTCCCTAGATTTATCTTTTCCATGTTCATTTTCATCCAATAAGAGACCACCTACTTTATATGACTACTTTAAGACCTACCGAAGGGGTGGTCTTTCGAAACAGAGACTACTATATGCCATGTACAGTCTTTTAGATTTTACCAGTTAATCAATTTCAGACAATATTGTATTCCCACTATGCAAGTGAAACATTTATGGTATTAACACTAAAATGCATTAAACTGTAACCCTGGTTTCTGCCAATTCACATAGCTGTTAAATTCATATTATCCATCAAGATTTACAGAAAAAGCTGCACACACCAGCTGTCTTATAACACTATAATTCGGTATTCTCTTACTCCTGAGGACAGACAGTATCCTTTAACCCTTTCCCCTTAAGCCTGCTAAAACTGGCTGGTGGTCAAATGTCGTCTGCTTCTAATCAGTGTTTTCAACTAATTTCAACAGTAATGAAAAACAATTTTGACTGAGAATTGTAGATGAACCCTATCAAGATCACATGCCCCACATCAGTAGCTTTCCTTGGAATGAGTTGGGCACTGAGTGCCCAACTCATGCCAAGGAAAGTTGTTGACTCAAGTGTCAATTCAAGGGGGGAAGGGTTAATGGGATTGCTTTTGCCATTTTGAACTGATACACATGCAGATAAAGATCTGCATAATGTTTGATGGTCCATTCTTATGAGAGAGTCAAGCAGCCAGTTGAAATTAAGTACAAGGTTCACGACAGCGATGTCATGCACATGACGTTGACAAGCGTGACTAGCAACATGACCTGACCTAATGAAAAGGCCACAGCACCAGCTTTTATGCTAAACTTGCACAGTTGCAGGGTGCATGCATGTGCCTGATGAGATGTGATGAAATGCATTGACACAAATCCACCACTTGTAGCATGCTGTTTTGGATTTTCCTTGTCTTTTTACATGTGTTTTTTTTTCAGCAGCATGTGTAATATAATCAGAGTTTTAATGAGCTTTGAAACTAATGGTGCAGGGCAAAATGTAATACTCTATGTATACAGCTGGTATGTGTGTGTGTGTGCTTTGGTGCAGTTGGGCAAACAGCTTTTAAAACACAGATGGAAAGTATGTTTCATGTAAATTTTTATAAGATATGGATTATTACTGACTGCACCTGTACAATAAAATCTTGGGGAGTGCACCAGCACTTGTACTGTGAATAAAAGTGATGTTTATAAATGTAAAAGTTGACAACCGTGCCTTGCAAATCAGCTTAATGGTCTGCATTGAGAATGCTGCAGACTTCCTCCAGCTATCCAATTTGATAGCAATAGCATCATGTGTAATACATGTAGGTCATAAGCAGATTGGATGTATGATCCAGACATGGCCTATATTTAAGTGGGAAGACTCTTCAGTCCCAAGGGTAACATGGAAAACATGTTTATGTGGCCCTATCCAGTATACATGGCCTGTCAATCAAACACACATGTCACATACTTGTCACAACTGGCATTATAATAAATTATTTAATTCAGCTCTACCATCCAGCAGACTGGGACTATATGGGATTGACACCAGTAACAGTTAATGGTTACATTGTCCATACCCATGATCATATGCATGTTATCCTGCCCTTTAAGCCAATGTACATGTATCTAGCACAGTATTTAGTTTCTGTTGAATCACAGGACCGAGAGTTGAAACAGAGACGGTCTCCCTGTAACCAGTAAACATAAACATTTATGTTTACCTTGGGATTGAACAGAAGTCACTTGCCTCTGATGAGTCCAGATATGGACAAAACTAGTCAGGCATTTTGGCACATTGTGTGTCTACTTTCATCAACACTTGTCTTGTCTTTCTAATGATGTTTATAAATATATGTATTTTTCACATGTGTAGCTGGTACAGGGATGAAAATAGCTAGGATAAACCAGTATTGAATGTTGAAGTAGGGAATTTAGCTGGGTTAGCAGCAGACTCATTTTGCTTGGCAACATGTTGTCTAGAGGTTAAACCAGCACAGTGGAGAACGTCAGCTTGAACAAACTTCCAGAGCTTTTAGTGTGAAATAATTGACAATGATGTGGGTTTGCAAGAAAATACAGCTATTCTGACTTACCAGGTACATGTATGACTTGACTGTATGAGACCCAAATGCAGACTCTGTTTTAGAAACACAAAAGGTAAAGCAAACATGAGATGCATTGTAACTGGTTTCCAATGACAATCCAAGTAACAGTAAGCATGGAACTTTTCAAAGCCAATCAAAGTTTTACCATACAGGATCAGCTTCTGCTGTTAAATTACACAATAGTGTCTTTTGTGGATTCCACAAGACACTAAGATACCATCACAATGTGAGTAAAAAGGTAATGACAAACTAGAAGGCATACAGACAGATTTGCTTTGAAGTGAATCTTCTTTTCTAGTCAGTCAGTTTGCACGGATCTTGCACTTGCTATGCGTGGTGAAATCTTACCCTTGTGTTTTTCTCTCGTCACCCTGGCAGCACCTGTTTTGTAATAAAGACAGAGCCATATGAATGGAAAATCTATATAAGACTTAATTTATGTATACTACTGGTAGGAATATTTGAAATGAGTCAAAATTGTTGCATTACATATTAAATTAAAGACTATAGCTTTTGATACACTTAGGCATATGTATGCATGCATGGACCTTGATGTGCATGAAATTTACAAGATATATAATTATTTGTCTTCCATGCACATGTGAGGTTACTGGACATCATCAATATTACTTTTTGTATAAATCTAAAGAGCAGCTTATCTTGTGTTTAGAAAATGTTTTACTCTGATACTGAATTTTGTCTGTATGATATATTTTTATTTTGCAGGGATGAAATTTACATTGCTGCATCTGGGGTACAAAAAGAAAGAGTGCAGGTAGTGTTTCCTTTCAATATGTCTGTGTGCCACAGACAGACAATCTCTCTCTCTCTCTCTATCTCTCTCTCTCTCTCTCTCTCTCTCTCTCTCTCTCTCTCTCTCTCTCTCTCTCTCTCTCTCTCTCTCTCTCTGCAGGTAGTGTTTCCTTTCAATATGTCTGTGTGCCACAGACAGACAATCTCTCTCTCTCTCTCTCTCTCTCTCTCTCTCTCTCTCTCTCTCTCTCTCTCTCTCTCTCTCTCTCTCTCTCTCTCTCTCTCTCTCTCTCTCTCTCTCTCTCTCTCTCTCTCTCTCTCTCTCTCTCTCTCTCTCTCTGCAGGTAGTGTTTCCTTTCAATATGTCTGTGTGCCACAGACAGACAATCTCTCTCTCTCTCTCTCTCTCTCTCTCTCTCTCTCTCTCTCTCTCTCTC
>CAXHWN010001833.1:0-18000 GCA_964020975.1 Hermodice carunculata | reverse complement strand
AATAAAACGTATCAAATATGCATTATTTCTAGATACTCGTATTTTCTAGCCTAAATATCACGGGAAAAAGTCTTTATATTTACCATCATCGATTTTTCTTCTGTAATATATCATTCATTTATAAAAGTTCTTAAATCACTAAGAATAAGGCAATATAGTATTGCTTTGAAGCCCAGAGAATATATATCATGTTCACATATAAATGTTTTATCACCAACCTTGGATAGAGAACATTGCAAAAATAGCGAAACGGATATCCGAAGTTTAATATGACAGGTGTTGAATGAGTTGTAGTCACTACAGGGTCATTCTCATGTATTGGATGACAGCAGTAGTAGTTCCATCCCTTCAGATATGTTCAATTCACAAGGGTAACATATAGCTACTGTTTTATTGTATTTCAGCACTTGGTTAGTTTTTACTTGTCGCATTTTCTGTGGCGTGCCCGTCGCATTTCCAGTCGCATGCAATGAATTATTGTTTTGCCAGTTGGCTTTGATATTTGAATAGACACCTGTAACATTTACAATGTGAATTCTCAAGATACGATATGATTGGTTTAAAGTTTTGTTAGTCACAATCTGTTCTTGACGCCAGGTACATGTTTGACGGCCAACAAGTGCCAGCAAATAAAAAAAATCAGCAGAAGAGACAAGAAGATGGAGCATGGTGCGTCATGTCCTTCATTCGCTCTGAATTAAAAAAAAAAGAAGAAGAAGAAGAAGAAGAAGAAGAAGAAGAAGGAGAAGGAGAAGAAGGAGAAGAAGGAGAAGAAGAGGAAGAAGAAGAAGAAGAAGAAGAAGAAGAAGAAGAAGAAGAAGAAGAAGAAGAAGAAGAAGAAGAAATTGGGACTAAACTAAAATTCCTGTAACAGTGATAGTAGTGGTAATGCAGTGTTTGAACTTATGAGACAAAATGAAATTTATGCTTTGGGTTGTGAGGGCTGTTGTTTTTGCACTTTAATTACTGTTGTTGTTGTTGTTTTTTTTTTTTTTTTTTTTTTTTTTAGTTTTTTCCTCTTTTTTTTGACAAAAATATTGTAAGTGTAGATTTTTTTTATTATTATTGCTAAAAAATCATTTTAAGTGTAGATTATATAGATAAAAATGAAATAACTTAATCACACGCACCTAAATACTGTACATGTAAATTTCCATAATATGATAATGAACAAAGATAACATTTGCCAAGAAATAAGCACACGGAAAAAAAACTATTGTTTTTTAACGTATACACACGTTAAGAAACGTAGTATAATTTTTCTCCTACGATTTAAAATGAAGTGGTAATATTTAAGAAGAAAGTTGCATAGAATAGATCTACAACAAATTCAAAGAATTATATCGAGGATCTCTCTATTGTTGATATTGAAAAGATGTTCACGCAAAATAATTATCTTTTGACCTTAAATAATATGACGATAAACTGCTGTCGTTTAGCCTACTGAGTTTATTCCACTTTTTTGTCCAAAAAGAAAATGCTCCAGCGATGCCTGTAATATGATGAACAAGGCATTCACTATAATCACTATAGTGGTGACTGTTTGTCTAGATACCCCTCAACAAGTGGTACAAAAGCGCGGGATTACACGTATTAAACAAAGTACAATATGTTGCAAAATTAATTTGCTCATATGCAATAGTAGGCTGGGTTGCAGATACAGATGTCATTGTTTTCGTACAAAAGGAAATAAAATATTTGACGTTTTACTACCTACCCAGTCATGCATTCAATAAGTTTATATATGTAGAACTCCAAACGACTAAACGTTTGTATGTATAAAGTTTTTCAGCAACACTGTTTATGCCATTGTGAAAATAACTTGATTGTTTTTCCTTTTGCAACCAAACCTCCAATCTAGATTTTAGAGAGATAAGGGAATTGGACACATGGGAAATGTACACTTATGTCCTTGTGTCTTTTTTTTCTTAATCATAGTTTCACCAGGGAAACCAAAATCACCGAGATAGGATTACTTTTTGCCGAAACGTTCTTAGTTTAAAACAGACGTTCTCGGCATTTTTGTCAGAAGTCGCCGCGAAATGTTAACATATAAAATTGTGGGTTTTTTTTTTTTTTTTTTTTTTTTTTTTGTTTTTTTTTTGGTTGCTGTATTTATTATTTTATTATCATTGTTATTGTTATCATTATTATTATTATTCTTATTATTATCATTATTATTATTATTATTATTATTATTATTATTATCATCATCATCATCCTCCTCCTCCTCCTCCTCCTCCTCATCATCATCATCATCATCATCATCATCATCATCATTATTATTATTATCATTATTATTATCATTATTTTATTTTTGATATTTTGGGCAAAATGCCGAGAGCCTTGGCATACTGCCGAGAAAAGGCAGAGGCAAAATGGAGAGAATGTACCTGGACTTTTTTCGGCATTTTTGCCCTGAAATGCTTGTAAATTTACATACAAAAGTTTATTACAAATTGAACGGGGCATTTGTTTCAAGAGCCAAAAGTTACTACCGGTAATATTTTCTTTCCAAACCTGTCGATGTTTTTTAACCAAAACAATGACCCTGGTAGATTTCAAAATGCCAAACCACTATTTACACATAAATATTCACAAAATCGATATAGACACCAATCGAAGACGTGGAACCCACATTTATTTTGTATGACAAGGATCACTTGAAACTAATTGTAATATGCAACTTTCTCTCCAAGATTTAGTTTGTCGCCGAGTTACCTTACATATTTTTTTTCTTCTTTAATTGTGCAAATTACTACAGACTTGCAAACACAATATCCTGTAAAATTTTGTGGCTGACTTTTGTGATCATGGAGTAGGTGTCCTTACGTTTGCATTTGCAAAAATCTCGAGAAGAAAGTTACACCTTAAAATTTCTCAGCAAAAAAAATGCCTAAAACCCTACTTTCCTGGGTGCATCTCACCAAAAACAGACAGAAAGTGGACTTTTTCGGCGTTTTTGCTTTCCTGATGCCGTTACCATCAAAATATGCATTATTATACCAAAAGAATGTACATCTCTATCAATCCGCTGGTGTCAACTTTTAACTAATGTTTTACACATCTAGAAAAAAGCTGTCCTTATAGATCTATCTTTCCTTACCTTTTTTAATGTCAAATTCTTTCTCCTAGAATCTATGAATGTGTTTTCGTAAATGTTATTCCCATTTTATAAAGCCGCAGGTCCAGGTGTTTTGTGCCGATGTCTCTGGAGTGTTTTTGTCCTTCTCTGTTCAACATAAGATTCATTCTTCGTTTATGCCGAATCCCATCTGTTCTGAAGTGCGACACGACCAATAATCACTCTTAAATATCGTGTACACGCCACATGTTTATTTATGTAAATTAGACTGTCCAAAGACAGGATGCGTGCTATATTTACATCTACTTTCAAGATGCAAAGGTAGGAAATGAACAATCTGAGCCAACCAAAGTAAATAAATAAATGCAAATTCATAAGCGGACAGTATTCATTTGGTAAACTATATATGAAGTACAACAGTATGTGACATACTAAATACACCATAAATGTAACATATAAATACATGTGAATAAATATTTGAAAATAACCCCAATTAAGCATTCATTATCAGCTTATATATCGGAGTCCACCCCGACATTGCAAGCATATATTTCTATTTTTGATATTGTGTGTCATATTTTTTTCAATAAACCATGATTGCGCAGAGCTCCACATGTGGGAATCAAACAGATTATAAATGTTACTTCTCCGACACCTGTCATGTTAAGGTAGCGGAGGGGATTGAGCTATAACGGCAAAATCGTGACCCGACAGAAAATGAGTTTTTTCCATTTCCGTAAAGTTTGGCACTTTAACTTTCTTGTCACCAAACATGAATACTAAAAAAGCAAAATTTATGAGATAAAAAGGGAAAAAACATGACCATGTTTTAGCTGGCTGCAGCATGAGCATGTCTGTTTACAAATGTATGCTTATTAGTCCGCCAAAGTTTGGATAGCAGTCGGCTGCTTTCCACAATCCAGGACCGTAGCAACGACAAGCGACCAACTGTGACATTTTGAGGTGCGCTCCTACCAATTCTTGTATAAACTGCTTGACAAGATTAGGACAGATTAATGGGTTTCTTGTGGTGACCCAATGGCCATGTAGATAATTAAATCGATGGGCTCATGTTTTCCTTCTTAGTGTGATAAAGAAAAAATAAAAAGTCAGGGACGATAAAAGGTGACGATTGTCAAAACGGCACCTGGCGATAGACGTGAGCCTCAGTGTGTTTTCAATGAAGGCGATTTCAACCTATGCGTAAATCGTTACTAAGAATCATGGCATTGCCATTGTATACATCATAAAGGCTTACAACCCTTTCTACAGTCTTGCCCTATCCAAGACCAATTTGCTTTTAATGTTTACTGGCAAAAAATACGCATGACGATCGAGGAATCCTAACACTGGACCACTTGGCTATAAATATGCCGCAAACTATAAAAGCGGGGATTCGATTCAGCGTAAATAATTATATCTGCCTTCAATAATTATATGTCCCTTTACCTGAATGTGAAACGGTGAATAGCATTAAATGTTAACCTTGAAGTAAATTTATATGAAGCACACGCCTCCACTAAAACTGGTATCGTCTGTAGCGCTGTCCCATTTTGTGGAACTGGAAGACTGGCACATTGCACATGCACGGACTTACCCACTTCATACGGGGGTGTTTCGAAGTACACTGAGCGAGGGGACAGAAAAAAAAGCTTTAAAAATTTGACCATCAGGGGGATAAAATAATCAGATTACTGTTAAATGACTGCGAAAAGCGACTCTGCACTCTGCTTTTAGCTGGTTGATCGGTCACATAAAAGTATTTTGTCTCACTGTGCGCGGCATGTTCCGATACCACTCGCCCGCACCCACCCATCAGGAAGTTTCGGTTTTGTGTCTCGATCAGTTTATTGCAGTTCAAGGGTGAGCCAACTATCTTTCAGTGGGCCAGTTATCTAGTTATCTCCACAAAATAAAAAATATGTTACATGAGTGGCAAAGTTTCGAATGGCAATACGCGAGAAAAACGTGGCAAAGTGAATGGCATTCTTTATCACAAGGAAGGCGCTAATATGTGGAGGAACCAATGAAATAGGCTTGGCGTCTTCTATTGTGCTCCCGGCAAGAACAAAAACAACAACAACAACAAAAAAAACAAAAAAAGCGCACAAGCCAAGGCCACGAAGAACACACTGCCTCACGATGCCCATCCCTTTCTCAATTTTGTGGGAATTGGAAACTTTCTTGACTGCCAGACAGACTCGCTCTGCGTAATTGTTAAATTGCGCTTGAAGTGCATGTCGCCAGGCAAGCAAACACAGTCCGTCTTAGCAGGCAAGAAAGTTTTACCCTTGCGCACGAAGGGTCGCGTCATCACCCTACATCTGAGCGTGGTCTGGTGCATTATAACTAATATTGATCTATGTAACCGTCAGGGTCTGATCAAAGACTACTTCAACAAATCAATGGATTTGGTTTTTCAATCTAGCAATACAGTTTCATCACCAATACAACGTTGAAACTAATTGACTCTCAACACATATAAAACATTCGCTTTGTTTTTTTTGGTTTTTTTGGGGGGGGGGGGTGTTTTGTTTTGTTTTTGTTTTTTGGTTTTTGTTTTTGTTTTTTGTTTTGTTTCTTCTTTGAAGTATAATTTATCCTGGGAGTGTTTGTTTATCAGTAACAGGACTATTGTCTTAAATGTTACGTCACGATCATTCATGTTGACCGCCTATCTAGCATTTATAAGCTACATTGAAGTCGGTGACTGTGCTGAAGTCCGATTTACCCTCGGACTCAGTCCTATCCATATTCCTGGTCGTCAACACTTTTTTCCACATTGTCATCCATCTGCTTCCTTTTCTTCCGTGATCGTGGCATGTCGATTTTTCCAACTTTCTTTTCGGTAAGGTCGCAAGTAGTCCAAGACACTGAATGGCGAATGTCCCATCCATGCCGGTAATAAAGCCATGTTGTTCTTTGATCCAAGGTGATGAGAAGTGAGTGAGC
This sequence comes from Hermodice carunculata, assembly GCA_964020975.1. Lineage (NCBI taxonomy): Eukaryota > Metazoa > Annelida > Polychaeta > Eunicida > Amphinomidae > Hermodice > Hermodice carunculata. Next base: position 11,963 of record CAXHWN010001833.1, on the reverse strand, counting down.
AACTCCTGCCTACCGGGCTCCTTCTGAGTAGAGCAAGCTGTGAAACTGCAACCCGTTTGTTCAAGCGGCGCCATATGCAAACAATGTTGCTAGGGTCAAGGTGATGGCACCTTCGGGTCACGTGGCTAATCCGCTTTCGAATCCCCCTTTGAAGCTGTCCCATTCACGTGGAAACCCGACTGACAAGCTTTCAAGTGTGGCTGCATTTGATGTCATTCGGGTAAAAAACTGCTTTTTTAAGCCAATAAACATCATTGTATGTTGGAAACTACACATCAAAGATGTTGATTGACATTTCTTCGAAGTACTGAGACCAAAACGGGCCGAATTTGGAAAGCTGTATTGTCATTATGGCCAACAATGTGCGAAAAAAGGGCCTCAAATCTTTCAACGGCGATTTCTCGGAATGAAATTTTCTGCTTATGAATCAATTTTGTGGACAGCGTCAATAAAAAGCTAATTGATCGATCTGCTTCAAATAATCGTCTTTTGAAAGATAAATATATTATCTGGGAACCGTTTTTTTTGTTTTTCCGTCAGATGTCCCCTTCCGAGACTTTTGTAGCTCACAAAATGAAGTAACTGTTGATGTTTAAAATGATGATCAAAGAATTCGATAATTTTGTTATTATGTATTTTATTTGTAAACAAAAAATACGGTTCCTGCATATTGGTCTATACTTTAATTTTACATAGGTAATACACTTTTGCATCGTTTATTTTTAAAGAAATGCTGACAAATGTCAAATCTGATACCCTCTTGTAAACGGGCGTATAAAACCCTTGAAAATTATCGTATCGATATGAATCTTCTTTCTAACAAATCTAGATGTCTGAACAATTAATAAAATGTATGGTTTTGTGGGTGAAATGTGAAACATAGTTCATCTATGCAACGTCAAAGTTGCGGGACCGCTGCGCGAGGCTCAATCCCCGCCGCTACCTTAAAGGTCAGAAATACGTTTGGCTTTTTCCGATGTTATTGGTACTAAAACACTTACTCATTTACAAGCGCAAGTAAAGAAGGAACAGACAGCAGACATCATAGTTCTAAATTACGGCTCCAGAGCATTACATTCCTTGCAGAAACGTAATCATATTACACATGCAAGTTTTACTAAGTATACGACCTAATTTCTGCACCATGCAATAGCGGGTATACGTTAGTCGTTAATTAAAAAAAAAATAAGAAAGGTATTCACATTTTGCAAAATGATGTACAAACGAACACCATTCATTAAAAGTGGATAAAAATTACCTTTTCACCAAGCAGAGATGCGTTAGGACTATCATTGACACGTAATGCCTTTGTGAATATTCAACGCAAGAGGAACTCAACTACTATCCTCTTGCCATCATTTTTACGCCTAACAGTATTTGACCTAAAATAAACTGAGATCGGCTGGAGAACTTTGATCTTGTGCGTATTTGTTCTTATTGAACAAAGGAGAAAGAAAGTCCAGTATGGGTGGCCCATTTGGGGATGAAGTTGGGATCACTCGTTTTTGGATTTTCATGTTTCTGCTCGGCACAGCCGCGCCAAAAACACGAAAACCCAACAGCTCGTGATGCCAATGTTATCTTCAATGGGCCACCTATACTGGGTTATCTATCTCCCAATAAAAACTAAAAATCGTGCTACTTGGTAACAGCACTTTCCACACCTTTACCAACATAAATTAATACTGAGATTGGGCAATAAATATTGCAAAATGATAGTAATAAGCTACAATGCATCATTCAGATACTGTGACGGTGGAATGTCGGATGAGGTCCACTTCATCGATATATAGATCAAAAAATGCCACACAAAATGACAAATAGTTTAAACTGAATGGAAACTTTAAAGTATGGCACCGTGTGAAGTATGGCCAGCTGTTAACGGGGAAAGTGGCAAAAGTCGCGGACACTAATAGATTGGGACACCCAAAGAGCACGGGATAACTGAAAGGCGATACAACACATTGAGAGCAGAAATCATTAGACACATGTGGAACAGGGAAGCGTTCAATGCAGTTCTCCATCCTTCACGTTGAAATATAAGTGGCATAGAAACGTCCAAATATCGTAATCAAGTTACATAAAATGGTAAAAAAAAAAATAGAAAAAATATGTTGCACAGGTGATAGAGATCCATATAATTAAAGCGAAATAACGTCGGAACGTCCATGAAACAGAAGTATATGTCCGCATTCAAAGACATAGTATAATTGTATTTATTCCAAAAAGAAGCAAATTATATGTATATAGTTGTAGATATTTAAAATATCAAAGCATAATAAAAATTAATATATATGCTTATAACACGCATGTTGCCCATTTCACTATCATAAATGCAGACCGTGTCGTGTAGAGACCCAGATACAGGCCAGTAGCAGCACGTAACTACACGTAGTAATATTCATGTATTGTAAACAATGCTGTAAAATTACCACTTTTAACATTCCTCCAGCCCAGCCCAGAATTTAGAACACCAGAGCCAAAACAATTACAGTATAGTAAGTGCGCGAGCAGGTGGATTAAAAAGTGAGGAGGTTGGAGGGAGATTTGACCAAGAAGGATAGCCTGGGGTGCAGGAGGTGCATGGGTGGGGCGGGGAGCAAAAATGTGTAATGGGCATTGTTATGATGAAATAGGAAAGGTTAGACCTTGCTGTGAGGATTGTTCTAGCAAAATAAGTCTGCGACTATGACAGGGTTGTGTTTCCAGTATCGGACAACATCTAAATTAGAAACTACTGATTGACACGTAAAGTGGCATGTGACAGGACATTGAGGAAGGAGTAAGATTGGCACACCAGCGCAGTGGGAGCCAGATGTAAGTTCCAAATATACGTCCATGATATGATGGCCTATAAGATTATAAATGTGAGTGAACTAACACACCAAAATACCAATGCAACAACTAAAGGTCAGCATACTAGTAATCATGGAAGGGTGAAGATAATAGTAAAAAAGAGCAGTGGGTGCTTTACTGGTGGCAACAGAGATGGAAGAAATAGGGAAGGACGGGAGCCTCCACTGATGCAGAATTTTGAGATGTCCCCAATAAAGCCAGAAGGAGCTTATGTCTATAATATAAAAATAAAAGGCCAGCATATGTCAGTCTTGCAAATAGAGCTGTATACAAAGCTTTGTCCGCTAAAAAGGACCAACTATCATCACCAGAGGGTGATTCCTAAATTATAGAATTACACCATACGTGGAAGACACGATTGTTGCATTGCATGGCTTGGACCAATGTTGCCAATTTATAACGCTGTGATTTTTCCGCGGTAATAAAGTGTGAGGTGATGGCTTTGGAATTCGCTATGGGAGGAACTACGACTTTAGCAGGTAAGACAAAGTGTGAATCCTCAAAACTAGATGTGTGATCCTCACATTACTAGAAGTATTGCAGGGGTGGGGGATGCAGAAATGATATATATCTTTGGAAAAATTGTGACATGTATGCAGGCGAGTTGGGAGGCACACAGAGGGGGACCTCAGTCCGCACATGCATGGGATGTTGATAACAATGAATGCACAACCTGGTATAGTACAATTTGATGATTGGCGTTGTCAAGTTATCTGCTCAATATTCGCTATCAATAACTAGCCTGGGGACTGCTGAAGCAGAGACGACTTTTAAGAAGAAAGTATGTTGAAGAAACATGGCCAAAAGACATAAAGCACTTGTACAAGTACAACCAAACTATGGCAGGGACAGTGTTTCACATCACAGTCCTTGCAGGTGGCCAATCCGGAAGCCGAAAGTGTGATGTAATATTGTAACTTCTCAGAGTAGCCAAAACATAGGGGGAAATTCGGAATATGCATAGCATGAGGAGTTCCCAGATCTAGGGGTACTATAGTACTAACCACACAATATAGCCTAAATTTAGAATTACAGGAAGAAATGGGCAATTTGGGGATAATTTGCATACAGGGAGGTATTGTGAACGGCACACAAACATATTATGTGGCAAAGTAGTAAGAGGGTGTAACTGAGCGACATACAAAACGCTTGTGACGTGTCTACAGTGTAAGTAACCTGTTGAAGAACATTATCAATGGGATGTGGGGCTAGCAGGTGGACGCTTAGGGTATGATGAAGCAAAAAATTTAGACCTGCAAGGATTTGATTAAACAGTCATCAAAACATGGACTGAGTGAGGTTTTATTCTACAAATGGCACAAAAGACGACTAGCTATGTAAAGCTCTTTGTCCAGTGAATGTATCACAGTACCAAGGAGACCGATCCTGTGGGTAGTGTTTTGAATAGCCTGAGCAGCGTTAAGTAACCAAGCATATGAAGACTCTACCTTGGATGACAAAAATGTTTGATTAGTGATCCAATATGAAGTCCAATCTGTCACTGTGGTATGCCAAAATGGTAATGTGCTCATGGTGCAAGTCTAAATGTTTTGCAAAACCAAAAGTAGGCTTTTAAAAGTAAAAATTATGACAAGAGGTGTGGGTGAACACTTGTTCAAATTATCCCCCCCCCCCATGAGTGCTAGTGCGAGGGGGTCAATTTTTTAAGAGCTAATTTGTCTTGTATTTGTGATTGCAGATTGATATAATTATTGTTTCCTTTGTTTTATTAGCAGAATGGGCATTGGGGCCATTTATCTATGAAGTGTGAAGTATTTGGATGCTGTGTTGTGGTTGTTTGCACTGTTATGTGGTTTTGCTGGATATTGGTGAGGATCGTAGGATCTTTGTATTGTCTTGATGTCACGTGGTACCCAGGTGTGTAAGCTTGGGGTTTGGTCTAGTTATTTGGTTTTGGAGGCTATTCAGATGTCGTGTCTGAAGACATCTTCTGATATGTGACAAAGATAATTGTTCGTAAGTTTTTTATTTTACAGCTCAAGTTTTTGCTGTTTTGAATTACTAGTCTTAGATATGGGCATGTGGTATATACAAACGTTATATGCAAGATTTGGAGGTTGTGTAGAGAGGTAATGCTTTGCAATTTTCTTTTTTTATGTGGGGACGTGTATCTCATCTGTGCTATAGACAGGCAATTTTTTCTAAGTGCCATATTTTTAGTTAATAACTTCGTACGTTTCATTATGACTGATAGAATGATACTAATTCCATTGGTTTTGTGAATTAATCTATTTAGAGAGATTACGACATTAAATTTAGTTTAATGGAAAGAAAATCTATGTCATGAATTCTTTATGATAATTGGATATATTGTATGATGCGTTGTTTTTGTTTCAGTATCCTAGTGGTCTCTAATTGACAAGAGAGTAATACCTGACAGCTCAATAAAGTAGCATATATATATATATATATATATATATATATATATATATATATATATATATATATATGTGTGTGTGTGTGTGTGTGTGTGTGTGTGTGTGTGTGTGTGTGTGTATAATGTGGAAGCCATTCAGCCCTCTTGAAAGGGGCTGCTTTGACAGACGAGTCACTATGGTTATGTAACTTTCCGAATGAATAAAAAAATGTCATCGTTGCCAAATAGTCAAGTTTTTTTTCGGTAATTAAAAGAGAAATGTGTCTTCTGCAAACATTATAATATTTGATTCTACTATTGAAGCCAGATTAAAGAAAAAAGTGGTCCGAAAATAAAACCTTGGGGTACCCCAGCCGAAAGTTTGACCAATTAGACGACTGTCCATTGATTATTACTCTTTGTCTTCTATTATCCAAGTAACTGGCAAAACATTTGTATAATCACCATTAATTCCATTTTTTTTTCGAGTTTGTGCAGTATCCCCTTGTGCCAGACTCGATCAAACGCTCGACTTATATCTAAAACACAAACTTGACGTCTTTTCCTTCATCTACAGCTTTTGCTAGAAGGTCATACACTTCCATTAGTTGATGAACAGCTGAATCACTAGGTGAGTAAGCAGACTGCCATCTAGATAACAATTGGTTAAATGTACAGTAATTATACACATCATTGAAAACACAACGCTCAAATACTCTCCCTACTACACTCAGAAGAGTTATGTGCCTGTAATTTTCCTAAAGTTGTTTTGAGTTTAATTTCTAAATGGGCGTAACATTTGCATCCTTCCATTTACGTGGAAAATTATGACTGTCCATTGAATTTCGAAAAATATTTGAAAGGGGTTTCGAAATTGAGGCAGCTGTACATTTAAGAAGTTTGGTACTCTGGACCGGAACCCTATCCAGTATCCAGGTTAAGAAGTATGTCTTAAACTATGTTTTCGTCTAATACTATATCAGAAGGGCCTGACTCAGTTATTATAACAGCATTGGACAGTTGTATGTTAATATCCTCGTCTTAAGACTGACAAAGACCTGCAAATTAATTGTTAAATAGCTCTGCTTTTTACATATTTGTCTGCAACGGCAGCATTTCCTTCAACCAGAGGTGGATATGCAAAAGCCTTCCTGCCTCATTTAGAAGCTGTTTGACAAGTATCCACCATTACTTTAGGTTTAGTTTTTCACCATCGTTGATTTTCTGAGACACATAATTGTAATGAGCTAATTAAGCGAACTTGACGTCATTTACAACTTCATTTCGAATCTGTCAAGATCGAAGGAAGGAACTCTGGATCACCCAAAATGTCCTGTGTTAGCACACAACAATATTTGACCGTGTAGGGTGAAACACTAGGTATTTGTCTAGAGTGCACTATTTATTTCAACTTTAAAGCATTTATTGATTCCTGGTGACACTATAGCAAGTGTTGATGAGAAATGGTCGCCATATGGTAGCACAACAGTGCCATATTTGACATGAGTGAATAACTAATACCAGTGATGTACATATACATGTAATTGACTACCGGTGACAGACCATGGCCTGCTGTATATCAGGTCTATCACAAATATGACTGTACGAGTCCGCACTTGTTTCTCCTAATTTGCATTATTTCAATTAAACTGATAGGGCTGCACACTACCCAGAGATTCTAACTTTTGTGGCACCTGCAGCCTCAACTCTGAACAAAAGTGACTATGGACAAATCTAGAATAAACAGTTAAAATAGCACATCTATACATTTGTGCCTAATAGTCTTGAAATTAGATGCTCAACATTTTAATATTTTAAGTACGCCCAATTGTCTTAAATAAAAATTATATAATTTTTTGTTCGTGGTATACTGGATGCACCTAATAACAAAAATTCTGAAGATATTCAACATTTAAATGTCTCAAATGTTCCTCATTAGCAAAAGTTGATGTCCTACAAGATTTTTTGTTGTCCATCCACCTACAGTGCAAATATGTGAAGTGAAGTTGGGATGGCGCTTCTGCCTGTAATAGATTTGAAAAAATTCAAGATTTTAATTTTCAAATGCTGTTGACTTGCATAATTTGCAAAGCTGTCACGCCTCTTTATGAAAAAAGCGGACAGAATGGAGATATAACAATGCCAAGTTTGGAGTGTCCACATACAAAAGTCTTCAAATGAAGTGTAGGGCATAATTGCTGAGAGAGAAAGGAAGAAAGAAAGAAAGAAAGAAAGAAAGAAAGAAAGAAAGAAAGAAAGAAAGAAAGAAAGAAAGAAAAAGAAAGAAAAAAAGAAATAAAGAAAGAAACAATTCAAGATTTTAATTTTCAAATGCTGTTGACTTGCATAATTGCGAAGCTGTCACGCCTCTTTATGAAAAAAGCGGACAGCATGGAGATATAACAATGCCAAGTTTGGAGTATCCACATACAAAAGTCTTCAAATGAAGTATAGGGCACAATTGCTGAGAGAGAAAGAAAGAAAGAAAGAAAGAAAGAAAGAAAGAAAGAAAGAAGGAAGAAAGAAAGAAAGAAAGACAGAAGCCAACCAACAAACAAACAAACAAAAAACAAAGAAAGAAAGAACGAGAAAAGAAAGAAAATAAAAAATAAAGAAAGGAAGAAAGAAAGAAAGAAAGAAAGAGAGAAAGAAAGAAAGAAAGAAGGAAGGAAAGAAAGAAGGAAAGAAAGAAAGAAAGAAAGAAAGAAAGAAAGAAAGAAAGAAAGAAAGAAAGAAAGAAAGAAAGAAAGAAAAAAAGAAAGAAAAGGAAAATGATTGTGTTGGCACACAGACATAAGAGTTACACTTCCAGCTGTAATAGGGTTTAAGATATTCAACCTGATACTTTATCAAGTAAAATTATCGGCCTTGGCCAATGTGACATGAATGTTGTCACCCGTGTTCCCTAAGTCTGTATCAAATGGGATGAGGCTGTCTTGATTTGAAAGGTTCTTTTGTATCTGAATATTCCCAAAATAGAGTGTCTCCATGATGCCCTTCTATGACACTGTTAGTGTCAGGAATATCGCATCCAGGCATGAGTTGCCCATATTTACTAATAGCAAAAATAAATATTGTGGTATGGTATGATGGTACATCATGTCTTACCGGCTGTCTCCAATACGACTGTAATGTACACTGTAGAGACAAATATTGTGATGATATCGAAAACAAATCCCCTATGGAGCACATCTGAATGAGGTGTGCAACTGAAGGTGATAGGTGCAATGGCAAAAATTTTAAATTTTGTTATTACTGTGAAGTGGCTCTGGGTGACTACGTAATATAGGGTATTCTCAGTAGCACCATTCTAGAGTTCCAATGTGCATCGTATTAAGATAGGGGAGAATTATGGTGGGTGGGGTCATATGTGACCTGAATCTTGTCAGGCAGTGCCCATGAAGAGCGAAAATTATATGATGAAGCTGCCTTTATTTTAAGAGATCCTTGTATATATATATGATTATAACTATAACTATAATGGTTTCCATGTGGACCTCATATCACACTACCGGTGTCAACATTCTGGAGTATCCCACCCTGCGATGAAAAAAAAAAGTTCCAGCAGTGATAAAACTCTATATTAGCTAACACAAAAGATAAATAATATTGTGGATTGTCCCCATGGTACCTCGTATCTTAATGGCTGCATCCAACGGGACTGTATATAGACATTGAAAAGATCAATACTGCGAAAATCATGAAAACCTTTTTACATTGAAGCACATCTAAACAACTTTTTTCAAGTGAATTTGCAATTGAGAACACATTTTTATTTTTAATTATATCATTTTGGAGTGGCCCCACACCAGCTCAAAAATATATAACATTGTCAGTGTTATTGTCTGGAGTATTCAACCACTAGTAGACCTGGCTTGGTTTATAGAACCGCCCTTTTTCATGGGACTGCAAAGCTACAAATATGCTTGCTGTGTTCTTTGTGAGGGTGATTCCTTGTGTAGTCAGTCGATAGCATTTGTTCAGACGAGCCCTGCTCAAAATATTCACCAGGTGGTAATCACTTCCCCCAGTGGTCCTGAACAGGGTGCCATCTATTTGGGAATGGATAAATTGGGCATTACGCGACCAGGGACTGAGTCTATAGCTGCTCTTGTAAAGGGAATTAAGACTCCCTAAAAAGAAAAACATTTCAATCAAATTGAAATTGAAACTGAATAAGTGAAATAAAAAGGATTAAGAAATAACCCGCCAAAATGGGCAAATAGTGTGATGATGATATATTTCCCATCTTTTAGCAATTATAAGATAAAAAAAAGTAATTGTCATTGAGCGATTTCCAAGCACCTCATACATTTAGGGCTGCACCCACGAGGACTGTGAAAAGAGACAAAAAAGTCAAGTGAGTCCGATTGTTCCAGCCTTGAATATATATATATATATATATATATATATATATATATATATATATATATATATATATATATATATATATATATATATATATATATATATATATATATATATATATATATATATATATACATATATGTATGAACAATCCAAAGCATAGATTCCACAAAATCTACAACTGATGCGTAGTTGGTCATTTTCAATTGTATCATTGTGGAATGGCACAATACTGTTTCTTGATTTACATGCATGCTCTCTGTGTGCTGGCTGCTTTGTGCAGTGACCTATTTAGTCTTAACAAATTTAGAAGGTTTTAAGGGAGAATTATTTGTGAAGTATGTACTTTTTACATAGGAAAGAGCATGGATTGGTTGCAGGGTTACGTTGCAAATTTGAGTGCCTCTGTAATATATATAATGCCTTTAGTGTCACTATTCTAGAGTTGGTAAACAGCTCATAAAAATATATTGTTAAAGTTACGTCTGTTACGCACTAAATAATTCCAAGAATTAATATATAATATTCATCTGGTTTCTTAAGATGCAACAATCGTGTTTGATCGTGTGAAGTAAGTCAATTGTTTACTGCACTCATAAAAGCATGTTTATGGCCATTAAATTTTCGACTATTACTAAACATGTGCGTCAATGAGAATGTAATAGCAGCATAGTACTTTGCAAAGTTAAAACCTCTCTTTCTCTGCTCAAATGGAGTAAAACAAGGGGTTGGACCTTTCCCTATCATACAATAATGATTTCATCTATACCCTTAAAAGCGTTTGTTTTCGGATGCCATATTGGGAACAGTTTTGTGGGCGCTGGTGATATAAACTTTAGCTCTAACAATGTAGCCTGGCTGCCATGCTGGGGACCAATTTAGTGGCCATTATAGCTTACGTTGATGATACAACCCTTTTGCTCTAACTATTTCATCTATATTTAAATTAGTCCATGAATATTATTCCTTTTTAGTCCACTTTTACATCGCACTTTTATGTGTCCCTGTTGGAGCAAACACATTTGCAGCTTTCCCACAGCCAGCCTGAAGCCACTCCAGAATGAACAAAGTGACGTATACAACAGGAAACTTTAAATAACCCTGATGGAAAGCTATACAATCACAGTGAAGTCTTAAATATACCAAATGTGTATCAAACTATACGTTTACATATAATACTAAGGTAAACTGTGGCAGTACAGTGAACATGGACCATCCTGAATGGTGACAATATTATTATACAGGAGGTCTATTGATACACATAAATTAGGAAACCTTCCAATCAATCAGAAACAGTAAATTTCCATATTGTGTGACAGATATTGTATATATATATATATATATATATATATATATATATATATATATATATATATATATATATATATATATATATATATGTGGGTTTAACTCCACAAACGGTCAAACTCTTATGATACAGAAAGCTAGGTGACAAGACAGGAATTACGCAGAAACCTTATTCACAAATAAAAATTGAAAAAACTGGCCAAAATTGATGTACAAAATAAACCAGACCCCTGACACTTACTGTTTGTCAATGAGAGGCCATTTGCGCCAGTGTTGCTAGCCTGGAACCACACGGGAATGATGACATTCTGCAACCTCCTTAGTTAGATGCCTAAGTTCAAAAGCAGTCCATAAAGATTGAAACAAATAAATCAAATGCTCTATATACATTGTTCATGGGCATAAAATGTAAAATGGACAAGGGGGTCCCCGCGTGAAACTACTCCAGAATAGTAACAATCCCATTATTTAAGAAGCCAGGTGATACACAAAAATAATGAAACCTTCCAATCAATCACAAGCAGTAATTTTGTGACAACAATGCTCTATATACATTATCTGTATATATGGACCCAGTCTGAGTAAGCACCAATATGGTGACTATCCTAATATGCAGAACTCTAGGTGACAAGACATGAATAACAGAGAAACCTTGTTAACACATACAAGTTAAAAACTCGTCATAACAAATTCACTCAATAACACAAACCCCCGACATACACAGTCTGTATCTATCAGAGGCTAAATGAGCCGAGGGTGCCAGCCTGGAGCCACTCCAAAATGGTGACACACCCATTATAAAGTAACCTTAGTAAGAGGCATAAGTTAAAAGAAAGTCCATAATGGATTCACTGAATTATCCAAAACTCTACATGCATGGTTTTATGAGCATAAAACTCTACATGCGTTGTTTAATGGCATTTAAGTTTGTATGGCCTATTTTGAGCCACTCCAGAATGGAAATAATGCCAGGCTACAGGAAACAGTGAGGCTACATATCTTCAGACAGTAAGTCTTGACATACACTGTTCAAATATATGGGTATAACCTCCAA